>CP025644.1:9355894-9374414 GCA_003576665.1 Ipomoea trifida
TTGAAAATAAAATATAATAAATATTTGATTTAATTTTACATGGGACTTTGTCAATTACAATTATTAGCATATATAATATAATAAATATGATTGACATTCGTAATTTTTGTATCTCAGCCAGAATATGAGTACATTTAGATAAATATTACAAAAAGTGTAACAATCAAAACCATATTCTTATTTCATTAATATTATTCTATCATAATATAATTATAATAATTACTAATAACCTTTTATAACCAATTATAATTAATATTATTCTATAATAATAATAATTAATATTATTAATATTTAATAATAATATTATTATGTTTATTATTATAATTACGACATTACTAAATTACCCCTACATTTGGGCGGGAAAATTCTAGAGGAGGATAATGCTTTTATATATAGTATAGATATAGATTATTATTATTATTATTATTATTATTATTATTATTATTATTATTATTATTATTATTATTATTATTGCCTGATTAGTAATTAGTATGGTTAGTATTTGTAATTCTGATTGGGCTTCGTGTATGAACTAGATCGTCATATATTTTTGGTCTTTTATCTTTATGGGCCGTAGTACCATATCCATCATCTAGCTAGTCCCTCACTTTTTTTTGTGGCTCATGAAATGACATGAAATGACGGCACAAGAAAGTAGAAAAACATCAATCGGTATAACACCTTTTAATAGTCCGTGATGATGAGCCCCTCGAGTATGAATTGAATGCGGGTGCTGGTTTACGTTGGTTGTCTCATTAAAAACTTAGACTAAGAAAAACCCAGTGAGAAAAAACTTAACTAAGGGAAAAAGAGTACAGCCACGACATTTTCACCCTCATATTTACATTCTCCATTATACACATCACATTTTGGCTTCGTTGCCTGGGATTGATTTATTTGGTTGTATTGTGTGATTAGTTTATTTCTAGCATTAGAGTTAGAGAATTTTTAAAATATCAAGTTTGTTTTATTTTATTTTGCTCTAACCCATAACCAATTTCTTCCAAGAGTGTTTGTGTTTGTGTTTGACATTAGGTTTCCCTCATCTTATGCAAACTAGATTGAAGGGGAGCACTAGTCTTCATCCCTATAATCCAGACTTTGAGAAGAATCTAAGGAGGGAGAAGAGGGTGTTGCGTGAGTGGCTACGAGAGTTCCAGAACTTCGAAGTAGACATGAATTATGGGGAGAATAGCAACACCGGGCAACTTGCTAAGGATGAAGTCAACACACAGCAGAATCCTATACATAGAGAGGTTACTAGGGATAACCATGGAGTTCGTGTCGACCCTCCAGCGACCAATGTTATGAATCAGGCACAGAACTTCATGGCCAATTTGAACCCGAATGCATATGTTGAGGGAGGATTGAGAGTTCCTCACGTGCAGCAGCGTCCTGTACGAGAGTACGCATGCTAGTGCACGCTCACATTTAACTAGGCCGCTACCACAATCGTGATCCAGCCGCACCACTTGGCCTCCTCCTATATACGAGCACGTGTATGAGCGTACGACCACTCGTACACGGCACAGTTTCCATACTTTTCTTCATTTGCCTTCAAACCACTCAAATATCTCACAAGTGTTCCAATGTTAGTCCTCAAATGCAACTTATACAAAAACCAAGCAATTAAGTACACAATTCAACCCAAAAGGACTCAAACAATACAATATAGATCACTCAAACACCACATAGTCGCCTTCCACCAGAGGAGGGCGACAGTGGTCGCCTTCCATTGCGGAAGGCGACAAATGCGGTCGCCTTCCACCAGAGGAAGGTGATCCGCCGGAGTCCGGCGACCGGCGGATTATTGCCTGAACAGTAAATGACCTGCCATGGCAGGTCATTTACCGGTTTTTGACTTATTTGACCCAATTTTACATGTTAAAAGGCCTAATTGTACTTTTTAAATGTTTAGGGGTCTAATTGACTTTTCAGCTAATGTTCAGGGGCTAATTTGACCATTTTCCCTAATTATATAAACTATATTGATATTTTTTCTATATATAAAAAAAATGTAATTAATTCTACTATGTACGAAATTAATTTGTCAGCCACATTTTACTTCACTGATAATTTTATATCACAAAAGTATCTATTGACTCCGATAGCCCTCAATTAAAGGAGGGAGGTACGAACTTGTGACCTCTCACTTGAGAAAGTCACAACTATGCAACTTAACCACAAGGTTTACAACAATTATTAAAAGAGAAGTATTAAAATCTATTAAACTCACACAAATATAGCGTAAATATTAGATTATATTAATTAACATTACCTAAAATCGAATATTAAAATACTTTTATCACCATAATTAGCCAAGTGGCTTACCAAGTGAATTCACAAATATCCCAATTAACACCCGTCCTTTAAATTTATTTATTTTTTGGTAGGGGAAAGGACACCCGTCCTTTAATATGTAAGTCAATATCATTTACTTTTTGACGATAAATTTGATTACAAAATACTTCACCAAGATTCTATATATTAAAAAAATAAAATTATAAAAATATCATTGATAGCCATAAATAAATTACCATACAAATATACAGAATTGAACTTAAATAAATATTGTTGGTCCCGTGGGGATGGGTATAAGTCTAGAGGTGGTGAATAGACTTGTATAAGATTTTGTAAATTTTTTTCTACCTCGCGTGAGTAATAGACTTAGGAAGTTTAAGTCTGATCAATCACAAGTTGAAGACAAAATTTTATGCGCAGCGGAAATGTTATCTCCTTTTAATTTGCACGAGTGTTGGCTTGTTCGAGAGGTTAGTTTGAGTATGCAGTGCAGTTCGACAGATAAGGAGTTAGCGAGAAAAAAAACAAAAAAGCGATAAAGTAAATGCGAGAGAGATTTTTAAGTGGTTCGGCCAACTCTGCCTACGTCCACTCTTCTTCTAGAAACTCCCTAGAAGGATTGCACTAAAACTTCCCTTTTAGTACAATGTTCGAGCGCTTGAGCTTTGATCACCAAGCCCGCCTCAAGCCTCAGGTCATGAAAATCAAAATTGCCTCAACACAGGCGAGGGAAATTCCAATTTTTTTTTTATTTTTTTATTTTTGCAAATGGGAAATTCCAAAAGGTTTACATTAAATAAGAAATTTAATCTCAGTGTAAAACTGTCGTAAAGTCTGACGAAAGGCTGGTAAAATCTCAAATCATGTGTCAAATTCCAATCAAATCTCGAATCTACAAAATTCAAATCTCCAATCAACGTTGCTCTTTGTTAGATAGTGACTCCACCATAAACTCAGATGAATTATTTGAACCAAAGATGATAATTCAATCAGTTTGCCTAACTTTCGAAATCCAAATGGTGCAAATACACCGAGAACTAAACTCCAAAAGCTTATTAAAAACCAATCAATTTAAAAAATTCATCTTTGAAATATTGATACTAATAAATATAAACTTATACTCATTCAATCAATCAAAACCTCTATTTTCTAATCCCAACTAAAAATAATTAATATACTTACACTATAATATTTTAATATTTATAGTAAGTTTTTTTTTCATTAACTATATTCATAAAAATATTTTATTTTGTGATAAATTTATTAATATATTCTTACAATTTTATTTGAAAACAATAAAAATACTAAAATAACCTTACATATAAATTTCATATATATTTTGTCCACATCACTTATGTGTAACTGATAGAACGAAATTGTTCTATACGCTATGTATGTATAATAGTATATGTAAAGTGTAAAGTTCACGAGAGAATTTGACCCAAAAGAAACTTTTATTCATTGTTCTTTCATAGCTTTGGAGAGAGGGAAGAACATTACTTCTAGGATTTCTTTAGATAGAGAGGGGAAGGGATCAAAAGGCCCCTAACATGAAGGGCCCAAGTCCCTTTTATAGGGCTAGCAACTGTACAATACGCTAGGCATACGTATAGTATTCGCAGGGTGGTATACCCGGGGCATATTCCCTATCAGTAACAAAAAAATAGGCTTGGCTTGGATTATAGGGCCAACCCACTAAATTTCAAGCTAGTTCGTTTGGACTACCAGATTTAACAGTTTCAAGCGGCAATTTATATCGTGGACTAGGGTGCACAATGCATTGTGCACCCTGATCCAAAACGACGTCGTTTTGGTTATTTTAAATAACTGCTTTTCCGTTTCCCGTTCGGACTTAACTTATAAGATGAGTTCTGTGCATTCTATTGTAACATTCTGTATATTCTAGTCATTGATTCTGTGTATTCTACTATATAATTCTGGATGTACATTATTGATTTCCAATACCATACCTTATGGAGAATAAGAGATAATACTTAGACTTATATTCTGTGTATCCTTTTCATTGATTATGTGTATTTTGTATCTTTTAATTAACAGCTTTTCTGTTTCCCGTTCAACCTTAACTTATAAGATGAGTTTTGTGTATTATGTTGTGACATTCTATGTATTATAGTATGTAATTTTGTACATTATTCATTTCCAATATCATACCCAGGGAACATAAGAGATAATACTTATTAGGCTTATATTCTGTACGTGTATCCTTTTCATTGATTCTGTGTATTCTAGTATGTAATTCTGTACATTATTGATTT
The DNA here is from genome assembly GCA_003576665.1 of Ipomoea trifida. Taxonomy (NCBI): domain Eukaryota; kingdom Viridiplantae; phylum Streptophyta; class Magnoliopsida; order Solanales; family Convolvulaceae; genus Ipomoea; species Ipomoea trifida. The sequence goes on from CP025644.1 coordinate 9,360,472, forward strand.
TCAATACCATGCCGCATGAAACAGCAGAGATAATACTTAGACGTACTAATAATTCTGTGAATTCTATTCATAAATTGTGTATTCTGGTATATAATTCTGTACATTATTGATTTCGAGTATCATACCTCATGAACTAGTAATGCTAATACTTAGGCTATTGATTGTGTGTATTCTATTGAATGATATGTGTATTCTTTTATATACTCTTGTACATTAATGATCTAATTTATTATACTTAATGTTATTGTAGTATTGGAAACCAATAATATATACACAGAATTATGATATTGAAATTACTAATGTACAGAACTGTATAATAGAATACACATAATTACACATAACGAAAATTGGACGGACGGAACGGTGTTCGTCGCGCGTCAACTCCCCACTACTTAGTTAAACGACGTCGTTTCTGACCAGGGTCCACAGTGCACTGTGGAACTGTGGACCCTGGTCCACGATATAACGATTGGTTTCAAGTAATATGCTAATATAGTCTGGTCGTAACTCAAAAAATTTTCAATATTATCTTGCCAACCTATTAATTTCAATCAATCATTATTGTGTGGACCATACTATCAAATAATGTACATTTAGTATAAAAATAAGGGAAAATCGCACTTTTGGTCCTCCAATTGTTGCCTAATCTGCAATGTTGTCCCCCATTGTCAATTTTAGTTAATTGGGTCCCTAATAGTCTTAAATCTTAGTCAATGTAGTCCTCCGGTCAGATTTCTCACTAACTAGTGTTAAAACCGTGGGCAATTTAGTAATTTCGCAACACTACTTTAATAATTTCTCCAATCCATGCCTCTCCTTCGTCCATGGCACCCTCCTATGCCGGAAGCCGGTGGCCTCCACGTGTTCAATGATTAATCCGGCCAATCGGAAAAAGAAGAGAATCGAGTTGGCCATTAATCTCAGTAGCCGTATCGAAAGTAATCGAACCCTTAAAGTTGTATAGTCGATGGAGTAGAAGCTGATATCTGCTTCTCTATAGTCGATGGAGTAGAAGCTGTATAGTCGATGGAGCAGAAGCTCGACATCACGGCGGCGACGAGATAAGTGAAGCGCTCCGATCTTTTCTTGGCCAATTTCTCGGCCAGGCGAGAAGCTGAGATCTGCTTCTCTATCGCTTTCTCAATCTCCTCCGCCCGGATTTCAACTCGGGACTCTAATTTCTCATCTTCCAGAACGAAGCACACCGTTAGGCTAGGTTTTCTTCCAGAGCTCAGAACTGAGCTGTGAAATCGCCAACTCAAAAGACTAAACAGTAAACTCGGCCGCAATGGACGGCGGAGGTTGTAAAATGTTAAGAGCAGAAGAGAGGAGAGAGGCGGTTTTGGAAGGTTGGAGGAGAATGCAGAATGGAAAAGTTTGGGACTTTGGGGGAGTTTAAAGTGGAATCAAGTGAATTTTGAAGCCTTTGAGCTTAACATGCGGTGTGCAGAAAGAGGAAAGGTGTCCCTAGGGAAAACAACAGCTTATTGAAAACCCAACCCGCAATGGCTATGGACATGAACATGATCGAACTACTAGAAGAAGAAGGAATTAAAGCAATGGAAAAAGCTAGCAGACACGTATGTGCATTGGTTTTTTACAAAGAGAAAAGGGCAGAAGTGGTGGTGACCCCTCTTGTTGGCCTGGCCGCCTTTGGTCTACCTCTCTTTTCTTTGCCAGGCTGGCCATGCATGTAGGTACAGACTTTCAAGAAAATGATGTCCTCTGCTCACAGGATGCATTGTATTTGATCACCCATTTCTAGTTAATTAATCCCCAAAAAATTGAAATATTTGTGTGCCTAATGAGGTGGGCGACGAAGACATCAAGGCCGGAAGTCTAGAGGAAGAACACGGCGACGGCGAAGAGAATGATAATGGAGACACAGAGGAGGAAGTTCCAGCAGAGGAGGATCCCTGTCATCTTTGATCTGTGAGTTGCCATTTTCCACTCATCAACTCTTCTTTCCTCATTATTTCTGTAGCTTTTCGATTCTGTTTCCATATTTAATTGTTCCTTATTTATTAACATCAGGACCGAAAGGCCAGAGGAAGAACACGGCGACGGCGAGGAGAACAAACTGCATCTGAGAAGAAGGCGATTGGCCGTCAGATTTCGTAGAAGAAGTCATTTTGGTGAAATTACTAAATTGCCCATGGTTTTAACACTAGTTAGTGAGAAATCTGACCGGAGGACTACATTGACTAAGGTTTAAGACTATTAGGGACCCAATTAACTAAAATTGACAATGGGGGACAACATTGCAGATCGGGCAACAATTCGGGGACCAAAAGTGCGATTTTCCCTAAAAATAATGTACATTCAGTATAAAAATAATGTGCATTGGATTCAGAGGATATATGTACATTATTTGTGTACTGAATGTACATTAATGTACCTTCAGTACACAAATAATGTACATTCAGTATATTAAAAATGTACATTTTATTATGGTTCACACAGCATTATATGGACCATGGTTGACACATAATTTGCCTTTTCATGCTAAGATTGAAGTAAATGATAGCTAACAAAGTTCCTCAGTATATGTAAGGTTGTGAGCAAGGGAAAACCACATCTCATAGAGTGTTAAAATGGAGGCCACAAATTTGAACCAATTTCACCATGAGAATGGAGAGAGGCAAAGTGAGCTGAAGGCCTTTGATGAGACCAAAGCTGGAGTGAAAGGTCTTGTTGATGCTGGCATAACCAAACTCCCAGCAATCTTCATTCATCCAAACGCAACCCATAACTCATCCATTCCCACCGCCGACAAACACAGCATCCCAATCATAGACCTTGAAGGGATTCATGGGAATGAGATGAAGCGCAGGGAGGTCGTTGAGGCAATTGGAGAAGCATCTGAGACATGGGGTTTCTTCCAAGTGGTCAATCATGGGATCCCAATAAATGTTTTGGAGGAAATCAAGAGAGGGGTACGAGGATTCCATGAGCAAGATACGGAGGTGAAGAAGGAATGGTATACACGAGACCGATCAAGGAGGGTAGTGTACAACTGCAACTTTGATCTGTATACTGCACCAGCAGCTAATTGGAGGGACACTATCTTCTGCTTCATGGCTCCTAATCCCCCTCATCCTCAACAACTTCCTCCGGTTTGCAGGTTTGTCTGTGTATGCTATATAGTTTAAATTTATGTCAATAAACTACAAGATTTTTATCATAATATTTTTCTTTTCTTTTATTTCATGTTCATTTTCTTATTAGATTGCCTTAAAAAGGAGAAATAGTACATGATAGAAAAGAAAACAAATTAGTATAATAAAATGTTAAATTTTTATTAGGAAAAATTATATATTTGGTCTTTGAGTTATACTTAATTTTTATTAGGAACCAACATCGTCATTACATGACAAACATAATTACAAAGTACTTTTTTTTTTTTTATTGTAGTTTGAGGATAGGATGACTTAATTTTTATTAAAAAGCTTCACAATATGCAGAAATTGAGTTGTAATCACTATCGCAAAAATCCTCCGCCTAGGCGCTAGACCCCTCTAGACCGAGGTGAATTGCTCCTTAAGCGTTCGGCTCGTGCCTAACTCGGTCGATTGGGCCGAGTTGGCGGCCGACTCGGCCGAGTTAACTCGCCTTACTCGGCAGAGTTAGCCGAGTTAACTCGAGCGAGTCAGTCTTGTTCATTTTTTAATTATATTTATATAAGAGTTAATACCACAAATGGTCCCCTGACTATTGGGGTAGTACTCCTTTTAGTCCTCAACTTTCAATTCGACCACAAATGGTCCTTTAACTTTCATTTTTGACCACAAATAGTCCTCTGTTAAAATTTCTGTTAAATAGGTGTTAAATCTAGGGGTAATATCGTCAAATTGATTAATATTATTATGATTACTTCTTTTTTAAAATTATATGATAACATAATTAATTTCAAACATTAATAAACATTAAGTTAATAATTATACAAACAAAATGGACGTGACAAATTACATAAATGAACAAATTAATTAAAAATCCATGATTAATGTTCGCAATTTGTACTTGATTAATTATATTAATTCAACGGTGACAACCTTCAGTTATGTTCAAAATAAAATGTTTGATCAACTAATGAAAAATGAAAACTATTAATCGGCCATGTATGAACAATCATGAAAATGAAGGAAGCAAGGTTTATTTAAAAAAAAAAATTCTTCCATTTTAATCTGTTGGTTAAATTAAAAAAGATAGCACTAATATTAAATCTTCATTTTGTACGCATAATTACGAGAAAAAGGTGTATTGTCTTTTTATTTAAGAGTATTTATATTTGTTAATTGTTTCAATTATGCTTGTTGGTGAAAAATTATAAACATTTTTATTTTATGACCATTAGATATATCAATTTGACGATAATACCCCTAGATTTAACATCTATTTAACAGAAATGTTAACAAAGGACTATTTGTGGTCAAAAATGAAAGTCAGAGGACCATTTGTGGTCGAATTGAAAGTCGAGGACTAAAAGGAGTACTACCCCAATAGTCAGAGGACCATTTGTGGTATTAACTCTTTATATAAGTAAGATATATATATATATATATATATATAATATAATATAATATAATATAATATATGACATACACCACACATGCATTATATTTTTGTTTTTATAGGTCGCCGCCTAGGCCCAGCCTAGACCGCTTAGCGCTTAGCGCCTACTACAACCATAGTCGTAATATGATTAACATAGAATAGATGAGCTTAATTTTCTGTTTTGCCTTCCATTTTAACGCCAATACTAAGGGATGACTAGTATGACTTAAATTTCAATAGTTAGAGGATTAGTTTAAGTGCAATTAAAAGTCATATGATCAATTTGATAAAAGCTCATAGTCCGAAGACCTTTTTGGGAATTATCTCTTTGATTAACCTTTAATTTGATGCAGCGATATTCTTATCAAATACTCAAAAGAAGTGAAAGAAGTTGGGGGTGTTTTGTTTGAACTATTATCAGAGGCTTTAGGCCTAAATCCAAACTATTTCAAAGACATTGAGTGCAGTAAGGGGCTAGCTGTTTTGGGGCACTACTACCCACCCTGCCCAGAACCAGACCTAACTTTAGGCAACACCAAGCATTCGGATGACACTTTTCTCACAATTTTGCTTCAAGATGATATTGGTGGCCTTCAAGTTTTTCACCAAAACCAGTGGGTTGATGTTCCCCCTTCCCCAGGAGCTCTAGTTGTCAACATCGGAGATCTTCTCCAGGTAAGTGTGTGTTAGGATCAAACGCTTACTACTACGCCAAAAGTGAAAAGGTCATTAATAGCGTCATTTTGAGAGGAGGGTGTTGTATACGTACTTGACCCTTAGCTTATCGGTCTCTACGCAACAATCCCCCTCTCAACAGAGTCGAAGGGACTTGAACTACTTGTGCCAAAAGCTATAGATGCGAATGCATAACTTTATTTCTTTAAAGACCGGGTTCATATTTTCCAGAGCCAAGATATTGGACTTGGCCTTTTATCGGCTTCCGCCCAACAATCCTCTTGTCACATGGTGCTGAACTTAGCCCTTACTGGCTCAGCTCCGACCAACAGCAAGCCTTATATATATTCTTTATATTTTAAACGTGATTGACTCATTTTTTTAATCAAACAAATTACTATGTTTTTGTGTTCTTTGGACCAGCTTTTGACAAATGATAGGTTCAAGAGCTCAGAACATAGAGTGCTGGCTAACCAATGTGGTCCCCGGATATCAGTGGCAAGTTTCTTTACTACATACATGTTGCCATCGTCACGGGTCTATGGACCAATTAAAGAACTATTATCGGACGAGAATCCTGCAAAATATAGGGAAACCACAGTGAAGGAGTATGTAGCCCATTTTCATGCAAAGGGCCTTGATGGAACTTCTGGCTTGTTGCATTTCAAGCTCTGAATTGGCATCCTCTAATCTGTAGTGATTTGAGGCCTCCCAATTCTTAATTGTTACTCCGATTATATATATATATATATATATACTTATTCGAAATAAGCCATTCTATATGGTATAGAACTCGAAAGTTATTTGTATTGGATGATTGTTATTATGAACTATGTGCCATGACGGCATGACTTCTACTTTATTATAAGCATTACTACATGTTTTTTCTGAAACTAGAGCCCTTTTCTGTAAAAAGATAAGCTTCCATTTTCTATTTTTAGATCGGTTGGGTTATGCTTTAATGCTTATCCAGGTTATGATTTCCGGATCAGATACCCCACATGCCTTCCCTTTCATATTTCATAATTGTCGGCGGGTTATTCGGATCTGTCAATTTTTGCTCAACCCGAACTATGTGAATTCTTGCGGTTGTTATACCGTGGACCATGAATCATGGCTATACTGCAGTTGTATTGAAAGGGAATTGTAATGGCGCGGAACAAAGATCGTGTCATCCGTTTGGAATTGCAGTTATGTTGAACTGATACTGTAGTTGTGTTGAACGGATGAACGACCTTATTCCGCACAACTACAGTTTCCTTTCAACACAACTGCAGTATCCGTTCAACACAATTGCAATATCAGCCATGATCATGGTCCACAGTATAATTTGCGGAATTCTTGCATGGTATTTGCTATACTTACAGCGTCTCCAACAGATGGGCAAAAAGTTAAATTGTATTACCAAATCACCATTCCACCATATTTTCTTGCTCCAATCTAGCGGCAAAGCACTTGCAAGTGTCAAAAAAAGAAAATGATACAACTGAACTTTGTCAAGCTATATATATGAGAGAAGAGACAAATTTACTTTTCTGCCCTTAATTATTTATATAATTTCAATTGTATCATTTATTTGTTTTATATGTATTTTTTTTTGTTAAATACTTAAAATTTAAAATATTTATTATTAAAAATAAATTATACCATGTTAAAGATCTCATTGAGACGATTAAAACATGTTTAATATTAAATATATATTAATTAAAAACTAAAATACATCAAACATAACTACAAACTAATAAGAATTAAAATAGAGTTAATTCCAGCAATGGTCCCCCGACTATGTTGATTTTCCAAATTTGGTCCTTGTCTTTTAATTTGGACGAAAAAGACACTCAACTATTGATTTTGTTCCGACATTGGTCCTTCCGTCTACAATCAGTTAAGTTGGCGTTATGTGTTGGGGTAAAACAGTCATTTTAGCCTATTGTCTTCTTCCTTGCTCTTGTTCAGTATATTTAGCAGACCAGAGTAGAGAACAACCATTTTTTCTTCTTCATTCACGTACATTCCTCCCCATCATGTTTCTTCTTCCTGCTGTGGATATGTTCCTCCTGTAAAGAAGCACTTTTGTATGGAGTAAAATGTGAAAGGTGATATCAATAGCATGATGTCTTGAGCTTGTCGCTTGTATTTTCTCTAAAAAGGAATAACTTCATTTTGCATAAAAAAAAAAGAATATGAAGAAAGAAGTAATGTTTATTCTTTTTCTTAACAGATTGATAGATTTGGACATTTCAAAATATGGCATGATGCGGGATCTCTCTTGGTTGCCGTCCATTTAATTTTCATCAGTTTTTTGTGGTTGCTTGCCTTGCAAAATTTTTGGTTCTAATTCATCTCTTCTGGAAACTATTGGGTATAGCATGTTTGCTGCAATATTCAATGTGGGCTGGGCTGCTACTCAAGTATCACACATATAACTAAATACTTGCCTTCTTCTCTCTATACATTACACACTTTCTGTTTTAAAGGGTCCATGACTCCATGGCATTATAATTGGAACTTCTAATATCATTCCATATATTTTTCATGCATATAAAGAACAATGAAATCTTCTATTGGTAGTGTTGAAGTGGTTTCATGAAGTTAAACGAGAGACCCATATGATTCATTGTCACATATTAAATTTATGATGTAGAAATCTCCTTTAGATGCTGTTTTGGGACATTGTAAAAGGAAACATGCAGACAATCAATTGGGGTTGGGGAGGAATATACGTGAATGAAGAAGAAAAAATGGTTGTTCTCTACTCTGGTCTGCTAAATATACTGAACAGGAGCAAGGAAGAAGGCAATACGCTAAAATGACTGTTTTACCCTTACACATAACGCCATCTTAACTGATTGTAGACGGAAGGATCAATGCCGGAACAAAATCAATAGTTGAGTGTCTTTTTCGTCCAAATTAAAAGACAAGGACCAAATTTGGAAAATCAACATAGTCGGGGGACCATTGCTGGAATTAACTCAATTAAAATACATAGGACATAATATTTATATTAGCAAATATAACAAAATTTCAAAAAAATAAAATCTAACTTCAAGGAAAATAAAATTAACAATAATCTCCTAGTCCATCCCCCTTTCTTCCCAAATTATCAAAAATTTTGGCAATATTTACATCACAAATTATATTTTATATCAATTTAATTAAATTCGAACTAATAAAGTTTTAAATTTTGAGAAATCAAATTATTTTAATGTACAATAATATTTGGTGTAGAAATTTTGTGTAAAGGGTCGGAAATGAATAAAATTTGGTGTAATAATATGCTGAAAATATTACTTTTGATGTAACATTTGATGGAAAATATTTTTGGTGTTTTGGTGTAAATGGGCTTCCCTAATAAGGGTTTTTTTTTTTTTTTTTTTTTTTTTTTTTGGTAATGAAGAGAGGAGAGTGTGTAAGAGAGACGAGGGAGGGTATCATGAATGTGATTTTTTTTTTAAAATTTTATTTTGTTGGTCCCATAAAAAAAACTTAATATGCGTTTCACGCACCAAACACATCCAGTACACACGTGCATTACATGCGTCTGCTAGGCCTCCTAAGAGTTTCTCGTGCAGTTAACACAAAAATACGCACATTAAACATTAAAATGACGTACTTTAAGTACACAAACCACACACCTTAAGCAAACAAACAAAGCACCGTAATAACACAAATTGTGCACCTAAAGATTTAAAATGGTGCACCTTAAGTATACAAACCACGCACCTTATTAAGCACACAAGCAAAACATTTTAAGAACACAAACCACGCACCTAAAGTTTTAAAATGGCGCACCTTTAAGTTTCAACAATTGGTGCACCTTATGAAGGAAAACAACACACCTTAAAGAAGAAAAATCACGCACCTAAGTTTCAACAATTGACACACATTAAGCACAAAAATCACGCACATTAAGAAAGAAAGCAACGCACCTTAAATTTGACCTAGATGCAAAAAGACTAAATTTCAACCGAGGGTTTCTATATATATAGTATAGAACTCGAAAGTTGTTTGTGTTGGATGATTGTTATGACCTATGTACTGCCCTGACATCTACTTTATTATGAGAGCAAGAAATATATATATTCAAAATAATTAAGCCATTCTATATATATAGTATAGAACTCGAAAGTTGTTTGTATTGGATGATTGTTATGACCTATGTACTGCCCTGCTGACATCTACTTTATTATGAGAGCAAGAAATATATATATATATATATATATATATATATATATAATGATTGCAGTAGGCGTTAGGCGCTAGTCGGGCGATAAACTAGCGCCTAGCGCCTAAGCGTTTTAGGCCGCGTCTAAGCGGTTCTAGGCGGCTACCTATAAAAACAAAAAATTAATTAATGTGTGTGGGTGTATGTCATATATATATATATATATATATATATATATATATATATATATATATATATATATATATATATATATATATTAATTCACTTACTTATATAAATAAATAAATTTAAATATAATAATAAAATTAACAAGGCCGACTTGGACGAGTTAACTCGGCCAAATTCGGCCTAGTCGGTCGCCGGCGCTAGGCGGCCTCCTAGGCGGTCGGCCACCTACCCGGACACATAGGGAGCAATTCGCCTCGTTTTAGAAGCGTCTAGCGCCTAGGCGGGTGACTATGCGGCCTAGGCGGGGATTTTTGCAACAGTGATATATATTCAAAATAATTAAGCCATTCTATATATATAGTATAGAACTCGAAAGTTGTTTGTATTGGATGATTGTTATGACATATGTACTGCCCTGACATCTACTTTATTATGAGAGCAAGCTCAAAAGTATTTTAGTTTTTAGTTTTTTATTGTTTTTGAGGGCCAACCAGGAGGGAGAAGGGAGAAAAAAAAAAAAAGAAAGGGAAAGAGAGAAAAAAAAAACAAAGTTGACAAAAAAAATTAAAAAGCATATTATTACACTTGACCCTCTTTTTCTCTTTCCACGACGACTCCACTAAATATCTTTATCTAAAGTAATAAAAACTATCTAAATTGAAAACCTTTGTTTCCCATTAGTGGTAAAATCATTGCTTGATTTTTTCTTCTCAAAAATTGAGTAAAAACTCCTATTGAGTTTTCCTAAGCATTACATGTTTTTTTCAGGGTAGGAGACCTTTGCTCTGAAAATTGAAAGATAAGCTTCCATTTTCTATTTCAAATCGGTTGGGTTATGCATTAATACTTATCCGGTTTATGATTCCCGGATCAGATATCCAACCTGCCTTCCCTATCATATTTCATATTGGTCGATCGGGTCTGTCAATTTTTGCTCAACCCTATGTGTATTCTTGTGTGGTATTTGTTGTACTTAAAGGCTAAGGCTTTCCTATATATATATTTTGGGTGATGGGAAAAGGAGAGAATGTGAGAAAGAGTATCAATCAGAATGTGTATTGATTTTCATGCTTATTTAATTTTACTCTCCGTAATATATACGTCTTTCAAATGTTGCGAGGGTCAGATACTGACCCTATTACATTGTAGTATCTGTTCAGCTATACTTTTCTCAACTTGTTGAAGCACAAAGAGTCAATTTCGAGAGACTCGAACTCATGACCTCCCATCTAAGGGTGGCCACTACATGCCAATTGAGCACAAGGTGCTTGGCAGTAACAGCTTTATTAAAGATAAAAATAAATTAAAATTATTATGCCAAGATTCAAGACAATCATGATTATATTTGCTCACAAGTACAAAATTGGGCATCCGCACCCCATTGTACAAAGCTTTTCACAACCCTTGTAAATTTGTCATGTATCTTAGAGTCACGGAAAGTTGAGAATGTGCGACCCTTTTAAATAAAAAAGGGTTGCGTAGTTTTTTTTTTTTCAAACTAGCTTAGAGCATCTGCGACCCTTTCTTTCGGATAACCTTATTTTAACTTTTTTAATCCGGAATCTTTTATGGGAAGGATCGCGGATTGTGTTTTCTAAATTAATTTATTATTTTTAATTAAAATTAAAATCGCGTATAGTACACAAACTATATATCAACATAATACTATCAACACCATACTAACTATCAACACACTATCAACACAATACAATACTAACTACACAATACTTTCTATCATCCCAATACACTATAATCACAATAATAAGAATCAACACATTTCAAATTGAAATCAATATAGTTGCCCAACATGACATTATATCAATTAATAACATATAACAATACTCATCTATATCATTGGTAGAGTATGGATTTCTTTCAAATGCCTACAAAATAATTTAATTAATCAATATGTTAATTAATAAAATATAATTTAATTCTATTTAAATTCGCTTACCTCATCTAAACAATCAACCAATCCGATGAATATTTTGTCACAATATTAAACATGTATGGCAATACATAATATCCACGCTCATCAATATCTCTCGGCTTATAAAAGTAACGCTCTAACCAACTGAGCTAGAATATATTTTAAATGTTAAATTGGATTTTCTTCTCCCAAAAGGTTGAATCCTCAACCCCAAGGGCCCCCACGTCTCGGCCCTTGGGTTGGTTTTTGTTCGTGGCCGGTTGTATGGTTCTTGGGTGTGTTAGTGGGCTCGTGCAGGTCTTGTCGTGCACTGTTGGTCGGTGTTAGCTAGGATGATCATCACAATATGTTTGGTGGTGTGTGCATGTATGTGTTTTGAACTGTGCATTTGTGTTGGATGGACAAATGGTGCGTGCCCAAGTTTTGGTGTTTGGGGGGTGGCTAGTGCATTTGGGTTGTCTAGGTGGTGCACTCTATTTGGGAAAAATCTCACTTCGTGTGACAAATGAGAATCACAAGAATAACACGGTGCACAAATACGAGATAATATACAATAACCAAAAATAAATATAAACACAAGGACACAAGATTTATATGGAAAACTCCAAAACCACGGAGAAAAACCACGGGACCACTACCAACTATATTTCCACTATAACAAATCTTGAGTACAAAATTTTAGGCTAACACACGAGACAAACACCCAAAAATCACCAAATACAACAACTCTGGACCAAAGACTTCTATTATGTTCCACAAGCCTAAAAAGGAATACTAACTTGTACTTAAGGCTACCATACGAGACAAACACCTAAAAATCACCAAATACAACAACTCTAGGCCAAAGACTTCTATTATGTTCCACAGGTCTAAAAACGAATACTAACTCATACTTAAAATATTCAACCACCACGGACAAGGTGAAAAGAATACATACAAATATTACGAGGATACCCAAAAGATGTCTGGAATACACAATCTGACCTCTCTAAAAGTATTTGGTGAAGATATCACCCAAGAACCTCGGCAAATTAAACTCACGACAAATTTATCAAACGTGTAGTGTGACAAAACCCGCCGAACACTATACCACCTTACAACCGAAAAATAGTGGAGAAAAGAAGCAAAAGAGGGTTTTGTTTTACTACCCTGGCCTTCACTGCCTCTCTGGTCGGCCAAGTCTTCTTAATCCCTAATGACATGTGTGTGTGTGTGTGTGTGTGTAATAGGGAATCAACCAAGAAAGGAAAATTATTTCCTTTTCACAAACTTTAGCAAATCAAGAAATTGTTTCTCCATTCTAGCCGAACTTGTGACACCCCAACTTTTTCACAGGCTGAGATAGGTATAACTTAAACACAAGAGCTATAAATCTCAGAAACTAACCATAAACATAGCGGAAGCATTTAAAACCTTAAGGGTGTCATGCCACACCTAAGTTCAATCCACCCTAGGTGCACATGCTAAAAATCCATAAACATCAATCCAAAAGGTAAAGACAAACGAAAAAGTCGATAAATAATCCATCTCTAAGGCTCACAGGCCCAACAGTCTAATACAAGAACTAGTCTAAGCATAGGAAATAGAAGACTAGCTCTATCGCGCTCTCAGCTCAGACTTCGGCATACCTAGAAAACAGTTTAGGAAAACCATTAGCAAAAGAATGCTAAGCAACCAACCACTCACACTCGTGAGAAAATACATAGTATAATAAGGTTTGTAAATAGATTTACACACACGTATAGAATATACGCACCAACGAACTGTTCTTTGTTTAAAATAAGAGACTCAACAACAATAAGCTGAATAAGTCACAAACCAAGACTATTCCAATGAAATCAACATCCAATAACGAATATACAAGACCACAAGTCTATAATCAAGACACCAACTGAATCATAACTCCAACCGAATAATCACAAAGGAACCAACCAAATCGACATATCAAGGAATAACAGATACCAACTGAGATACAACCTCAACCTAGTAACCACAAAGACCAATCAAACCACTATACCAAAGATAAACACCAAACCATAACTCCCAAATCACAATACCAATCATAAACCAACCCACCATAATAATATCATCACACAGAGGTAATAAACCCCACTACAGAGGCATACAAGCCCAATCACAAAGGCAAATGATGCTCATTATCACGGAGGCAAAAGCCCAACACGGAGACAAATGATGCCCATACCATTCCTCTAATAACACCATACACAAAATATACCATAAATCCACCAACTAAACCCCAAGGTTACCAAAGATTCAACTGTTAGGAACATAATGTAATAGATTTTGATGATACCAAATGTAAATTAGAATCCCCTAAGTCTCGAAAGATAGGAATCTATGTAAGTTCGACAAGTAAACTAAGAGCGAAAATATAACCGGGTAACTTTGAGCTCAACTCGGAAAATATTT
>CP025644.1:9388847-9416334 GCA_003576665.1 Ipomoea trifida
CGTGAGGTATCGGACCTAAACATCCTAAGTCCAATACACACGAGAGGTCGAAAAGATTTGCAAAATCTTATACAAGTCTATTCACCCCCCCCCCTCTAGACTTGTACCCCATCCCCTTGGGACCAACATCAACAAGATTAGAAATGCTCATAAGGACTCAAGGTCTCCACATACCAACTCAGGTTCACCACAAGAATCACCCACCAACAGTGTTCATCTCACAATATGAACACAGTGCATACTCAGGATAATAACGAAGGAATAAATCAACAATACTAACTCAATAGGTTAAGATAAATGTCCAAAGATCATGAATAAATACTCAAGAATCAAGGTGGAATACTCAACGAAATGCTCAGTACACATTCCAGAATCAAAAGGAATCAAACAGAGTTCAGAGACCTTAAAACAGACACTGGATCAGAATCCCAAATGACCTAGCGGAACGCAGCAACGGAACAACCCGGTCCGTTAGACTGCACCACACGAAGACACTGAAGAAGTTCACAGTCCACACTTCCCCGCCACACCATTACGCCCTTACACTTGCGGAACACACTGGTGGGACACATTATACCACCAGTGTGCACCGTAAGTGCTTCCTCAATGCACAAATTCCAGAATCGGAACAAAATACACGATGAATCATTCCAGAATACAAATCATGCTCAGAATACTCAGATTACACATCTCAGAAGCCAATAAATCATGGAATCCATAACAAGGATTACTCATACTCATCTAAACACAAAGGATAATGAACACAAGTCCAATAATCCACAAATAAAGGTTCACAGACCATCAAACAAGGCTATAACCCCAAGAAATTCACAGGATTCCAACACCAAATCATATACATATAGATCATGAGTGAAAATAGGTTTAGTGAGACATGGATGGTTACCTCTTGGAGCTCTACTCAACCAAGCAATCCTCAAACACCTCACAAGTCAACACCTCCTCCTTGATCATCTTTTTCCCAAGAAAGATCCCCAAAAGAATGTATATAAAAAGGTTATGAAAACATGATGATAAAAGATATCTTCCTAAGGAGAAATGCTTACCCAAGTGCTATAGCCCCTAAAAGAGCAATCTTGACTTGAAATCTTGAAGGATGAAGTGTAGGATATGCTTAGGGTTCTTAGAGATGAAAGAGTAGGAAGAAATGTATTTTGCAGGAAAAGGAAAGAGAGCTAGGGTTGTAAGTACAAGACTTTTTATATGAGTTGGGAAAAACATTACATATATCATATATGTATCATATTAGGGTATTAAAATAAGACATGGGCTTATTTATAAGAAATGGGTCATCCATGATCATTATTAATTTAATGGATGTAGACATGGTCCTTCCAATGAGTGGGCCATTATATAATTAATATACTTGTAAGGAATAAAAGGGTCCAAATAGAGAACATCCCTTACAAAAATTAAATCAAGGAAATTGGGACTTGGACTAAATAAATAATTCCGTATAAGAAATATATTTCTATTAGAAGAACAGAGGCCCAATTGAATTAAATTAATTACACGGTAGAATTAATTACCGGGTTTCAATGCTTGAATTAAATCCGGGGTATTACAGAACTTATCCATAATCCCATTAACACACACACACACACACACACACACACACACACACACACACACACACACACACACACACACACACACACATATATATACCCGGGTCCACCTTGCAAGGTGGATCCAGGTCTATGTTCACAATTTAAAAACTCTATATTTATAATTTTAGAATTCTATGTTCACAATTTTAGAACTCTATATTCACAATTTTAGAACTTTATATTCACAATTTTAAATCTCAATATACAAAATTACATTACTCAATATTAACATTTTTTGAGCTCTATATTCACAATTTTGTTAAATAAATTCAAAAATTGTGTTATACTATTGAATATAGAGTTATTAAATTGTGAACATAGAGTTATGAAATTGAAAACATAGAATTCTGTAATTGTGAATATAGAGTTCAAAAATTGTGAACATAAATTCTAAAATTATAAACATAGAGTTCTAAAATTGTAAACATGGACCTGAATCCACCTTACAAGGTGGACCCGGGTCCATGGCATAACAACTGGGATATAAATTGGTTTCGTCCAAACACGAGCTATTTACCACATGAGGAAAGCGCAACCCGACAGGTAGCTGGCCTTATGTAGTGTGTAAGTCTTAATTTATTACATAATACCATAATATGCAATAAACAGGATCGTACTAACCTCTAACTGTAGCTCTTAATCGTATAGCATGGACTACTCGTAGTAGCGGAAGCGAAACACCTCTTGAACGGTAAGCCGTCAGCCATCTTTGGCTCATACTTGAATCAGAATCATAGATGGTGTACTGGTATTTTCTGAGCAGTATGAGTACCATGTCTGTAGGTACTATATCATTGTCTATCCTGCATCCCATCAATGCAGGCTTATATAGGCATATAGTGGATTGGACTAAACCTAGATGTCCAATCCAACCTATAGCTTAATGGGCCTAGTCTACTTGCAACATATTATTAAGACCCACAATATGTAATATATATTGTATTAGAGAAAAGTCTTACAGTCTCCCACTTGGTGCAAGTACTAGCACAACTCTCATCAAAGAACAAAACACATGAATCATACGACATGTCCTCTGCTCGACAAAGTAATATCTTCTATGCATCACATGCATTTTTATTCCCCAACTTAAGTCCTTTATGAACAAACTCAACGTTTATTCTTGGTACCTTAAGGGATGTTTTTCAAAATAAAATATATGCGCAACTTAAAAGAGAAAATCATCCAAATTGTACAAGAGAGTACACTTCATGATCTCTAAGATCCTTAATGTTAACTATGTCTTAAGTAGAGATCTCTCAATGTTAGCATAACGCTAACTATGTTCCATGACTAGTTTTATAACTTAACTTAAGCACTACCTCTAACAGCCAAGAGCTTGGAGTTGACACGTCTGTCACTTCCACTCATCAAAATAGCCAAAAGATAGTTTAGTCATAAAATCATTCCAACAACTTAGACAATAAACTAAAATTCTAAGTCCATAAATGTGTAATTTAAATATACACCATAACTTCCCAAATAACTTCAAGGTCCACTTTATAATGAATTGAACATTATGAGTCTTACAAAATTGTCTTGAGCCTTATAAACCAAAAATGGCCCAAGATCAATTTTGAAGAAACTAAAGACTCTATTACATGCTAAAGAATTTATAACAGTGTATCACAAGTTAAATGTTTTGTTCTAATAATCTCCTTAATATTGTTACAATATTTTCATAAATATGTTGCATAATCAAATGTTCAATAATTTGAACTTATGAATTTATGTGAACAAATACAAGATTAATACTTGTGGAATCTCTTAATGGAGCATCTTAATGATCTTTTTCTAAATGATCATTCCCATTGATTAAAATATTTTTCAGCAGAATTAATGATATATGTACTCACAATTGAATTGACCAACTAAATAATGAAGATATAATTTCCCATCATTAGTTGGGCATACTAAATAATCAATATTTGGATCCAATCCAACTAAAGTAATAACTAATGAGGACATAACTCCCCACCATAGTTGGGCATACTAAAATAATAAAATACACTTTCCAAAACCAAGTTGGAATTTGGCTCGAAGAGGTACATTTTATTCTTGGAAACCAAAAAAGAGGTATATCGAATATATCATTAGTCCAAATAACCGAGCAAGATTCGCGAAATAATTAATAAAAGTGGTTAAATTTTGGGAAATAACTAAATACATGTTTTGCCAATGCAAACCATGAAAACTTAGAAGTATAATTGAACTAAATTTATAAATTCTAAGATTGTGATAAAATTATTATCTAATGGGTTGAGGGATTTATTGATATAAAACTTGCTTGTAGGCTAAAGTTTTATTTCTATTAAATCCAATTAAAACCCTTATGATAAAATTTCATCTCAATTATTAAATAAACAGAAGAATCTAGAGACATAAAACTTGCATGTGGGCTAAAGTTTTACTCAATTAGATCCAACTGAAATTTTATGATTAACAATTATCAAATGAGTTGAAGAATCAAGTGATATAAGACTTGCCGGTAGGCTAAAGTTTTAATCAACGAGATTTATTACAACTATTATTATAAAACTGAAGAAATCATGTTCCTTTTCTTAATCCCTGTGGGTAAATTAAGAAATTTGATCTAAAGTTTGCATCATAAAATTAAACTTTATGATAGAGATGGAAATTATTTACAAAAAATCATAAAATAAATAAATTTATTTATTTATATCATTGATAAAACTACCAAACTACATTCCGATACATAATTGCCTGTGGGCTAAATTATGATCATAGTCCAGTATTTAATCCTAATTAATCATACAAATATAACGAAATTGCCAGTGGGCTAAATTTCATCATATTAAATACAATTAATCACAAATGATATGTCTAAAACTTTATGTGATCAAGCTAAACCCTTGTATTCATATTGGGAAATGGCATATAGTTACCCTTTCTATTTCAAATGGTAGAAATACGAGAGGTTTTATTTCAAATGATTTCTATTGAAAATACTCATTTGGATAAAGTAGATTATGAAGAGTTGATTGATGAATTTGCATCAAAGAACGCTAGAAGATCAGCTCTTTTTGAATAAAATATTTGTAATTTACATTATGTTTAGAATTTTGTTCATAACAAAAAAAATTTGAATTTGTTTCAAATTTTTTGCATTTTCACTTTGTAATTTTTTTTCGGTTCGCAGTTTATTTATACTTTGATAGGGTCCCTTGTTTACCCGCGCAGGGCCACCCAAATCAAAAGTCCTGCCCTGCCTTCAGCATAGGAAGCTTCTACTGCCACCATTAACGTGTCGGAGGAGATGCTTGCCGGCCTGCCGTTCTCGCCGGAAACAGGGGAGAGAGATCGCACCACCGAAGGGGATTCACCATCACTGCTTCTTGCGGATGAGGGAACTGCTACGCCGGAGAGAGGACCGAGCTGCCACGACAAGCCGAAAAGAAGACCAGAGTTCACCGGACGTGTTGCCTTCACACCCGCTAGAACAGAGGATGCCGGAGAGGAGTTGATGTGGCGCTTCTGACACTTTCGTCTGCGACTCTTTCATCGTCATCTTTCCCTACCCCAGTACCCACCCCACAGGGAACCCCCCAATCCGCAATCAAACTATACTCCTATCTATCTCTACATACATACAGTAACACAACATATATTCTCACCTCCGCCGCTTTCTCTCTTTCTCTCTCTCTCTCTGTATCTATACGTACAGGGAGCTGTCTCTATAAGGTGTTTAATGGCTTCTTAGACAACTTATGGAATTTGTGTGAGACTAACCATATATTTTCCATTTTCTTGTAAAACGATAATAGATAGTGTACTTGAGAGTTCATGTTTGATGTTAAAGGATAATCTGTGCTAAGTTTGCTTGGCATTTTGATACTCTATTTGAGCTGCCATGTGCCTTGCAGACCTACATTTTCTTCATTTTGCAATCTCCTTTGACTTCAGTAATCACTGATCATAATTTTGATCTTTCATGTCATGTTGGCTTACCTAGGGAAAATGAAGGTATGTGTACATCTCTCATGCACTATTAGGTGACCTTATCCTTGTAAGTCTCTCAATTTGCAAAAGAGTGTCTCACTTCCACATCACTCAATTTGTAAATCATTTACTATTCACATTACATCCCTACAAATTTAATCTATTTTAAAAAGTGGACCAAATAATATTACATCCCTTTAAAACATTAATAAATAAATAAATAAAATAAAATAAAATAAAGTACATAAAAAATCAAAAATTTAAAAAAATACAAAAATTGCCGCAGCCGCAACAGCTTTTGTCAAGATTTGCAAATTTGCAACAAATGCAAAATTGCAAATCCTGTACACTAAGAGCATCCTTATCAATGAAGTTATGTCGCGATTTTTGACGGGTTTTTGTAAGTGTGATTAGGAAATAGAAAATAAGATTGGGATGAAAAAAACAAATAAACAAATATGATATTAAAAAAATAATATAAAAAACAGGAGTCAGGCGCGCCCGACAGCGGGCGCGTGCATTGGGCGGCTTCTGTGCGCGAAACGCGCACAACAGCCATTGTTAAAAAATAAATGCATCCCATTTACTGTGCTATGATCCTTGTTTTTGCAGAAACTCTCTTCTCTTTCTCTTTCCTACTTTTTCCAATGCCAAGTGGAAGATTTCCTGACATTAACTCCAAAAGATGCATCAATGTGGATTCTCTTCAAATTATAATAAATGATGTGGAAATATTTGCCACATCATATTGCCAATTTCATATTTGTAGGGATGTGCGCAGCCTTAGTCAAAATTAACTCTTCGATGAATTTCAACCTGTGTTGAATTTTTCATTGTTAGTTTTGACTTTTTAAGTCTTATAATACTGCTTCCCTCCCGCCATTGACCGACTTAGACTTTACGCTAATTAAAAGAAACATCCACGCGGCTCTCTGGCCCCGATGAATCGGAGCCGCGGAGCATCGTTTTCGTATGGATTTATTGCAATCTCATATTTGCAGGTACTTATGCTTACTCTGTTTCTTATTACTTCTTTGGTGGAGCTTGGGCCAAGATCCATTTGGTGAACTGTTTGTTCTGGTATAAAAGAAATAACATGTTGGTCCCGATAGGGTGGGAGAAGTCTAGAGGGGGGGTGAATAGACTTCTCAAACAATTAAAAACTTTATAACACTTCAACCAGAGTAATTTCAAGTGAATAAATTCAACTTGAAATGTGCAGCGGAATTTCGTACGGTAAAGTGCTATAAAACAAAACTGCGTAAAACTGAAGAGATAACTCGCATGCAAAACGTTGGAAATACTTAGAATAGCTCAAAGAACATGTATGCAAAGTTTGAGTCACATGCGAACGTGGGAACACACAAACCCAGATGATATGCTCAACACAGTACGTAGTATGTTAAAATATGCAAATATGTAAAGTGCAGTAAAGTAAATGAGAGGCAGAAATTTATAGTGGTTCGGAGATGGTGTAATTCTCCTACTCCACTTCTTCCTTGCTCCAAGGAAGGTTTCCACTATCTTCAATCACCCAGATACAATAGTGAAACTCCCGAGTGCTACGCACAAAGCTACACTCAACCACGAGCTCTTCGCACAAAGCTAAGCTCCCAAGCGCTACGCACAAAGCTACGCTCCCGAATGCTACGCACAAAGCTACGTTCCCAACTAAGTGTTACGCACAAAGCTGCACTTAGTTCACTCGAGTGTTACGCACCCAGCTACACTCCTTTCTACCCTCGGTAGAGATACAATTTTTTGTTCAAAGAAATAAAGATTTCTTTTCTAAGACTTGAATTCTCTCGTGTATAGCTCAATATCTCAGCACTTTGTATTTGATCGCATTCACCGCTCAATATCACGTGTTGTTCATTTTCTACCGTGTATCTCGTATTGTCTCGTCGTGTTCTCAACCGTTCTTGTCTTCAAGTCTTCTTGGGCTTCTTATAATTCAAAGAATTATTTGCCCGTTATGAACATTCAAATTTTGAACGTTCACTTGATCTGATTGGTCATACCAAACTGATCTTGAT
Source organism: Ipomoea trifida (assembly GCA_003576665.1). Lineage (NCBI taxonomy): Eukaryota > Viridiplantae > Streptophyta > Magnoliopsida > Solanales > Convolvulaceae > Ipomoea > Ipomoea trifida. Next base: position 9,396,469 of record CP025644.1, read on the forward strand.
GGTCATACCTTCTCATTTAATGACTATACCGTTTATCTGATAACTTGCCAATTTGATCTGATAAAATCTCCAATTTGATCTGCACATTTAATGTCGCTGGTAACTTTTGACAAATCACCTCTGTAAATTGCTCACAAAGTCTTCTTTTACGGCTTGATTGATCCTTGAAATTTGTAGCCTCTAATTTTGACTTTGTTGCCTTCTCAGCTTGATATTGCAGACTTTGTATCCTTCAGAGCTTGATATTCTTGACTTTGATCTTGGGCAAGTTGATCTTTCAAAATATATTTTTCCGGGTGGCTCTTGCTTGAGTATAAATAATAATCTTCAGAAAATCACCACCTTCAAAATATATTACGTACTGAACCCATCTTATTTGAGACATGCAAAATATGTCTAAGTATAAGTTGCACTCCAAGTTACTCTATAGCATGCTCCAAAAAGCTTTTCACGCGTGTATGAACAAGGTAGAGATCACGCGCATAAGGTCTAAGCAAACTAGCTCCATGTTGACCTTGACTAGCTCCAAGCTTCTTCCTTAGTAATAAAATGTAGCAAGTAGAATTCGAACGCTAGACCTTTGGGTATATGCTCAAGTCTTTAATCATTTCTCGTTTCAGCTCACTCAATCATATCCATCAACCAAATATATTTGATCCTTTATAGCATTGTATTGCATAAGGTGTAGAGATAGTGGATCTTGAAGTTCCTCTCGACTTTGACTCAACTTCCTCCATTGACCAAACTTCCTCCATGAGTTACTCCATTGACCCAAAACTTGACTTTGAGCCGTGATAGTATTAGCTCCATTCCTTGCTATCCAAAGCTTAAAATGTCTTCAATAGGATTCGAACTTGAGTCTTCTAGAAACAATAAATTGGTCTTGTCCATTGGATCATGTACACTCATGTGTATAGTGGAAGCAAATGACTTACAAGAGTCATAATAAAATGAATTCTATAAGACAATAATTCGAACCAAACTATTGTCAAGGCTTGCCTTTCGGGTCCAAACTCTACACTCTAAAAAATAAAAATAGGGGATTTCTAAAAATTACAAATTGGCTCATCAAAACTATTACAATTTTATTCCTAACATAACACAACGTTGGATTTGTTAGTATTCGTGGTTTGAGTTACATGCGGGAGATCGTCTGTGTTGGGTCATTGTTATAATTCTAATTAGCGTATGGACAAGGTGTTAGAAGGAAAAGAAATTTTAAAAAAAAAATCTTTAACTTGTAGATAACCTATAAAAAATTTTAGGTGAAACAATTTTTATGATTTGTGGATCCAAAAGTCACTTATTAAATTTAAATAACAGGATGCGGCATGAAGAATCTGTTGCAGTTCATGGTGCGGGATGACACTTTAGCCTAATTAATTTCATAATTTTCATCCTCCATAACCTATCAAACACAAATGCATAATCTAAAGTCTTAAATATACAAATTAAGCCATTAACAGTTAAATAGATAACATTGCCATCCAAAGTGCCAGCATAGATAGTTCATAAAAAAAAATATACATGGCAGCAGTGCAACACTCACAGCAGTTTTCAAAGAATAAAAAAACACTGCCAGACTATTTTATAAATATAGATACGTGGCAGCAGGCAGAAGCAGTAGAGAGCGTTGGATATAGAAATAGAAACATAAAAAGGCACATGATATGCACATGTTAATCCGTATACTTGTGTGACCCGACCCGCCTCACAGATTGAGATCGTGAGACGGTCTCACACAAGTGTGATCCACATAATTTTAGGTGGTCTAGAGACTCAGTTGTAATTTTTTTCTTAAAGTTCCATAGCTAATTGCATATTCGAGTATAGTTCATTGATCTATTTAAGCATTGTTCCTATTTGTCGATGAAAGCCTATTTCGGCCAACAAATGCATGTTAAAACTGAAATAATGGGTTTGTTTTCTACAACAATGTATTATATTGTTTGGTAAATAACATTTTCGTATAATTCCTTTCAAAAAAAAAAAAACATTTTCGTATAATTTTTAACTTTGTGATTAACTTTAGCTTTTGGTCATATAGCTAATATAAATGTTTGGTAAATAGTTTTTGAAATAACCTTTTTGGACCCAAAAAGCTTTTAAATTTTAAACGAAAAAAAAAAACTTGGAGCATCTTTTTTTTTTAGCACTACTGACTCTATTACAATGTAGTATCTGTTCAAGCTACTTTCTCAACCTACCTCCCACCATCCATGTAGCAGTGTAAAATATTAAAAACAACTAATATTTTTAATTAAATATTCAGTAATTTTTATTTTTATTAAATATAAAGAATAATTATTAAAATAACTTTTTTTTTATATATATTTTATGTGTGTGCGTGACTAAGGCCTTTCATGTCTACGTAAAAGTGAAGGTACTAAAACTGGTTGCGAGACGAAATGGGCTTTCGATTCTCTTTGTGTTTTCTTGTGGATTTTGTTCACATGGTAATTGTCAGTTGGTACACAATCAGCATCTTTGAGCTGGCTAATTATACTAGAGGATCAAGCAATTGTTATATCATGGACTAAAGTTCACATACACTACATTATGAATCCTAGTTTAATTTAGAGCAAATTATCATTTTGGTCCACTGACTATCGGATTCCTGTTAATTGCAATCGGCAATTTCAAAGCTGTTAATTGGATACCTTGACTATCCAATATTAATCAATTTTGGTCACTCCGACAAAATTTCGCTAGAAAATTTTTAAAAGTTAAAATAACAAGGGTACGGTATTTTAATCATTTCACATTTCTTTTCTTTTTCTCTGGCGAATTCTTCTTCTTCTCCTGCCAAGCGAGGCTGGCTCCGTTCGGCATTGACGGCGAGGAAAGGAGACCGGCGAGGAGTGGCTGGATCTTTTCGACGGTGTTGGCGGTGAGGAGATGTTGGATTTGTTCGGCAGCGTTGGCGGTGAGAAGATGCAGGATCTGTTCGGCGGTGAGAAGAGGCAGGATCTGTTCGACGACGATTCCCCTTCTCCACCTCCTCCGTCATATGCAGATATTCCTAGGCTTAAAAACAGAAAACTAAATAAGCAGTTTCAAGATACAAAACGAGCATGACGGAGTCAGAGGGACAAATTACAAATATATGTTGTCGGAAAGACACAAATAGCCACAACCAAGATTGAAAAAAACCTAGGTTTACATCACTTGGCCGGAGAAGAAGAAGAATCCGCTGGTGAAGAAGAAGAATTCGCCAGATAAGAAGAAAAGAAATGTGAAATGACTAAAATACCCTCGTTATTTTAACTTTTAAAATTTTCCGGCAAAATTTGGCCGCCAATTTGGCCGGAGTGACCAAAATTGATAATAATTGAATAGTTAAGGTATCCAATTAACAGTATTGAAAGTCGTGGATTGCAATTAACATGACTCCTATAGTCAGTGGACCAAAATGACAATTTACCCTTTAATTTATGTGTTTGTATTTTGTGTTATGACTTTTTATGTCTTATGTTATGAAATTCTGTAGTTTATAAATAAATTATGTATCTTGAACAAATTAGTAATTGTGTTTTATTTTATGAATTTTTCTATCTTGTGTTGTGAAATTTTGTGCTTATAAAAATAAATTATGCACCTAAATCAGATTTGGAAAATAAGTAAATATACAACATGTGTATCTGTTGTGTTATGCTTTTGTGTCTTGTGTTATGAAATTCTATATCTTACAAGTATGAAATATGTACCTCATCTTTTCAATCTAGTTGGGTCCATAACGTCATGATATGTGTCTTGTGTTGTATTTTTTGTGTTATGTGTTATGAAATTATGTACCTTACGAGTATGAATTTTGTACCTCGTTGTTTCAATCAATGATCCATAATGCTATATGGACCTTGGTTCATGATATAAATTACCAGGATCAGGCTCTACTTTGTATTGTGGACTTGTTCCAAAATTACCTTTATATTATATGGCTGGAGTTGACATATTTTGTAACTAAAATTAAAAATTTATGTGCCTAGTAAATAAATTGAAGGCATATAACGGCTCTGTTTGGCAGAGCTTATTTAGGAGCTTATAGCTTATTTTAAGCTACTAATAAGCTATAAGCTCTGTTTGGTAATGTTCTCAAAATAAGCTAGTAGCTTAAAATAAGAGCTTATTTTGAAACGCTACTTGGGGTAGCTTTTCAAAATAAGCTAGTAGCTTTTTAACTTTTTTCCATCTTTATCCTTATTATTTTAAATAAATGACATCCTTTACCCCTCTCAATTAAAACCCTTTTGACATTTTATTTTCATTATGTTTGGTTGTAATTTCAGTTTGATATTTATGTTTGAACATTAATTTTTGTATGAACTAATCTTGTAAATTATAAATATTTTTTTTACTTTATATATTTTCAAATATATGTTCTTACTTTATATTTTATTTAAATATATTGATTTCATTATTTTATATACCTATTTAAATTTAAAATTATTTAAATTGTATGAAGATGTCCTTTTTAGTCTTTTTACATTTATCAACTTATCAAAAAGCTAATTTTACCAAACACTTTTAAGTATAACAATTTTTCAGCTTTCAGCTTCGAGCTTATAGCTTTTCAGTTTTCAGCTACTTTTCAGCTTTCAGCTACCTTTTCAGCTATGTTTGCCAAACATAGCCAACATGTTAACTATAAACACATAAATGTATCAATCCAATTTTTTTTTTTTTTACTAAGGTTCACAATAGAAGATAACCCTTTGTCCATGCTATAACAATTACTTTGAACTTTGCCTCTTTTTGTCGACAGAATTTTATTTATTAATTTATTTATTTTAAAGACTTATAAGCTTAATTTATTAATAAATTAAGGAAATTATCTACAACTCTAGAATCCGCCAAAAACAAAATCCCCTCCCATCCCATATGTGGATACAGTGGCCCTCAAAGATGGAGTGACAAAGTGACAAAGTGACAAAGATAAGAGTTGGATTGATGTCAATTGATAGTACCCAAATTTTTTTTTATTGATGTATGTATCTCTCTCTATCTCTATCTCTATCTCTATATATATAGAGGTCAATGTTCAAGTGAGTCCACCATTTTTCTATGAGTCCGTGTGCACAGATCTAAGCCATTAAAAGCGCTAGTGATCAATGATTTATAAAATTCAATTAACAACTATGCAATGCAATTATTTTGATCATAAGTATATATATAGAGATTGTAAAATTTCAAAAATTGATCATCAATTTGTTTTTTTTTTTTTCAAAAAAAAATTGAGTCAATATATAAATACAAAAATATCATTATCTAAGTAGAAATCACAATTGTGTAAAATTACCATTTACAAGACTACAAAATTATATATTTTCTTAGATGGTGACATTCTGTGTAGTATTTTATTTTTAATATTTATGATTTTAGTCGTGTATTATTAAATTTTTGTTATGAGAATATTTATATTTATATTTGTACTAGTTTTACACGCGGATTGCGCGAATAAGTTAATGCTTAATGTTTATAATTGTTTTCAACTTTATGAGTTAATACCTAATGTTTGGTAAATAAATATATATAACATTATTTTATATTATAACTTTGATATTTAATTACAAGATAGTGTAAAAAGAACATAATGAACAATGTAAGGAATATCAATTGATGAATTTGAATGTAAAGAACCTTTGCATTAACCCAGCGGGGTAGCTCAAGTGGCAAATGAGCTCTCTTTGTGGGGAGGAATTTCGGGAGAACCTGGGTTCAATTCCCACAAGTGACGATTCCCCCTGGGCCAGCTCCCGTGCCTCCCGGAGCGAACGTGGGTGGACCCCGGACCGTTAAACGGACGGAGAGAAAGACCCTGTAAATTTACCAAAAAAAAAAAAAAAAAGAACCTTTGCATTTGAGAAAATAAAGACAATATAACTAATGAAATTATTTCTTCCTTTCAAAAATGAAATTATTTCTTTTATTTAATTTAATTCATTGAATAATGAATGATTTTTTCAAATAAATGCGTTGTAGACCCATAATTCTAAATTAAAGAAATACATATGTATCATTTTTTGTTGTAGCTACTAATTTATTTAATTTAATAAGAGTAAAATAGAGTGAACAACTTAATTATACCAAATTTGATTGGGATGAGGTTTGAACATAAGACCTTTCTTATTGAAATCAATGAGAAAGTTAATAGTGAAGGATGAATTTGGAGATCTCAAGGAAAAATAAAAATCTAAACCATCCATTTGATTTTATAATTTGAAGGTCATTTTTTTCTTCCCATTATAGGTCTAACTTTGTTTGGCTCTTATTAGTATAGTAGATTAACACTTTATTGGCGATCCATGTAAATGATTATTCAACGCATGTGTCCAATATAAAGATGAATGATAACACTTCACTATATTTGTAAAATATATATATATATATATATATATATATATATATAATAACATTTAATTTTATGTATGTGCAAACGTTGATACATCAATACTTGAGTGACCCAAATCAAGAAAGTCACACGAAAGTAAACTAAAAATCTAATGATTACTAAGTAAACTGATCCACCTACCTAGGTAGGGTTATCCCATTGCAACTCATACTCATGTATTCACCTACCTACTAAGGTTGTCCAATAGCAATGACTCATACTCATGTGACGTGTTTGATATTATGATAAAACGAATTTTCACACCTGCTCTTAGGCCATCTACATTAGTAGTTTTTGGATCAGATTTTGAGAATATTTTGGTGAGGTGGAGTAGAGAGGTATGAGAGAGAGAATGGTAGAGATCCTCTTACAAAGAGTACGTTTTTTTGCCAAAATGTGGGACCCACTGAATTAATAGGCAATTTGCGCGCCACACATGTGGTTGTCGCAATTGGGCGCATTAATTGTGTTGTTTTAATTTATTTTTTTTTTGTTGAAATCAGCCTTTGTTTTATTTATTTATTTTTTTCTCTTTCTACCATTTTCTCTTTACTAATCACACTTACAAAAACTTTTCAAAAATCACAAAAAAAAAAAAAAACAACTCCAATATTGAAGATGCCCTATGTTTGTATTATATAGTGATATTTGTCAGGTGTGTTTGGTTCATGGATTTACACACTAGGAATGAGAACCAAAATCATAGTTAGTGTTTGGTTGACAACTTTTTAAAACACAACTATAGATTAATTACCCTTTCAATTAAAAATTCATTCCCTAATTAAAAAGAAAAGAGGTATATATAATTCAATCTTATTGATAATACTACATCCGTCCCATTTTATGTGTCTGGTTCGGCTAACGAGGCTTGACTGAAGTTATTTTTAATCTAATTTTTTCATGAGTGAATGCCTTTTTTGGTCCTACTTTTATTGGCAATATTCCAATTTTAGTCCGCTTTTCTTATTTTTGCCACATTGAGTCCACAGTTATTAAACGTGTTCCACTTTTAGTCCACCGTTAGATTTTCCGTTAAGTGGTCGTTAAAGACAGGGATTTTTCGGTCTTTTCATGTTAAATTCTAAGTTTTTGCAGTCAAATCAATGGTAGAAACTGCTCCATTTCCATGTTCTGAGACAAATGTAATAAAAAAAAAACTATATGCTCATTTTGCCGCCGCTGCAATTTAATCAATCAAAAAAAACAAAAAAATATACCATGAGATCCAATAATGTCTTCCAGAAACAATTGTAAGGAAAAAAGAAATTATGTTGTTCAGCTTAAAGCAATATAGTTCTGAATCTTCAAAACAGACCCTTTTGCATGTTTATGAAAATCCGAAAAAATGAAAGAAATTGATACTGATATACTTTTTCAATAAAAGAGCATATGGATTCAAATCCAATGAAATTCTAGTCAATTTTCAACTCTTCCAAAGAGGCTCAAATTGGAACTTGCAGTAATTTTAAATCAGGCACGTACAAACGATCAGCAAATGGGATAAACAATGAGCAAAATTCAGCAACTCTAGCAACAAGCAAAAAGTTCAAATCTCAAACTAATAAATTGAAGAAACCCAATCTGAAACAGAACAAAGAAGGCGATCGACATTACGAGATCAGAGGCCTGAGATTCCACAGCCCAATGTGGCCAACCGGTTGAAGCTCCCTTCATGCTTGGTCCTTTCGAAATTGCTCGATGTTGGTTTCCAACTTCTTCGATTTTGGTCAGATTTGCACCGATTTTGGTCGGATTTGCTGCGCCCCCGCGATGTCGCACTTCCCCTATGGAGTCGCCGTCATGCCGCTCCCCAGGCGTCTCGGCTTCGTTTCCGCCTCCGCCGCCCCCAAGCGCGTCGTCATCTGGTTTTGGTTGTTGAGGATGGGAATGTGGACGATGATCGGAAGAGCGGCGGCCACCACTGGGGGTAATATCAGGTTTCAATTCTATTCTTATTATTCTTATGTATAGTGAAACGAAGAAGATGAAGCCTGCAAGGCATGAGAGGAAACGAAGAAGATCCATGGAGGGACAGTATGTAAGGCGAAGAGACAATGCGTAAAAAGACGAAAGTAGCCCTCCTTCAAACGGCCATTAGACGGGAAAGTTAACGATGGACCAAAATTGGAACACGTTTAATAAATGTGGACGCAATGTGACAAAAATAAGAAAAGCGGACTAAAATTGGAATATGGCCAATAAAAGTAGGACCAAAAAAGGCATTCACTCTTTTTTCATATATATTAAGTTTAATATTAATATACAAAATTTATATATTTAGAAACTACACTAAAAACACTATTAAGTACAAAAAATCATATTTAAAAATGAGTACAAATTACTAAAGAAAATAAGAAAAGAAGAAAGAGTTGGTTTGACCAATGAATAGTGAATAAGACAGGTAAAATGGGACAGAGGGAGCATGATTTTTAAGTTTGGATTGGTGCTTTTAGATTTTTGTTTTGTTCATATTGGTGTTTTGGATGTCATTATATTAAGGATCAATTGCTTTTATTTTTTTATTTTTGTATTTTAAAACCTTCATTCTTATTATAGGGTCATATATAACCAAATAATTATTCAAATTCTATTATACTACCAAACATGTAAAATACATACTTCCACCAAAACTCATAATATTACCAAGTATTTAATTCTCATTCCGATTCCAATTCTCCAAACACACCCTCAGTTTTCCCTCTCCAATAATGAGATTTTTGGATATGAAGGAAGGGATTACCAGAGCTACTTAGACATCCACAGACCACATGTATCACCAACTCAGTAGATTAATAGTATTGAGTACATCAATAAAATATGGCCAAAAAAACAAGTACACTTAAAGTATACATTTCACTCACACATTCACGTGTGTAGCTAGGTAAGCTGCCTAGCTGCACCCCATTTGTCCATTTCAGTTCAGGGCAAGTGGGCAACTCTACTTTCTCAGCTCATCACTCCAACTCCGAGCCTCTGCTTCGAGATTTCATGGCGGAGCAAGACGGCGTTGCCGCCGCAGCAAAGGCGGCGCAGCCCAAGAGCCGCCCGGTGGGCGGCACTGAGTATAGCTGGTGTAGAGCGGTGCCAGGTGGGACGGGTATAACGGTGTTGGCAATCCTCTTATCGAAACCAATTGATATTCCACTTCTCGAAAATGCCCTCAGGAAGTTGCAAATTGCCCACCCTATCCTCAACTCCAAACTCCACTACCACGCCGCCACCAATTCCTTCTCTTACGTCACGCCCCCCACTCCTCGCCTCCAAATCCAGCCCTACGATCATCCCTCAACGGCCGAGATTCTCCTCCGCCGCGCCGCTTCCCCCTCAGTCTCGGACTTCCACCTCATCCTCGAGCACGAATTAAATCGCAACACCTGGCACAATCCTGACCCTTCGTCCGACTCCGACTCCGACTCCGACTCCGACACTTTCTTCGCCACCGTGTACGACCTGAACGGCGGCAAGCGGGCACTAGCCCTCCGGCTGCACACGTCAGCCTGCGACCGCGCCACCGCCGCCGCATTGCTGACCGAGCTGCTGCCCCCTCTGGTAGGCAACGGCGGGCAGGAAGGAGGGACACAAAGGGAAATACAAAGCGGAGGCGAGGTGGGTTTGGGAATAGAGGATTATATTCCAAACGGGAAAGCAAACAAGCCATTTTGGGCAAGGGGATTGGACATGCTGGGATACTCTTTGAATTCGTTTAGGCTATCCAATATAGGTTTCCACGACACGGAATCTCCTCGGGCGTCGCAGGTGGCGCGGCTGACGTTGGACAAACACGACACTCGTCGGATTCTGGATGGGTGTGAAGTCAGAGGGATAAAATTGTGTGGGGTTTTGAGTGCGGCTGGGTTGATTGCAGCCCGGGCTTCTAAAGAGCTTCCGGATAATAGATACGAAAAGTATGCAGTTGTCACCCTCATGGACTGCCGTTCAATTCTTGATCCCGTGCTAAGCGCCAACCATGCTGGTTAGTTTTATCCCCATCTATGCTTTATCTTCATTAATTCTCCTTCTCTGCCTCACAAAAGACCAAATCTTTTGTCCTAGTTCTACCCTCCAGCATGACAGAATTATAAGAGAAATCAGCGATTCATTAGGTAGAAGGTTAATGCAAGTGTTCATAAGAAACTCCTTGACAAGAAGGTGAAACTCTTACCTTAAATGATAAACTCAGTAGTCTATTAAGTAGGAAGTTTAGTGTTGTCCACTAGTAGTCACTTTACAAGAAGTTAAAACTCTCACACTAAAAGGGTAAACTCACATGGGTGGGTTCGAGTCTCAGTGGAGGCGATATTAACTTCTTGTGCTTTATTTGGTTAAGAAAGTAACTATGAACAAATACTACATTGTAACGGAGTCAATAGTACTCAAACAAAAAAAAAAAAAGATAAACTCAATAACCTTTTAGGTAGATGGTTTAGGGTTGACGCTTACAAGGAGTCACTTCACAAGAAGGTAAAACTCTTATATTATGACTATCATATTGAATCTTAGGTCTTACTCATAATCAATCACCTAGAAATCAAATGCGTGTTGATTAATTTTGTTATGGAAAAATGTTACTTTTACTCTCAAATTTTACTGTTTCTGACACAATTTTGATGTTGACATTTTCATTGAGACTCATCGGATGAAAATAACTAATAATAATCAATTGTCCATCAAAGAGTAAAAGGAGTAAAAATATGTACGTGATATAACTTTTGTGTGAATCTGTTCGGCAGTCAAAGCATTATCCTTTTGTCCTGGATTAATCTGGTCCACACTTTCCTACTAACTCCCAATTACTTCAATTAATTATTAGGCATCTCCAACTTAAAAACCAAATTCAATATCAAATTTTAAGCCAACAAGAATATTTTTAGGCATATTTTTACACTAAATTTTAGTTTTTATCTTCAAACCATTTATACTTTACCAAATTTTATTCTTTCACTAAAATAATTTGTATGTTCTTAAATTAAACTTTGTATTAATATTTTAATTATTTTAATATAAAATATAATTATAATGCAAATAGTATTTTTATTCCACAATGATACAACATAAATTATTTTAGTCTTGTTTTAATCGTCTTGATGAGATCTTTCAAATGATATAATTTATTTTTAATAATATACAATTTATGTTTAAGTCTTTAACAAAATAAGTAAATATAACCCTAAACAAAAAGATTCAAAAAGAATTAATAAAAAAGAACAAGTGCAAATTAAAACAGAGAAAATAATTCTCAAATTTTTGCACACTACTGTTCACTCACTGTAAAAATTTGTCGTTTTGGCATCTTCATTGGAGGTTAACTGTGTCAAATTTTCTGCTGAAATACCATTTTTCAGTCTTCATTGGAGATGGCCTTAGGTGCTTTGTGTTAGGCTTTATTGACCTTAATTCTATAATGAGAAAATGGTGGTACGGTGCAGGGTTTTATCATTCTGCTATCCTCAACACGCATGACATCAAGGGAGGAGAAGACATATGGGAACTGGCAAAAAGAACCTACACATCCTTTGCAAATGCCAAGAACAACAACAAGCATTTCAGTGACATGGCTGATATGAACTTCCTGATGGGCAAGGCCATAGAAAACCCAGGCTTAACCCCCTATTCATCCATGAGGACTTCTTTTCTCTCTGTGTTTGAAGACCCCATCGCCATCACTGACCAATCCGCCCACCTCCGCCATGAAGTTGGGGTGGAAGACTTCATTGGCTGCTCTTCTGTCCATGGCATTGGCCCCACCATCGCCATTTTTGACACCATTAGAGATGGGGAGTTGGACTGTGCTTGTGTGTACCCTTCTCCATTACACTCTAGGCAGCAAATGCAGGGGTTGATTGATGAGATGAAGAGGATTCTTGTTGAATGTTAGCATGCAGGCATTGGATGATGGGTGGGGATCTATCAATTACCCCTTTTAACAAATGAGTAATATTGCCTTCTTACACGCATGCATTATATCAAAGATTATTTGGACTATTTATTTTCCTTCTCTTTCTAATGAAAAATATATGTTGTTTTTACTCCCTAAAATTATATTTACTTTTAATTTATTTCTTGAAGTGACATATCGGATAAGATGTCATAACAAGAATTAATAATAATCTTTTCTAAAAGGCATATATATCGAACAAAATTCAAACTCGCAAACTCTTGTTTGCCACACGTAACCCAAACCACCAAACCACTTCATCTCTTGTTTACAAAAGTGTTACATCTTATACTTATTCCCTACTTGGCAGGCGGGTAGATTCGCTAACCCCCACGACCGGCCACCTCCGCCTATGCCTCCCCCGGCGGGCTTGGGGTGCCCCATGGTGTGGCAACGACGCCCCATCGGAAGGAGGGCACAGTATTGAAGGCGTACATGCGCGTGGCTAGATAGGCGGGTGAAGACGTGCTGATGCAAGTGGAGGGATGGCACGGATGGTGGCGGGTGGTCGCATGTCGCATGGTGGGTGATGGACAATTTTAATATAGTTCTCGCAAGTGCATGAATCACTGTAGTAATAGTGTGCAAAATCAAGGGTTGAACTCACATGGAATTGATACTAGGCAATTTAAAGACTAAATAATTAACTTTGATAATTAAAAGTACTAGAGTCAAATGTCAAATAATTAAATCAAAACTTAGAAGCTAAGCAAATAAATTACCATAAACCAGAAAACCAAATTAACAATAAAAAAAATGGAAAAGTCTAGGAACATGAATCAACTACCATTACTAGTTTTGCAGATTAGTTCAACTTGCCAACAAAATTAAGAGTTCGTTCTAACGATTATATGACTACTCTGTATGGCGTTCAGAGCAAGTCATGTGCTTTAACCATTCATGTAATAAAGATACTTATACAAACAGTTAAAACCCAATTAGTGAATTTCTGCTTTTGGTTTTCTGAATGATGATGTTAAAGAAGTTAGTTGCATCTATGATTGAGGGTGTAGACTTCTATTTTGTTAAGCGGTCTGCGAATCGTACTACCACATTGTTGCTCGGGAAGCTGTTTCTTTGACAGGTTGCGGGGAGTGGTTCGATACTCCTCCTCTTTTATCTGATTTAATGAATTAAGTTCTTTTTCTCAAAAAAAAAATTAATAATTTAGGATTTTATTAAATAAAAGAATTCAATCCTCAACCAATGGCCAATTGTTAGATGAATTCCTCAAACTTTGATAATCAAGAAATAAATTTATTTTAATAAAGATAGTCAAATAGTAACAACCAGGAGCATAGCAAGTGGAACGTTGCAAGAGCCCACTCACTCATTAGCACTATCTCATCAATGAGCAAGAGTGATGGAGAGCCAATGCACTTATGAAGGAAAGCGCCTCAATTCTAAAGAGCCATGTCACTAGAAGTTGTAGTTATTAGGAAACCGTTCATTTACCATGTAACTATTACCTTCTATAGTATAAAAGCTAGAGGTCATGTAATAGCAAGGGGCACATTCACAAACTTGTACTCAACTCTTGAAACAATACATTTTGTTTACTTACAAACATACCTAGTAACATATTTACTGTTTAGCAGCCTACTGAGTTTAATGAAGATGATGATGAGCCTAATGAAGATAAGTTCGATGAAGATGATGATGAGTTACGTTGATCAGAGGATGCACCCAAAGAAGAAAGGAAAACGGTATGCCTACTATGCCTATATATCCTCCTAGCTTGTTCATTTAATTATTTCATTCATATGTCAAGTTGATGCTTTCACACAATTGGATAAACAATAATTAGGTCACATCGATAGCTCAGTCATTTGATTTTTGAATGGCAAATTATGCAAAATAATACAGGATCAAGTCCTAATAGCTAGCAATTGCAATATAGGAGTTTCATCCTTTATGGGAGTGACGCGGACTCCTTGTGAGTTGTGATCATCTTCTACCATGTATTAGAATTCTTACCTAATGTGCGGTCAAATCACTATGATTTACTTCCTTAGAATCTTGCAGAACCCTTGGGGTGAGAGATTTCACCTTTTGTAGACAAGTATAAACAATAATGACCTTAAAGCATCAACTTTACCATACTTGGTATACATTAACTCTTTCTCAATGATTATATGGTCCTCCTGTAGATCCACAGAGTTTAGTTTCTTTAATTATCTCATTAGTTTCATCAGCTGTATATTCATGTGGAATTACAACAAAGTTGCATTCTATGTATGAATGATTTTAAGAAACCATATTCGATCATGAAACTTAACCTTCTTTCTGACTTTTGGGGTCTATCTTTGATGCATTCTATTTGCAAATATGGTGTTGGATTTGAACTAGATTGAGTTAATAAGAAGATTGATGGAGGAGGAATCAGAATTACATTTTAGTGGTGTTGTAATAAGACTGTAATGTGTATAAAATATATTAAAATTGCAATTTGATTGAGCGGATACTGTTTCTTTTAAAAAGAAACAGTAACATTTTGGACCATGGTACACAATAAAATTTACCTATGATAAGCTATGCCCTTTAAATTTGGGTCATTTGCTACCTCTAAAATTAATATATATGTAACTCTGTAGTGACCTTCCAGTTATAGGATATGAATTAATTCTTTTCATTACATGGAATTTTGTCTACACAAAACCTACAAGTGAATTTGTCAAAAGTAATTGGCTCAATTCTTTTAATTTGACAGACCTTCAAATGTGCGCAAATAAATGAGCAAATGCATCAATGTCTAATCAACACAAATAAAGAGTTGATTTGCAAGTTTTGTAAAACCAAAACGAACATATTACTGAAAAGCCTTGTCAACAACTACCACGCTTAATATATTTCCCAACAAGAAACATTTTTGTCATTATCCAACCTCAATTTTTGAATTTAAATGCCCCACACATATATATATATATATATATATATAATACTAATAATTTGAATTGGAATTTGGAATAACCAAAGCTAAAGCCACCATATACCTGAAAAGTCTTCCGAGGCCAACAACTACAACATTTAATATTTTCCCAACAAGAAGTAAGAGTGAACAATTCAGTTCGATTGTTTTCTGAACCGAACTAATAGTATACCGAAAATCGAACAGTTTGGTAAAAAATCAAGTCGAACCGAACGATTTGGTAAAAAATTCGAACAAAATTGAACCGAATACTGTTTGTTTTTTTTTTAAATAATAATAATGATAATAATAATAATAATAATAATAATAATAATAATAATAAATAAATAAATAAATAAATAAATCCAAGTCCCTTGATGTCTGCTCTGCCGTTCAGTTCATATTCTCATTGGCATCTCTCTTAAATTTTTTATTTGATTTCTTTATGGCTTAAAATCATTCTAATTTTGATTTCCAGTGCACTGAATTATTTTCTAGTGCACTGAAAAATAATATTCCAGTGCACTAGTAATAATGGATTGTGTTCAAAAATTAACTATACAATACTTGACACTTGTTCTCCAAATATTAACTATACAGATAGATGATTCTTCATATTGTCAATAAAACATTCTAAGTGAGCCAACTGAAGAGTTGGTTGTGCAAAAAAATCAACTGATGTTTGGTAATTAGTACTTAGTAGTGTGTTTGAACTTTGGATTGCTATTTTGTTATATAATATTTAGACCTTGAATTTGGAGTATGTGAATATATATTGTTTGGTAGTGTGTTAGTAAATAAAATTAGAAAATATTAAAATTTGGGGTTCTAAAACAAAACCAATTTTGAACCGAACTATAATGTTAAACTGAATGGTATCATTTTTTTTAATACCAAAACCGAAACAAAAATAAAAATTAAATCGAATCCCGAAACACCCACCCCTAACAACAAGCATTTTGTCATTATCTACCCTTAATCTTTGAATTTTTATACTACAAATATATTTAATACTTGAAAAAAATGACATTTTGAATGACGATATAGTGAATAACTCAGTTAATTATAATTGTAGTTCTATTTAGTTCTTGAATTGTTGGTTTGGTGACCTTTTCAATCTTGTAAAATAGCTATTATAAACCTAATGCTTGTTCTTGAGCTTGAAATGAATGATGAACAAAACATCTACACTAGTCTAAACGAAACTAGTGTTAACAATAAGTAGGAAATGAAATGAAATTTGAGTAGAGTAAAAAGGTGGAGAGTTCATCTCAAAACTTAAGTAAAATATTGATTCAAACAAATTAGAGATGTTGGGCATGGCACGGTCAAGCTCGTCAACAATAAAAAGGCAAACACAAAATGTACAACGTTGTAGGCATGACCACGCCGAAATTCGTGCATACCCGGCAAAATGAATCCCCATTTTACTTGTTGGCCACGCTCGTGACTACTTGCCACAACTTAGGATTTGTTTAGTTGATATGTTTACACCTGAGAAACGGAAATCAAAATCATAATTAATGTTTAGTTGACAACTTTTTAAAATACAATTACAGAATTTAGTTCTCTCTTCAATTAAAAATCGCATTCCCTAATTAAAAAGAGGTATCATTTCATCTTATTGATAATCTAATTTTTAAGTTTGGATTAGTACATTTAGATTTTTAATTTGTTTTGATTTTTTATTCATATTGATGCTTTGGATGTCATTATTTTAGAACAATAACCTTGATTTTTTATTTTTGTATTTTAAAAAAGCACTTATTCCTATTATATGATCATACACAACCAAACATTCATATTTGTAATCATTCCAATTCCACCTTACTACTAAACATGTAAAATACTTTTATCAAAACTCATTATCATTATCAAGTATCTGATTCTCATCCTAATTCTAAATTCCATGTATGAACCAAACACACCCTTAGTCATTCTTTTTTTAATCAATACAAACATATCATGTTGAAATAGACTAAAAATAAAGTTTTAAATAAAATAAAAATACATATAATATTACCCATTTTCAAATTAAAGCCCCTAGCTACACCGTCATTGTGGACTATGCGAATAAATAAATGATTTGAAGGTTTTCATGCGCTAATTAAACAAACATATTCTTACAAATAATTTCAAATTGAAGCATAATTAATAAGTAATTAAATTAATTCCTTTAAAAAAAAAGTAATTAAATTAATAAATTAAAGAGTTTCCAACAACCAATGCATTTTGTCACTGTATTATATTCCTATAATTATTAATTTAAAAATCCTAAAAATAATTAACAATTCTGATCATTTGGATTAGTATACTGCAAATTGTAGATCAGAGGCCACCCAATTCTCTAGCATAAAATACTAAAAATTAAATGGTGCCATCTGGCAACTAATTAAAATATTAGTCTCTTGCCATTATTGCCACAAATAATTTCAATTTGGTGCATTAAGTACTAAAGACTTGACAACAACTAATTAAAAATATTGTAATTATGTAGCCTTAATCTTTGATTTGAATTAAAAGAAAATAATAATACGGGGCAATCCCGCCAAGTTAGTCAGATTATTAGCTTGGAAATATATATAAACTTCCAAGTTCAATTCTGAATAGAGTGGTCTATTAGCGTTTAAGTTAGTCAACTATGAATAAGCTAGTCTAGTTTAACTTTTTGTAATCCTTCCCCTGTTAGGGTCGTGTCACGTTTCCTTTTCATCCAAATAAAATAATAATACTAAGTTTAATGCTACAACAGTAATCTGGCAATTATTGCACTAGCGCGCGGTTCCGTAAAGCAATTCTAGTTCANGAGGTCTACATTTTGAAAGGAGTAGAAAAGGATTAAAGAGAGAAAAGGGACTAAGCTAATCTGAATTGGAATGTTGAAGAATGAAGAAATGAGGGGTATTTATAGTTGGGCAAAGGCAGGGGCAAAACTGGAAATTTGCAATGCTGAAATTTTTGGCCTGGGCAGGATTCTCGACGCGTCGAGAATGAATTCTGCCACTCACTGGACACTCTCGACGCGTCGAGAAAAGTTCTCGACGCGTCGAGAAGGAATTTTCTCGCTCAAAAAATCCAGCTAGCCGAAATGTGCTGCAGTCCACCATCCATGATTTTATGCCATCTTTTGCTTTTGCTTTTTGCTTTTTGGCCATAAAATCCTCCACATGTTTCCATCATCATATAATTTATTTTTGTCTTTTGTCATTTTATGCACATCCACCAAAGCCATTTATGCATCCACTATGCAAATTTGTCTTACACTTCCACTTTTATGCATTTGTTCCATCTTCCTACGCCACTTTAGCCTATTCATCATAAAATGTAGCTTAATTAACACTAAATATAAGACAACAAGGCCAAACACTAATATTATGCTCACTTGTGTATTTTTATCAACTTTGATCAATTATAAGCATAATATTATTATTTAGTGGTAGAAAGGAATTTAAATATGGGGTAAAAAATATGATCAAATATGCACTTATCACTCCGGTGTCCTTAACTCGTGATGGTACTGACGCGGGTGTTCCTTATGCGGATCCTACTCAGTACCGTAGTCTTGCGGGCGCTCTTCAGTATCTTACAGTGACACGGCCAGACTTGTCTTTTGCGGTGAACAGACTGTGTCAGTTTATGCATGCCCCTACCACTGTTCATTGGGCTATGCTTAAACGTGTGCTTTGCTATGTGAAAGGGACTCTCCACTATGGGCTACGTGTTCGTAAGTCTGATTCAGTTTCCATTCATGCCTTCTCTGACTCGGATTGGGCTGGCGATCTGACTGATAGGAAGTCCACGAGTGGATTTGCTGTATACTTTGGTGGGAATCTTATCTCTTGGACTTGTCGCAAGCAGCGTACAGTTGCTCGGTCTTCGACAGAGGCTGAGTATAAGGCCTTAGCTGATGTGTCTGCTGAGGTGACATGGCTAGTCTCACTTCTTCGCGAGCTTGGTCTTGGTTCTTCGGTGCCTCCGACCCTGTGGTGTGACAATTTGGGAGCTACGTACTTGTGTGCAAACCCGGTTTTTCACGCTAGGACGAAGCACGTTGAGATTGATTATCACTTCGTGCGTGATAAGGTTGCTAAGAAGGAGCTGCAGGTTCATTTCATTTCGACCAAGGACCAGTTAGCTGATGTCTTTACTAAGCCACTTGTGGGTTCTCGGTTTACTGCTTTGCGAGACAAGCTCAACGTTACTCCTCCACCTTGAGCTTGAGGGGGAGTGTTAAGGAGTCTAGTAGTTGTAGTTGTCTAGGACTCTTATTATCCTTCTATATTACTTATGTAAACTCTACGTCAATAATATCATATCATTCAATCCTCATCGCGACAACTTAGGGTGTGTTTAGTTCATATGTTTACACTTTAGGAATTGAATCAAAATCATAATTAATGTTTAATTGACAACTTTTTAAAGCACAATTAAAGAATTTAGTTACCCATTCAATTTAAAATCTCATCTCTTAACTAAAAATATGTATCATTTCATTTTATTGATAATCTAATTTTTAAGTTTGCATTAGTACATTTAGATTTTTAATTTGTTTTTTTTGTTCATATTAATGATTTGGATGCCCTTATTTTAGGAACAATCACCTTGATTTTTTGTTTGTTTGTTTGTTTTTTTTTT
>CP025644.1:9437884-9464002 GCA_003576665.1 Ipomoea trifida
CCCCCCCCAGAAGAGAGCATGCAATGACAGCAGAGAGAAATCAACACACACTTGTGCATCTTTGTGACACCATAGCACCATTGCACTATATCATCTATGCTCAGAATGGCATCCTTTCTGCACAGATTGCAGATCAGCCAAAACACCTGCTTCATCTCTGCAGATTGCAGATCAACACTCAGCTCCTTTTCTTTTTCTTCCAATAACATATGATCACAGATCTCCTCAAGCACCTGCAGCTTGCTGATCAACATCTGATTCAGTTGTGCCTCAAACCAGCTCCCTAGTTAGATCATTGCTGGTCCTTCCAGTATTGCATCTCAGCCCTGCATCTGCATTAAGCAAAATGTTAGGAATTCCACTCTGCTTTTTCCTCTACACTCCTTTTTCTACTCTTTTTTTTTTCTTTTTTCCAACATTCTCCCTCAATCACCAAACATCCCCTTCATTCCACTCTCTCATTTTACCTCAGCCCCTTACATCACAAACACAGAACACCACACCACCAGGATCCCAAACTTGGAACCCACCCCAGATCAAGAGCATAATCATATTGAATTCACCCCAGGAGCAAACACAAAGTGAGGAATGCCTTCAAGAGAAAGGATCCCTCCTAACCCTTTAGGTAAACCCTCCTTTTTCAAAAACATTACACTGCCCCCAGTGCAGATGTTCACCAGGCATTTAGCTACACAGTTAACTCTTTCAGCACACTGAATGTTGTGGATCCTGATGTCAGAACAATTGTTACCATCCTAGATCACACCTCTCCAATCCTTAGTCTCAAAATAAACAGAGTTCACATTTTTACTTCTGCACCAGTTTGTGCAATCATGTAACATCCTTACAATCAGGCTTTTGATTTCTGTTCTATCATGTGACACCAGCCACACAAAACATCCCCTTTGAATTTCTCCCAAAAAATCCACAACTTAAGCCATCCCTCCCAACTGTCCAATTGATTTTCACACTTCCAGGTAATGGTCTACACCAACAAGATTTTTGAACTATCCTCCCACAACCAAACCCCTCAGCTTTCTTAATTATGAAGTTCCAATTGGGTGGCAAGGGATCCCATGAGGGCCACTTCCTTTGGATGCAGTCAACAACATCTCTTGTTACCTTATAGATAATCCTCTTCACAGATGTCTTTTCTCTACCAAATTTGCATTGAGTAAAATTAACCCATAGTTCCCATAAGATCAGAGTAGGCAGCCTTTTAGTTATGTACTTCATCATTCTATTCTTGAATTTCAAATTCCACCACTCATAACACACATGTCTTTCACTCCTCACCTGTATTTCAGTTCCCATTGATTTTGCAAAGTAATCCCACACCTGTTTTGCTGTGTCGCCCATTCCAAATACATGTTGAATTGTTTCACAGCCTGGTGACACACAACATGAGCATTTTGACACTGTGCTATATCCCATTCTTCTTAAAACATCATCCATTGGCATTTTCTTTCTAAAGACTCTCCATGCTAAAAAGAACATCTTCTAAGGCACACCTTTGCACCATACTTTCTTACACCACAATCCTACTGGTTGAGGAGAATTCTGTTGTCTCATTTTTGCTTTTGCAGATTTTAAAGTAAATTCTCCCCTTGTAGGTTTCCAAATGATTTTATCTGGCTACCCTTCTCTAATAACAATGTTTTCAGCAAGGTCATGTCTTTGGATTCCAAACTTGCTCAAAATCAGATTCCCATTTTCCCATGCCTCTTTCAAAACTTCTTTAGACCTTCTTTTCTCTCTCAGATTTAAGAGATCAACAACAGCTCCCTTCCCAGACCAGTTATCCCACCATAAATTCAAATTACCTTCCCATATTTTCCACTCAATTTCAGGCTCTACTTTCTCCCTAACCTCCACCATCCTTCTCCATATATGGGAATCCTTATATTGCCAGCCTCTCACTACAAAGTGTGTAACTCTACAGTATTTATTCATCAGAAATTCAGACCAGAGTGTTCCTCCCTTCCTAAAATTCCACCACAACTTAGCCCCTGCTGCTTCTATCATTTCCTGCAAGCCTATAAAACCAATGCCTCTTCCCATCGGATTTCCCCCAGAAATCCTGCTAATAACTTCTCAATTTGTTTCACTACTACCTTGGGGGGGGGGGGGTTTATTGCATAAAAAACATGAGATGGCATGGTCTGCAACACAGATTTTATCAGAACAGCTTTCCCTCCTTGTGAGAGCAATCTTGTGTGCCAACCCCTACACCTAATTGTTATTCTTTCCACCAATCCTGTGAACAAATTCACTCTTTTCCTCCCTTGATAAACATGGCAGCCCAAATAAGCCTTTGTCATATCAAGTTTAAGGACAACATCCTCATTCAAAACATTCATTCCATGGCATATTTCTTGAGCTAATAAAACATTATCAGTTATGCTTCTGTTTTTAACAAATCCAGACTGAACTGGGATATGATTCTGGTGAGAATCCCTACTAGCCTTTGAACCATAATCTTTGTTATCACTTTGCTACAATAATTGCTCAAGCTAATTGGTCTGAATTCACTAAAGCTAGCAGGGTTCTCAACCTTAGGAATTAATGCAATGACAGTACTAGTTATTGACCTAGTTAGAGATTTCCCAGCAAAGAAGGCTCTTACCAGATTGTGTAAATCACCTTTAATAATATGCCAGCATATTTGGTAGAAACCACCTCCAAATCCATCAGGGCCAGTAGCACTATTTGGATCCATGCTAAACACACTGGCCCTGACTTCTTCTAGAGATGGCTCAACTATTAAAGCCTGATTTTCCTCCTCTGTTACCATCACCTGCAAACAATTAAACAAAGATGAATCATGGTTATTCTGTTCAGTAGTAAACAGCTGCTGAAAATACTCAACAGCTATCTCTGCTATCTGTTCCTGTTCATCCACCCACAATCCCTCTTGATTTTTTATTTTATGTATCACTTGTCTCACCCTTCTCTCTTTTAAAATTCTATGAAAATACTTTTGAGTTTTTCTCTCCCTCAACAACCCACTGAGAGGGTGCCTTTTGTTGCCAATACATTTCCTCTATTCTAACCTGTCTCTGCAGCCTAGTTTGAGCTAGTTTGTATTCCAACAGGTTTTCATAAGAGGTTTCAGCTTGCATTCTCACCTCCATCTCCCTCACCCTCTCTTCTAACTCTTTTACCTTCTCAAAAATATTCCCAAACACTTCCCAATTCCATTTTTTCAGCATTTCTTTCACTCTTTTCAATTTTGTCATGAATGTATACATTTCATTCCCATCAACCCTCCCCTCCCAAGCCTTTTGAACAATCCCCAAGAGCTGCTCATGCTCCCCCCAAACATTAAGATATTTGAATGGTTTTCTGCCGAAGCTGGGCATTAACATCCATAACTAGGGGAGCATGATCAAAAGATGTCTTTGCAAAATGGTGAATATGTGTTCTGAAATTTTCCTCCCATCCCTCATTAGCAAACCCTTTATCTAATGTTTTCAGACAGCTTGACTCCCTCTCCTACCATTCCACCAAGTGTATTGATTTCCATAGAAGGATATTTCTCTCAAACCAGCACTATCTACACAGTGTTGGAAATCAATACTTTTTGATCTATTGTATGGTTGACCTCCTCTCTTTTCTTCTCCTCTCAAAATGCAATTAAAATCTCCCATCACTGCCCACCTATCATCTCCTCTCATACTCTTTGATTTTACCTCAATCTGCTCCCATAAACTCATTCTATCCCTCCTATTACAACTTGCATACACAAAAGACAAGTTAATTTCTCCCAGGATGGGAACCCTTGCTTTAACACTCACCATCTGCTGATCTAAATCCCAAAGGTCAACCATAACATCACTCTCCCAAAAAACCCATATTTTGTCAGTGCCCTGAAACCTGTTTTCAAACCCTAGAGCCAAAGCTATCTGTCCTAATTGTGACAGATCTTTGAATGGCTCCAGCAAGCAGATAATCTTTGGATGATGCTATCTCACCAAGTATTTGATCCTGTGAAGGGAGCCTTGGGAGCCCACTCCCCTCACATTCCAGCATATGCCTTTCATTTTAACTCATCACAGGAGGCCCACCCCCCTTGGCCATTGCAGCCCTTTGTTTTTGAGCTCTGGTTTTCACAAATTCCCCTTTTCCCACCCTTGGTGGTGTATTGTGCCCCTGTTGCATTTTCTTATCTGAATCCATCTGCACCTCAAACTGTCTTGTCATTTCTTCAATCTCTTCTTCAGTTAGATCATCCTCTTCATTCTTTTTTCTAGTGTCTCCTGTGTTGGTCCCAGTGGTAGTGATGTGAGTCTAGAAGGGGGGGGGGTTGAATAGACTCACAGGGAATTTTAAAACTTTTTGGTAAAGAGATAAACGCAGCGGAAAGAGTATAACAAAATTTTATCTTTTACTTTGCACTTGGGTTTTTCTTGTAAAGGATGTTAGGTTTGAGTTGTGTATGCAATGCAATGCGTAAGGTAAATAGAGAGAGAGAGAGAGTTTTTATAGTGGTTCGGCTGTTAACTAAGCCTACTCCACTCTTCTTCACAACACGTGAAGGTTTGCACTATATTCCCCGTTATAGTACAATCTCCGTTACAACAAGCTCCTTTGATCACTAAGCCCGGCAGCCTTGTTGTGGTAGGTTTTTCAACTTCTTCCAAGTTTACTCCGCCTCTTTCTACTTCACTTGTAGAGATGGTTGAATAGATGTGATAAATCTCCAACTTGGAATTCTTGTGCTTTTCTTCCTTGATCAACTTCTTAAGCTCACAAGAACTTCCAAACAAAATTGAATATCACTTAATAAGCTTGTGAATATCACACTGAAAGTTTTTCGCTTGAATGACAATTTTTCACGTAATTCAACCTTGTCAAAGTGAGATGGGACAAGGGTATTTATAGGTGGAATTTCAGATCCGTTGGAGGGAGATTGAAATTCAAACCTATTGTCCAGTGTGTAATATTCAATGGGTAGAGTTTTCTCCTTTTTCAGAATGTCAGTACTTTCTAGCCGTTTGTCCACTTTTATATAAGGACAAAATGCCTTTTGTCCCTCAAAAAGGTGACAATCATTAAATGCTCATTGGGATCATTGCATAGGACCCACAATGACATTCAGTTATACCCATTATCAAGGCAATAGATAAGACAATTTATTAGAGAATGTCTTTGCCTTGGTTGTGAGAGAGAATGATTGACCTTATCATTCCTTTTAAACTCCTCGAGTCAATCACATTCTTGATTGCTCGGTTATAAGTGCTTGGTCCTTCCAAGTTTCGACCTTTGATCCTAGTCTTCGGTTCTTTGAGTCTTCGTGTCCTCGCGTCTTCAGCTCTTCGGTTGGAACATTCTTCTGTTGAAGTCTTCATGTATTCGGTATGTAAGACTCGGATCCTTAGTAAAGATAAGGTGGCTAACGATTCGGTTACCTTACAAGACTAAGATAAAAACATAAACTATTCTAAAACATTTACGAAAAATTAGGGGTCTCCTCGTATAGTTTGGTATCATCAAAATTAACAACTCGGGGTTCATAACAATTTCCCCCTTTTTGATGATGCCAACACCCTACATTCATTCCATTCGGCTTTCTTTATCCTTAAATGGATTTTCATTAAGTATGCCCGAATAGTTGAAGTTTTACATTTTAAACGAGGAGTAAAGACTAGATAACACACACACGCTGATCCAAAAGAGAGAAGTCTTTTATTTATGAAAAGTTTCATACATCTTTGCAAAAATTTAAAACTGACAGAAATTAAAGATAGAAAGAAGGATCTTCTTATTTTGAGCTCTCGCCAGTCTTCTTCTTCTTCTTCTCCTTTTCCCAAATTTCATAATCTTGGAGTTGCATCATATCATTGATTTCTTTCCTTGCTTTTACAGTGTCGAGACCTTGAATCTTGAAGGCATATTTGTGGTGTAATCTCAGCATTCGATAATTTTGGACTACTTCACCAAGATTTTCTCCCCTTATGACTCCCCAGTCCCACCATGCTATCAGTTCGGGGGCATTCATTCCATCAGAGAAACTTTGTTGCATAGTAGTCAGAATTTGAGCTATGCCATTCATTTTGGTTCGTCCTT
The DNA here is from genome assembly GCA_003576665.1 of Ipomoea trifida. NCBI lineage: Eukaryota > Viridiplantae > Streptophyta > Magnoliopsida > Solanales > Convolvulaceae > Ipomoea > Ipomoea trifida. Next base: position 9,443,954 of record CP025644.1, read on the forward strand.
CAGCTGCTTTGGTTATCTTATTGGCTTCTTCAAGTTCCTTCATGATTTTCTCAAATCTCTTTTGTTCTTCTTGCTGAATTTGGAAGACCCCTTCGTCTTTCTTCCTTTGCTCATAGACTTGTTCATTGTGATCTCGCAATAAATTTTTCCTATCCATGGGTTGCTTCTTATTCTAGAAGGGTGGAATGTTGCGTTCTTCCCATTTCTTTCCAGATCCCTCTTCGTACGGGACATACTCGATAGGTTCTCCGTTAACTCTTCGATTCATCACCTTCGGTTCTTTGCTTTGTCTCTTTTGTTAATAAAATTACAATAGAAGAAAAATATTTTACTCCTTATTTTTGTAACAAGTTTTTGTGTCAATTCATTTAGTTCAGCAGATAGTTCAAAATAACGCTTGGTCTTGTTTGTATTAAAGCTTCTTATAGTTCAGCAGAAGGATCAGAAGAATTAGCGGACGAAGTGCTGAACAGAATATGAGAACAAGACAAAGAAGACAAGGAGTGCAACAGATTCAGTTATGAATATAACCGAATTCAGACATCGTATATAAGGACAGAACTCTCTGAAGAAAAATGCCGAGAGATCATATTGAAGAACACAAGAGTGAAATGAAGAGAAGCTTCTCTTGGATAAAATAAATCGATATCTTGACAAAGCCTACCTTTGATTCAAGATAATTTTCATCATGATGAACCGGGCAAGCAACCACTGTGAATGCCAGTTGGGCTACAATTGAGGGGGAGCCTCAATTCAAGAAGATCGGGAGATCAAAATTCGCACAACTCTTCAAGGCTGAACTCTAGAATGGTGATTGATGATTTCTAGTGTTGCCGCGTGATTTTTGCTGTAAACTGTTGACACATTTCCAGATTGATCAATGAAGAGTTGGGCGTTCAGAGTGATGCCCCCCAGATGTAGGAATGGCGATTCCGAACTGGGTTACCAAGTCTAAGTGTTCTTATTGCTTTGATATTTTCTTGCTGTTTACCTGAATCTATTTTCTGATCTATTTCATTTGCTAGTTCAGTAATTTGTTTACAAGGTCGTCTAACTAATCTAGTAATTAGGTTAAATAGTTGGAAGACTCTGTAATCTCATAGATTAAAGAACTGAATAATCTGAGTAATTTCACATGGTATCAGAGCATAGTCTCAAGGCCTTTCCCTTGAAAAACGATCTTTTGGAAATTTCTTGATCTCTCTGTTTTCCTTATCCTCTAACCTTTCCTTTTGAGTTTTGCCACTGTCTGATATAAGGTAGATATGGAAGGACATGCTAGACCACCTCAATTGATTGGCACAAATTATGCCTATTGGAAGGCAAGAACCCGGATCTACCTTCAGGCTCAAGGAGTAAATGTATGGAAGGCTGTTACCCATGGCTGGACTCATCCCAAAACTACTCATGAGGATAAGTTTGAAACTCTCACTCCAGTCGATCAATGGACTCCCGAGGACATCAACAACAGCGAAAACAACAATAAGGCACTGAATACTATTACAGGTTCGCTTGACGAGCGTCAATTCGGATTAATCGCTGGATGCAGCTCTGCCAAAGATGCCTGGGAAATTCTTGAAAAGCTTTATGAAGGAGACTCTTCTGTAAAACAAACCAAGATGCAGCAGGTTCTTATCAGATTTGAAGAATTACAGATGAAAGGTGAAGAAACCATCGTCGAATTTAATGCTAGGGTTCAAGAGTTGAAGAACGAAGCAGCTGTTCTGGGCGAACCATTCTCTTCGGACAAACTCGTCAGAAAAATTCTCCGATCTCTCCCTGTACGATTTAGAATGAAAGTGACTGCAATTCAAGAAAGCGTAGGCTGGGAAACAAAATCGGTTGCGGAACTGATGAGCAATCTAAGAACGTATGAGATGGATATTTTGTCACAAGACAACAACTCAAAAAAGGGCAAAAATGTTGCGTTTATTGCAGAAGAATGTGAATCTGAAGAAGAACGTGATGAATTGGATGATGAATCTGTGGCAATGATTACAAGAAACTTCACCAAAATTCTTAAACAGATAAATCAAAGAAACAGGGGAGGCAAGAATCAACAAACCAGTTTTAACAGTGCTGCCTCAACCTCGTCGAATCCGTCACGAACCATTGAAAGATCGTCAAATTCGAATCAACAGAAGAACTTCAGTCAAAATAATCAATATGGACAAAATCAAAATTCGGCTCGACAGAATCAATGGCAGCAAGGAGATGCTAGGAACAAAAAGGGAATTCAATGCCGGGAGTGTGAAGGTTTCGGACACATTCAAGTAGAATGTGCCACTTATCTCAAAAGGAAGAAGTCCATGAAGGCCACAACCTGGAGTGATGAAGAATGCTCTGAAGAAACTCAAGATGAAGATGAGGAAATATCTGGAAATTTTGTAGCCTTCGCTGCAGTTGTCACTGAACCAAATTTGAACTCAGGCAATGATTCAGATCATGAAGATGTGGACAAAATACCTTATGAAGAACTCGAACAATCCTACATCAAACTATACAAGAAATGGGATATTCTACTGAAGACTCACACAACCACAAATTCAAAAAATGAGTTTCTCGAAAAGAATGTGGAATCTCTCAAGAAACAAGTTGCTGACAAAACTGCTGAACTATCCGAGTCCAACTCAAAAGTAATGAAACTCTCAGCAGAATTAGAGGCCTTTAAGAAGCAGATTCAAATGATGAACACTACTTCAACCTTGAATCAAATCCTTGATTCTGGAAGATCACCAAATATACGAAATGGTTTGGGGTACACTCAAAACACTCAAAACTTCCTTACTACTTTTGTCCCTGCAGGTACCAGTACTTGGAACAATGGTGAATTCCACCAGAAGACTCTGAGGAAATATAGTCCAATATGCCACTACTGTTCCAAGAAAGGCCACACAAGACCAGAATGCTACAGGTTCTACAATGATCAGAGAGCTGAAAAATTTCAGAAGAAATGGATCACTCCTGTCAGTCGTCAAATCTGGGTAAGAAAATATGATTTAGTATGTTATTCCATGCTTCATGGCAAAGAACAGGGAAAATGGTATTTCGACAGCGGGTGCTCAAGGCATATGACCGGCAGTAAAGAATTCCTCAAGAATGTAAACCCATACACTGGACAAGTGACTTTTGGTGATGAGATTAAGGGTGACATAATGGGTATTGGGATTCTAAACTTAGCCGGTCTACCTCCACTATCCAAAGTACTGCTTGTTCAAGGTCTAAAAGCTAATCTGATCAGTATCAGCCAATTGTGTGATCAAAAGCTGAATGTGAGCTTTACTAAAGATTGATGCATTGTTAAAGACAACCTGAACAAAGTTATTATGGAAGGTATAAGATCCTCTGATAATTGCTATACTCTATCTTCTAACCTTTTGTGTTATAGTACCTCAACAGACAAAACAGAACTTTGGCATCAAAGACTTGGGCACATGAATTATCAAGATATGAATCAACTGATAAGTCATGAATGTGTAAGAGGGGTACCCAAGTTCAAAATAAAGGAAACTGGTGTATGTGGCCCATGCCAGCTGGGAAAACAAACCCGATCTCCACACAAACACTTCAACTATATAGGAACCTCTTCATGCCTAGATCTTCTGCATATGGACCTAATAGGACCAACACAGGTTGAAAGCTTGGGAGGTAAAAGATATATATTTGTTTGTGTTGATGACTACTCACGTTTTTGTTGGGTAATGTTTCTCAGAAACAAATCAGAAACTTTTGAGTCTTTTGAAAAGTTGTGCTTAAGACTGCAAAAAGAAAAGGGCCTGCATATTGGAAAAATCGTAAGGATCAGATCAGATCATAGCAGGGAGTTCGAAAACCAGCACTTCTCAACCTTTTGCTCCAAAAATGGGATTAGTCATGAGTTCTCAGCTCCAAAAACCCCCCAACAAAATGGAGTAGTTGAGCGGAAAAACAGAACCATCCAAGAAATAGCTCGAGTCATGATAAACAGCAAAATCCTTCCTCAATATTTCTGGGCAGAAGCAGTTCATACTGCTTGTCATATAATCAACAGAGTATATCTCAGGCCGGGAATGTCACAAACACCATACGAGCTTTGGAGAGGAAGGAAACCAAATCTAAAGTATCTTCGCATTTTTTGCAGCAAGTGTTACATCTTAAATGACAGAGAAAATGTCGGAAAATTCGAACCAAAAAGTGATGAAGGCATATTCTTGGGATACTCACCAAACAATCGAGCCTACAGGGTCTATAATAAACATACTAAGACGGTTCAAGAGTCTGTCAATGTAATTGTTGATGATCAACCGCACTCAGTCGAAAACTATCTACTAGTCGTTGATCATGAACAGAAGCAAACAAGTTCAACCGATGGAAAAGAAGCCAAGAAAACTGAGTTAGACTCTGAAGATGATGATACTGATCCAGATACTGAACAATGTCAAAGAAAATCAGACAGTGCACAAGGGATCACCAAATCTGAGCCAAAATCAGAATCTGAGGACTCAAAATCATCTACTGAACATCAATCAAATACAGATGCAAGTGACCATCCGTCAAAACAAGTCCCCACGCATATTCAAAAGAATCATCCTGCCGAGAACATATTGGGAACACCCACCGCCGGTATTCGAACCAGAGGAATGTTGAGAGGCAGTCTGGCTGAGTTATCAGGCTATGCATACTACACATCAAAACTTGAACCCAAGAATTACAAAGAAGCACTTCAAGATGAAGATTGGATAAGGGCTATGCAGGATGAACTTGCACAATTTGAAAGAAATGAGGTATGGGATCTTGTGCCTTGTCCTTCGGATGCAAGTGTAGTAGGCACAAAGTGGATTTTCTGAAACAAAACCGATGAACAGGGAAATGTGGCCAGAAATAAAGCCAGACTAGTGGCTCAAGGCTACTCACAAGTAGAAGGGATTGATTATGAAGAAACATTTGCACCTGTAGCCAGACTTGAGTCAGTAAGACTACTCCTGGCTATCTCCTGTATTCTGAACTTTCAGCTGAACCAGATGGACGTAAATACCGCCTTCTTAAACGGACTTCTCCATGAGGAAATATTCGTGGCTCAACCAAAAGGATTTGAGAACCCACAGTATCCTGACTATGTCTACAAACTGAAGAAGGCCCTCTACGGTCTGAAGCAGGCACCAAGAGCATGGTACGAACGACTCACTCAATATCTTCTAAAAAATGGGTACACTCGTGGCGGGGCTGACAAAACATTGTTCGTTAAAAGGACCACTGGACATATAACTGTGGCTCAAGTTTATGTAGATGACATCGTCTTCGGGTCTACATCTCCTGCAAATGTCAAGGAATTCATCCGAGTTATGGAAAAGGAATTTGAGATGAGTATGATAGGGGAACTAACATGTTTCTTTGGTCTACAAGTGAAACAAATGGAAACAGGTTTATTCTTATCTCAAACCAAATACGCACTCAACTTGGTCAAAAGATTCGACCTTGATTCTGCCAAGGAAGCTAAGACACCTCTCTCTACAACACTGAAACTGACAAAAGACTCCGACTCAAAGCCGGTTGAAGGCAAACTCTATCAAAGTATGATTGGTAGTCTACTTTATCTAACAGCAAGCAGACCAGATATAATGTTCAGTGTAGGCCTGTGTGCTCGCTTCCAAGCAAATCCAAAAGAAGCCCACCTAAATGCTGTTAAAAGAATAATCAAATATGTCAAAGGAACTGTGAATCATGGTTTGTGGTATTCTCGTGACTCAGGAACTGAACTATTCGGCTACAGCGATGCTGATTGGGCAGGAAACTTGGAGGACAGAAAAAGTACATCAGGAGGATGCTTCTTCTTGGGTAAAAATCTTGTCTCGTGGTTCAGTAAAAAACAGAACTCAATCTCATTATCTACGGCAGAAGCAGAGTATATACCTGCTGGGAGTTGCTGTACACAACTCCTATGGATGAAACAGATGCTGAACGACTATGGACTAAAGTTCAGCAGTGCTGACCTTCATTGTGACAATACCAGCGCTATCAACATTGCAAAAACCCCGTCCAGCATTCCCGCACTAAGCATATAGACATCAGACACCATTTCATCAGGGAGCTTGTAGAAAGTGGAGACATAAGAATGCACTACATACCAACAGATAAACAACTTGGAGACATTTTTACTAAGGCCTTGGATCTGACTAGATTTAACATCCTGAAATCAGAACTTGGTATGTGTAATGGACCACAGAACTAGTACAGTAAGTAGTTCATCTTTTTTTTGGTAATTCTTCTCACATCTTTATCTTAGAAAAGTAACTTTTTCCCTTTTTTCCTTCCTCCCGCGCTTTACTAATGTCTCTTCTTATAAGCATATAATATATAGAGAACAGTGTACCCGACTGACCAAAACTGCCAGAGCATTAATTACGGAGAAGACAACCGTCCTATCAGCACGACTCCCACTCAGCCCATGCCTCATCACGTGACCCGAAAAAGCCGGTCATTTTTGGAGAAGTCTTTCGACCTTTGAAAAGCCAGCTGCAGTTTGATCAACACAAAGATCATCAATCCCTCTCATCTGCAAACCCTTCGAAAAACTTCTCTCAAAATCAAAACCCAGAAACAAAGCTCGAAAATGGATCAAGACGAGACCCAATATTTTGATTTTTCCAGACTCACAAACAAATATCCCTCCGAAGTTCAACATCAAGCATCACGGGAGATGGTGATGATAATCAACAACAAGATAAAACCTCCGGGAGGCGAACCAATCTGGTCATGGTACTCAAGGGCAGAGCAACTAGACTATCTGAAAGGATTCCTCAAACCGATTGCTGTCGAGAAAGGAGAAACAGCTAAGGCAAATGATCCTGAGGTTTATTCTCACACATTCTCTCTATCTCTTTCTCTTTTTATAAATGACTATACATGAACAACATAGTTTCTGCCTTAAATATTTTTTTCAGGATATAATTGTTCTATCAGATACTGAGGATGATGCTAATCTAGAAAATGTTGCTCGAAAATTTCTCTGTGATTAAGCACACACGACCACGTGTCGACCACAAGAGGCGCGACGCAGAGCCCTCCCTCAAGGTTAGAAAGTCTACCCACTTTGCAGTCCGGGCGTTGTGGTTGAACAGAACCTCATTGCTAAAGGAACAAAGAAACGACAGGTGAGCATTAGGGTTTGACAAACACGTCACGCATAGTTATGGTCGGTGAAACATAATGATGTACTAACCGGTCGGCGTTTGGGCAGTTGAAGATCCACATCCATACAATGTAGATTACCGGCAGCGATATGGAGGGATACCCCATCGAGGAGCTGAAATACATGCAGAAGAGACGAGCATCCTGCATGAGTGGACGCTTCCCTTTGTGATCTTGATTGTCGTTCCTTTGCGGAGCTAAGCATTGGGACCGAGGTTGTTGAATGGCCCGAGTTTACGGAGTGTGGACGGTACCCTACAAATTAGGAACTGCAACGAACAGTTATAAGAGAGTTGTGCCCATCACTAATGTTAGATAGAGTAATACCTGTGTAGATGCGCTGGTNGGCTCATCACCCCTGTGTACTTGGTTTCTGATTGGGATTGGGTTTGATATGATGCTTGGTGTGAGATTTGGTGGTTGGTGTTGAGATTTCCTTTGGGTTCTTCGGTTATGAGTCCTTGCTTACTCTGTTGATATCTCGTTGTTCTTGATTATGATTGATTGTTCCTTATGATTGTGTTCAGTTGGTATCTCGTTTGTGGATTCGTTATATATATATTCCTTGTTGAATGTTGGCTTCGTTGGAAGAGTCTTGGTTGATGATTTGTTCAGTTTATCATTGTTGAGTATCCGATTTGAACTATTGAACAGTTTGTTGGTGTTTATATTCTATATGGGTGTGTAAACCTATTTACAACTTATATATATCTATACTTCCTTGCGGGTGTGAATGGTGGTTACTTAGCAGTCTTTTGCTAATGGTTCTTTGTGTGTTTTCCAGGTTTGCCTTAAAGCCTATGCGTGAGCGCGATAGAGATACACCCGTATGAGGAGGCTTAGATAGTGGTTATGTTTTTAGACTTATGCTTTGGCCTGTGTGCCGTTTTGAGAATTCTGTATACTTTGGTTTAGTTGTTGGATATCTTGAGATATATCTAAGGATTATCGTTTATACAGTTAGCTCGTTTCTTATGTTTAGCCTGTGCATCTAGGCTGTGTTATATCTAGATGTGGCATGACGCCCTTAGGTTTTAAATTCGCTTCCGCTATGTTCTGTTGTTAGTTGAGATAGGCAGCTGTTTTGTTGAGTTTTTAGCTATCTCAGCTCGTGTAAGGTTGGGGTGTCACATTAAGTCCTCCTTTTGGCTGTAGAATACCTTAAAAACATCTTCCATGCTCTCGTTAGAAGTTTTGGTCACATCTGAGTCTAAATGCATAATATTCTTATGAAATGGGTAATAAACTATACAATTCTAGCCCTTAAATGACCCTTAAAATAAACTATTCTTGGTGCTTATCACATAGCATGGGTTTCTTGGTGCTTGTTGTCTAGGTAGGCCAAGAACATGTGAATCTACAAAAAAAGCCAAAAAATTGAGCTTGTATTTAAATGTATATCCATGAGCGGGGTAATATAAATAGATCATAGCATTCAAAACAGATCAACACTAGCCAAACATCAGCAATTAGTAGATTAAATTAAACAAGCAAGATAAAAGAACAATGTGAGAAAACTATATGATTCTACACAAGATGTTGATTTCTAAAATATAGAATAAAAATCTTAAAAGAGATCTCCAAATAAATAGTAAAAAATACTAACAAAAAGAAAACATTCCAATAGAACGCAGAGTTGTTTTGACACAGAAGTGTAAATGAGTTTATTAATGGGTTAGAGTGGGTAATTGTCTTTGCTTATAGAAACACAATTTAACTGAGAACACTGTGGCTGGAAAGTTTATTACATTTTCAGCAATCCATTTTAGATTTCACCAACAGAATATTTAGCAAAAATGCCACAGGTGCATAACATCAATATCTCAAAAGAATAAAGAACAAAGGAAAAATAGGGCATAACCACAACCCTTACAAGTGGATGCACCAAGGCTCTTTAAGAAAACATGTGTGTTTCAAAAGTTCAGCAGATGCACTGAGCCAATTAAATTTTCAAACCTCACAATAACGATTGCATCTATATTCTATCTCAAAAAGCTCGACAGCACCGCCATGTTGCTTTGCAGCAAAAACACAGGGAAAACTAAACACCCCATGATGCTCTAGCCCCAAAAAAGATTAAACTACAAATAAGCCATCGTACTATTTGGGAACAAGTAATTAGGCCATCGATCTCGAATAACCCCCAAATAAGCCATCGAACTCAGAAAAATAAAGCAATTGAGCTACTGAAACCAGAAAAAAAGATAAATTAACCCATTTTTAAAATTTTCGGCCACAAATTCCCGCACCGACGACCATTTCCGACATGCCACCATTTCCAGCGACCAGCGATCGCCATTTTTGGCGAGGGCGACCAGATATGGTCGCCAAAAATGGTCACCCTCGCCAGGAAGGCGACTATTTCTAGTCGCTTTCTCCTTGCAGAGGCGACCAAGATCTAGTCGCCTTCTCTAGGGGAAGGCGACTAGAAATGGTCGCCTTCCCAGAGAGGGCGACCATTTCTGGTCGCACTCGCTAGAAATGGTAGCATGTCGTCGGAAATGGTCGTCGGTGCCAGAATTTGTCGCTGGAAATTTAAAAAATGGGTTAGTTGCTCTTTTTTATGTTCCAGTGGCTCAATTGTTTTATTTTTTTGAGTTCAATGGCTTATTTGGGGGTTATTCGAGTTCGATGACCTAATTGCTTATCCCAAAAATAAAAACCAATCTTCTTGCCACTAAATAGATGCACTATACTAGGGTACTAAAAAAAGAGAGATAACCGTTGCAAACACTCAGATGCCAGAAGTAATAAACACACAACACACATTAGTTTATTATATTAAAAAACACCATCAGCCAAACGAACATGTTTTCCTACTGTTTTCAAATGCAAAACTTTACAGGACGGTAACACCCCTAATCTTCTCACAGAATAAGTAATAAATAAAACTAATATATAGTGTTTATGGCCCAACTAGAGGGTGAAACTGTAGAACGTACCAATTCCACCGGGGCATCAAGATATTTGTCCCCGTTTGACATCCTTTTTGAGGAGCTGTCTAAGATGTCGAGCCTGTACTGCTTGAAATTGACGTTGATGACATAGTAATTCGAGAGATTCAGTAGTCTAAATTGTGTTATTTAGGATGTGGAAGAGAGTGAACATGTTACCATGTCTAGAGTCGTTGTTCCCGCGTGGTTTTTGGTATGTAAATCCTTATTTAGGCGCTTTTCAAACCATCTAACCCTATTTAGGCGCTTATCTGGTCAGCGGCAATGTCCACAACAGTTCCAACCTGTAGTGATTAGGCAACATGTGTGGAAAACACTTGTCGATTTAGGTTGTTACAACGGTGCATCCGCGATGAGATACGTATCGTAGTGGCCATAGAGGCAAACAGACGTGTCGGCACTCCTCTTCCTCTACATTTTTCTCTGTGATTAAGCACACATGACTACGTGTCGACCACAAGAGGCGCGATGCAGAGCCCTCCCTCAAGGTTAGAAAGTCTACCCACTTTGCAGTCCGGGCGTTGTGGCTGAACAGAACCTCATTGCTAAAGGGACAAAGAAACGACAGGTGAGCATCAGGGTTTGACAAACACGTCACACATAGTTATGGTCGGTGAAACATAATGATGTACTAACCGGTCGGCGTTTGGGCAGTTGAAGATCCACATCCATACAATGTAGATTACCGGGAGCGATATGGAGGGATACCCCATCGAGGAGCTGAAATACATGCAGAATAGACGAGCATCCTGCATGAGTGGACGCTTCCCTTTGTGATCTTGATTGTCGTTCCTTTGCAGAGCTAAGCATTGGGACCGAGGCTGTTGAATGGCCCGAGTTTACGGAGTGTGGACGGTACCCTACAAATTAGGAACTGCAACGAACAGTTATAAGAGAGTTGTGCCCATCACTAATGTTAGATAGAGTAATACCTGTGTAGATGCGCTGGTCGTTCCCCCTGCATGGTCCGCCACCGCGAAATCTTGAGTCAACCCTAGGCTAAAACTAGGCATGTCGCTAATCGTGGTCGCTAGTATCACCGCCTTTTCCACACGTTCGAGCGCCTCTATGTTATCACGATCTAGCCAAAAAGCATCGTCTTGTTGTGAGGAACTTGGGATAGACGATTGTGGGTCCACGACGATATTACGGAGTCGATTATTCATCCCCATATGTGTTACCCCATTAATTGGGTTAGCTGCCTCTGCCAGCCACATGAAATTTGGGTCCTTGTGGGCTTGTTCACGTTGCTGGTGCACCATATCAACAACCTTAGTCACTGTTGAAAGTAGCTCATGTAACACCCCGAAAATTCCTACTACTCTTTTGAATATTATAAGGGGTTATTTTCTTATTAAATAATTATTTAAATAATTATAAGTATAATTATTTCCTATGGGCTTGGGATTATATACTCTTGTATATATATATATATATATATATATATATATATATATATATATATATAGTTTATTGTTATGGTTAATAATAAAGTCTATGGCCCAATATTTCTATAGTTATATATATATATAGTTTCTACATAAATATTATTATTGAGCCCATATAATTTATATCTTCCTTAAGATTATATTAAAGGCCCATAATTATGTATATGTATTATAATCTATGGTTTTGACCCAACTTCTCTAAGTTAGCCCAAACTAGGTAGCCTTTCCTAAAATGATCTAGCCTAAATCCCAAATTAAATAAGCCCTTACCATTGTTAGCCCAATCCAATTAAAATACCCTAGTGTATGATGAAATTAGGATTTTCCAAAAGGGGAAAGGAAGGGAATCAGCAGCCAAAAGAAGAAGGGATCCGTCGCCTGCTAACATCCGTCTCTCGTCTATCTCGGCTACGGCGACGAAGGAACGGCCGGCGAGCTAAGTCAGGGTGGTGAGCGACTGCTATGGCTTCACCCACCTCTTTTCTCCTCCGATATGAGCAACCCCAGGCAGCACTCTCCGCGACGTACGACACCTTGGCATGGTGTGACGGATGGTAGCAGCCTTTCTCCCTCTCTCGACTGAACCAGCGGCGACGTTTCCTCCTCCTCCGTTTTCCGGCGAGCTCACGGTGGCGGGTAGCAGCGGCGAGGCATCTCCACTTTCCCTCATCGTTGGTCTTCCCTGCGGTGGCAAGCGCCGACGACGGAAGCAGAGGTGCAGCGGTAATGGAAGCAGCGGACGACGATGGTGGCCTTCGAACACCAATGCAGCAGAGGCTCGATGGCGATCTCCCCCTTCCTCGAAGCGGCGACCTTTCCCTATTCAACGTGGGCGAGCACGGACTGCTAAAGTGGACGGCGGTGACGCTTGATCGGCGTCAGGAGCGTGACTCGGCGAGTTTTTCCCATTCTCGACGTTGCAAGGTAGCGGCAGCCTCAGCGGAGTGCTCTCCTCCGTTCGACCAGCGACTCCAGCCCGTCACCTCGCTCTCTCTCCGAGCGACGGCGTTAGAGGATGATCTCCCCCTTCTGCTACGACGACGGTGGGCTCTGCTTCCCCCACTCTCGGCGTCATCGTCTTCCCAGTAACAAGTCACGGCTTCCTCCCTCTGTATTCGGCGGTGCGAGGTAACGGAAGGCGACAGCGGCACTCCCTTCCCCGTTCGGAGCGAGCAGGACGCAACAGTGTGGGCGGCGGACGGTAACGGCGGACGCACGTCCTCCGTTGGTGTGAGCCGGGCGGCTGAGATGTTAGTGGAGGATGTTGGCTGGTTCTTTATTTGGTTGTCGCGCAATAGAACCCAATAGGCAGTTCGGTTCAATGGTGTGGCGCTTTGGTTTAAGCTAGAAGGCAGAGGTTCGAATCCTTGTTGGCGCTGGGCTAGCATATTGGCTCTTTTTAAGGTATTACTATGGTTTTGCTAAGTGATAGTAATTCAATCAGTATGGTTCATATGATCGTACTATATTAGCATTAAGCAATGGATTATAAGTTATTACTATTATAATGGACCGATTAGGAACGTTAGTATTATTGTTAGGAATATTAATATCATGGGTATTAATAGTTAGTAATAGTGTTAGAATTATATTAATTCTTCAGGTTCGCGATTATGAACCGAGCTTTGAGTTTGGCGTTGCTTTGGATTAGTGCGCTTTTTGGATTTAATTACGCTTCAAAGGTAACCACTATGTCCATCAAAATCTATTTTTACACTCTCGCTCTATATGATATTATTTGGTGATTGGAAATCCTGAATATCCTTGGTTATTAGCCTATTATTGATTGTGTTGTGGATTCATGGACTCGTGTCCTAATCCTTTGTCTATTGATGTATATGATCATTTGTTGGTTTGGATTTCCATGTAATTTGGCCTCGGTTAAATGAATATTGGTGTGTTGTGATATGATCTTTGTATTCTGGAGTATCTCTTTGTATTCTGAGCTGAGTCTGATTCGGTATGTGGGAATTGCTCTTGCGGGGCTCTCTAGCGGGACAATGTAAACGCTGGGGTTTTCCGTGAGAGTAAGGTGGTAGTGATTGGTGAGTGATCCGTGGTTGGCTTCCCCTTTCGTTCTAAGTTTGTTAGAGTATTCTATTGAATATGTTACCTTGATTCAGAGTATTTATTCATACCTCTTAGTCCTTTGTATGAGTCTATATTATTTGGAAGTTGGTTGGTGTTCATGTCTGAGATGAACACTCTGAGTGATGGTTCCTGGGCTGAGTTGAGTATGAGTATGTGGTAGTGGATCTTTGAGTATCTCTTGGTGGTTATTGGGTGATTGGACTGTGCTACTATTGTCTATTGGTTTCTATGATCGGGTTGATTACCCCTGTGATTGGACTTCGGTCCCTGTGATTGGACTTAGGTCCCTGTGATTGGACTTCGGTCCCTGTGATTGGGTTCATTACCCCTGTGATTGGGTTCATTACCCCTGTGATTGGACTTCGGTCCCTGTGATTGGACTACGGTCCCTGTGATTGGACTTCGGTCCCTGTGATTGGGCTCATCACCCCTGCGTACCGGTTTTCTGGGTTTGGCTCTTGACTTCTGACTTCTGACTATGTCATTGACTTGGTTCGATGGTTGGTTTCGAGGGTCTGGAGGTTGGAGTTGGGATTCTTTCTTGGTTGGTTGTTGTAGGTCCTTTGTGCTATTCAGTTGATATCTTGGTATTCTTGGTTATGATTGGTTGGATTCTTTATGGTTGTTGTTCAATTGGCATCTTGTTATGGATTCGTTGTATTGTACTCTCGTTATTGGATATTGGCTTTGTTTGGATGAGTCTTGGTTTATGATTCGTTCAGTTTATCCTTGTTGAGTATCCGTTTTGAACTATTGAACAGTTTGTTGGTGTTTATATTCTATATGGGTGTGTAAACCTATTTACAACTTATACATATATCTATACTTCCTTGCGTGTGTGAATGGTGGTTACTTAGCAGTCTTTTGATAATGGTTCTTTGTGTGTTTTCCAGGTTTGCCTTAAAGTCTTTGCGTGAGCGCGATAGAGATACACCGCATGAGGAGGCTTAGATAGTGGTTATGTTTTAGATTTATGCTTTGGCCTGTGAGCCATTTGAGACTTTGTTATACTCTTGACCAGTGATTCGAATAGTGCTGATTATGGATTGAGGATTTATCTTATTTTATGAATGACAGCTTAGTTCGTTTCTTATGTTAGCCTGTGCATCTAGGCTGTGTTTATACCTAGATGTGGCATGACGCCCTTAAGTTTTAAATTCGCTTCCGCTATGTTATGGTTTTTGGTTGAGATAGGCAGCTGTTGTGTTAAGTTTTATCTATCTCAGCCTGTGTGGGGTTGGGGTGTCACAGCTCAGTGGTTGCGTTATCGAAGTCCCTCGTGAACCCCTACAAGACCAGGATAACAAGGTAGTGTGGTTAATGGTTAATTCATAATGGTTCTGTGCGTTGCATTGAAGTTGTATAGTTCTAATCCTTTATACGCCTTTCTGGGTGCATTGCATACCATGTGCGATGGCCTCCCATGTGTGGGGTGCACTGTTGATGGTCCGTGGGCATGTTGAGGGTGTAGGGCCTCAACTAGTGTACTAACAAACCGCGCGGGCATGTGTGTTTCATGGGGTGGTGCATCCATCATGTCGTGTCTAAAGTCTTATGTTGAAACCTCCCTTGCCTCCCGTGTTTTTAGCAACTTCATTGTCCACCCGTCCAACACGAGTATTGATCTCGGTACGTCCCTTGCCCCCACAACCAGCCTATCGACATATAGGAGCTTCACACATATTACAAGCAATTAATCACAAATTTATTTTAGTATTCATATAACCCACGTTATGACTCACCGTTAAGAATAACAATGGCTCAGCGAACTTGCGGGTTTTGTCGTGGATCCAGAATCTGTGTGCGTCGACCAGGGAGCACAAAAGGTATCCGCACCCATCCAAATTCTTTATTTTGTTGACGTCACGAAACATGTGGACAATCTGCTGATTAACATACCCATTCGACACATTGGCAATCAAGGAGCTAATCACAATAACGCTAAAATGTCATTTGAACAACACTCCCTATCCTTAAGTAGGTTTAACAATTGCGTAGCCAGGGCCTTGACTATGATCATCCCCCTACATTGGTTGACCTTTTCCCCCCATTCACGTAATTCGGCGCTTACTACCTGGATATCGCGTTCTAAAATTGGCACCAATCCATTTGGTAATCCCAATACAACTACCACGTCCTCTTTCGTGATGCTGATGAAGCTACCATTGGTCAATTTTAGACGCATTTGGGATGGTTTAAAGTTAGACACCACCCAATATCCCAGGCATAACGGAATTTCATTTACCTGGAATCTAAGGAGTCCTACTATGCCAATATCGCACACTTTTTGTCGCTAGCGTTGGTTGAGATCGGTCACGACGTGTACGAGTTCCCAGGGGACCCCACACGTCTTGATACTAGGTAATTTGCCATCCCTGGCCATTCATTGGGCACATGGTGGGTGTTCGTTGTCATGTCGCACGTGATCATAGGGCACGGTATGAAAATCTTCATCCGAACCTCCATCCTCGTCACTTATAACCACCGATCGTTGTGTTGCCGGACCTAAAAAGAACACAAAATGAGGAGATGAATACGTTTGGATTGTAATACAATATTTGAACACCCAAAAAGGTAATCTGGATTTCTCGTCCTTAAAAGCACATTGCTCATCTGTGGATTTTGGTTTTTGGTCATCCAAATCATACTGACTAGTACAAAATTCTGGTTATGTATTGCAAGGTAAAAACCCACAGGTGTTGAGACAATGTACTCTAACTAGTGAATACCCAGGGAAAAAAATAATTGCAGCTGAATAATAAGGAAATGATATTGAGACCTACAAATTATGGAAAGAACACTAAAAGTTAATAACCATGGCACGCTGCCAAGTTTGTTTTCTAATTGTAGTGGCCTATTAGTGTTCTTAGCCTAACGCGATCACGCATCGTGCATTTGAAACGGTTTAGCTGGTGTATGTGGAACGGTTTGGGTGCATTCTCCTAATACCTACAATGCAATCGCTCTTAACTTACATCTTACCATGCGTCTAAATAAACATAAATAGTGAGACAAAGTATAAGCCCAAATCATACTGACCAGTATAGAATTCTTGTTGTATATGGCAAGGTAAAATCCCACAGGTGGTGAGACAATGTACTCTAACTTAGGGCTGTGCAAAACCCGTCCAACCCGATTAACTTGCCCGAACCCGAACCCGCACCACCCATTCGGAAGCCATCTGAAATAAATATCGGATATCTGATCCGCATCCGCCATTTGAAGAAGGGTAAATGGGATCGGGTAGGGTTAGGGTTTCTCGCATCCGAACCCGTCCGAAACCCGAACTATATATATATATATATATATATATATATATATATATATATATATATATATATATATATATATATATATATATATATAGAACGACGTCGTTTGAGCCTTTATATATATATATATATTCCAGAGTTTAGGGTTCGTCACTTTGGTTCATTTGTGCAGCCCTACCCGTCTCCCTTCTCTGTTCTCTGTCTTCGACTCTTCTTCGTTCTCCATTCTCCTCCATTTCTCTGATTCTCTCAACTCCCTCAACTCTGATTCTCTCAGAGTCTCAATCTACCTGGGATAGTGAGTTCTGTACTTTCCTCGCTAGTCTCTAGTCTCTCGTCCTCTTTGTGTGGACTCTGGTGGTGGTGGTGGGAGCCCCTTGTCTGTGCAAAACCTGTCCTCGGCAGTATCAATCGTTGGTGGTCTAGGCTCGACGGCGACGTAATCGGTGGTGGAAGCCCCTTGCCCGAACCCTAATTTGAAGGCTTGATTGCTTGAAGCCCTCGTTCTCATAGGGAAAATTTGAGAAAACAAGTAATTCTAATTTATTTTATATGTTATAGACTGATGTTAGTTGCATGTTAGTATGTTTCTCTGTTAGTATGTTGATAGTATGATGTTGCATGAACCCTAATTTTTGGGGTTTTTCATATGTGTGATGAATTTGTAAAAATTCTGAGGTATATTCGTAAATTTTGAATGTAACCGTGTGAATAATGAATGTTGATGGTTGACTGTTGAGTAATTTTTGGGCATTTTCTGTATGAATGATTTTTATGGTGGAAGCCCTACTGAATATTGAGATATGCCTGTAAATTTTAAATGTAAGCCGTATTGTCCCTTTGTCCGTATGAATGATGATTCTGGATTTTTGGTGGAAGCCCTATTGAGCCCTAATGTTTGGGCAATGGGCAGCCATAAGATGATGAGAATTCAAGAAAATGAATTCCTGATTATGGTTGATTGGTTGCTAACTTGCAACTTTCAAGTTGATGGTGAGAGGACCCTTAAATTGTGTATATTGTAACTTATTATTTGTAAATGTATTGTAGTGTACTACTGTACAGTGTACTGTGGTGGTGGACTGGTGGAAGTCAATTGTAAATTGTCAAATGTACTTTGTAAATATTAAATGTAACTGTAATCATTATGAATGATGATTGTTGATTACTTGATTATGGTAGAAGCCTTATCAGTGTTTACCTCAATTATCTGTTGATTATGTTGTTCTGTTCTATCGTTTCTCTGAATTCTGATGCTCAATTACCCATCTATATAGATGGAGAGCAATCAAAATATAAGTGGGTCTGGACCTCTTCCATCCTCAACAGTAGATGAACAAGGAGTTAAACCTCAAGGCATTGAGACAAATACTCAACAGCCTATGGTCACTCCTGTTGTTCCTGCTACTAAAAAGAGAAAGGAAATAGGGTTAAGATCCAAAGTCTGGGATCACTATGAAAGGACCCTTGATTCTAATGGGAAATTACTTAGTTCCACTTGCCTTTACTGCAAAAAGATTTTTGCCAGTCAATCTAAAAAGCATGGCACATCATCTTTAAGAAACCACATTATGGCCTGTCTTAAAAATCCTCACTCGAAGGATACAAGGCAGTCCCTACTGACATTCAATGTTGTTTCCACTTCTGGAATAGATGCTCCTGAGGGAGTTCTGGGGACATGGGTGTTTGATCAAGAGGCCATTAGGAGGGCCTTATGTGAGATGATTATCATAGATGAGCTCCCTTTTAGGTTTGTTGAGGGCCAGGGATTCAGGAGTTTTATTCTTGTCTGTTGTCCTAGGTTTCTAATCCCTTCTAGGTGTGTAACACCCCGTAAATTCATTTCAAGCCTTTTGATTGTTAATTAATTCCTTGGGCAATCTAATTAATTCTTTGGGCATTTTAATTAATTCCAATTGGGCTAATTCTTTCAATTTGATATATACATACACTTTTATATATATATATATATATATTTGATGCCTAGTTTAATTATTCTAATCAAAAGCCCAATTAATTGAATTTATTCTTGTAAGGGATTTTATTTAATTTGGACCCTTACAATGTTTGCAATTAAATATTCCTACAAGCCCACATTCTTGATCATACATTATATATATATATATTGTTCCTAAGACATTCTTATGGGCTAATTCTTGTATTTAATTTGTAAGGGGTGAATTTATTAAGCCCAACTTACTAGTCTTGATTATATTTATTTTCCTACACCCATTATTTTATAAGTTACTTAAGCCCACATCATTTAATGTCTTACACCCTAAATATTGTATGTATTCTTGGTATATAATTCGAAGAGCAAAATACCCTAAAGACTTTCACTCCTTCTTCCTCCTACTCTATACTCCCACACGCCATTTCCTCTCAATAATTCTCTAAAATTGATCTTCAATTCTCCTACAAGTTTCCAAGTCAAGATTGCTCTTTTATGCTTGATTAGGAGTGGGTAAGTGCATCTAGCCTAGAATCTATCTTGCATTTTGTGTTTTTAGTAGTCTTTTTACATAATCTTATAAGTGTTCTTTTGGGGTTCTTTGGGAAAAAGATGATCAAGGTGAAGGTGGGGCTTTGTGAGCTAGCTAAAGGCTAGTTGGAATAGGAAAAACTCTTTGAGGTAACCATCCATGTCCATCAAATCTATTTTATTCACCTATTCTATATATAATGATCTTGGTGTTGGAAATCCTGAAATTTCTTGTTATTTGGCCTAGTTCTTGGATGTATTTTGTTGGTTTTCATCTTGATCTTTTGCCTTGTGTTGTATGATCAATGATGTTATGGATTTCCCTATTTTTGGACTCTAAATTGGATGAAATGTGAGTGTATTTGGTTTGATTTTGGGTTCTGGAAATGGTATTCTTGTTCTGAGCAGAAACTGTCTGGGAAGGGCTTTGGGGTTGGCCTTGCGGATCACTTGAGCGGCACAATGTAACCCGTGAGGGTGCTCCGCAAGGTGGCAACGGTGGTCGCAGGCGGAGGAGGATGGCCCGTTGAGGGGGTCCGTCTCCTCCTTGCGGAGGAGGTCGGCGGAGGGGTGAGCTCCGTTGAGTGGTTCCGCAAGCTCCTGGGAAATTGTTTCCAGAGAGCAGTTTCTCTGTT
>CP025644.1:9471101-9511473 GCA_003576665.1 Ipomoea trifida
GGATGGTCCGTGCGAGTGAATGTTAAAATGAATAAAACCTTAGTTTCAAGAAGTTACGAGGACCTTGTTGTCTTTTTGCCTCGGGCTATAATTACCGAAGGCCGTCATTGATATACGTACGATTGTATTCGTACTTTGGCGAAGTCTATTCGCCGAGTCTCTACGTCACTCATGGTCCAATGGTAGTGGGGGTGTGCACACTTAAGCGTATTGACTCCGTCGTCTCCGGGTTGGTGTCATTTTAATGGACCTAGGCGGGGCCACACTAGGGGCCATTCTAATGAACCATCGTCCAAGGAACCGAGAAGAGAACTTGGGTAGTGACCGCAAGCCCCTGTTCCAGGTTCAATCGGTCAACAACAAGGAATATTCAACTCACGACAACTCATGCTTAACTCTTCCGAACACAATATAGACATTCAAGACTTTGGTTCCAACAAGACTTCATCTTCACACACACGTACCTATAACTTAAACATTTAACACGTAATACATAGGTTCACAATAACTACTTACATGACATGCTTACTATCACCAATTCTTTCTTATACTTACTACATACTTTATCAACTTATTCAAACTCACAATACACTTTTCATACTTATACAAATATATCACATAAACGTACACATACTCATGAATATAATACTTGGTCATACGGTATATAATATAATCCATAATACATAATACATAATACATCATATATATATAAATATATATATATATATATATATATA
Organism: Ipomoea trifida; assembly: GCA_003576665.1. NCBI lineage: Eukaryota > Viridiplantae > Streptophyta > Magnoliopsida > Solanales > Convolvulaceae > Ipomoea > Ipomoea trifida. Next base: position 9,471,839 of record CP025644.1, read on the forward strand.
TATATATATATATATAATATATCATATAGAAGAGTAGCATGCAGAATTTTGGGCCGGTTTGTACACAGTTCGGTAATTGGTCAGATCTTGGGCTATAAGTGTCCAATTGAGTTAATTCTTGACCATTGGAAAGAAGACTCAAAGGGCTACAACTCTTTAGAAGAAATCAAAGTCTAAAAAGGCATTTACAGGGGTCAAATTAGCACTGAAAGTTGAGGTTCCGTCACAGTTTTCTTATTTTGACCACAGTTTGGTATTTTGGTCATATCTTGAGGTAGGAAAGTCCAAATGAGGTGATTCCAACGGCATTGGAAAGGAAACTTGAAGGGCTCCAACTTTGCTCAAGACAACAAACTCAAATTCCAAGGTTTTGATGGCAAAAAAATTCGGACAAGTACACAGGCAGTGCTGGTTTCGATGGTTTTATTCCCTTTTCACTACATCTATACACATATATGTATCCATTCTTGATATACCACCTTCACCATCATGTATATACCAACACATAACTATAATACCACCATATACACACCTAACATATATAATTAACCCCTAACTTAGGTACACAACATGATCAAGACACACAAATAGTTCATAAGTTGCAACAATTTCAAGAAATGGCAATTAATTCACCATAAACCTATTTGAGTAGCCTTGATCCAAATAAAGGGTAACTTACCTCAATCTCACTACGAACACAAGAAATTCGAAGATTGAAGCTCGGGGTTCAACCTTTGCTCTTAAAATCCTAACATAGAACACAATAATACAAATATGGTTCAACAAAATTCTACCCATAACTATGGACTAGGAGTAAAATATATAACTTTTAACCGATTAAAATTGAAATTTACCGAATAAATTGCGATCAAAGCTTGGAACTTGTTCTCTCTCTCTCTCTCTCTCTCTCTCTCTCTCTCTCTCTCTCTCTCTCTCTCCTCTCTTCACGAACTGAAATGGAATGAAGAAATGGAATTCTGATCTTATCCTTATCCCTATATATATATCTACGTAATAATATATATAATAATAATAATAATAATAATATAATATTTGGATAGTTATCCATTCACCCAATATAATAATAATATATATATGGATACTTATCCATCTAAAACTATAAAATAATAATATTACTAATAATAATAAAATATGGATGAATCTTATCTCATAAGCTCGGTACTAAAATATTAATATTTATATTTTTGCACAAAATAATCCTTTGAGATAAGAATTTTACAATAGGTTAATTTCAAACAACATCTGGACCCCTTTTAAAACAATAACTTGATTTGAAATACATTGGTCCAGAGTCCGCGAAACAACCTTTGTTTTGAAAGGTACATAATTATAACGAAATATTTTTTTGAAAATGTTGGATTTAATAATAAATCCGAAATAATTTCAATAATAATAAAATAATAATAATTTTTTGGGTTTAAAATTTCGGGGTATTACACCCTACCCCCCTTAGGAATAGTTTCGTCCCCGAAACTTCCTTCCTAACACATAAGGTCTCAACACAGCTAGCCATACAACCACCCCAAACGTAGCATCGTATCTACTCAATTACTATACTACAACTTCACTACCCACTTTACCACATTTGTCAACAAAATACTATAGTAGGGCACTATAATCAATAGTGTATCCTACTTACCAAACAATCACAGTTAACAACAACAAACACATACAGTCATTATCAACAACTATATTACACAATAAACAACTTTCAAGTTCCAGCAGTGATAGGTGATCCCTTGTCCCGCTGTCCAGCCACCAGTTCCGATTCCACTCCGAAGGGTTTATACTTAGGTTGGACTAACTTAGTGACTCCGGTTTTTCTTTTACAAACTTAGGCTGACTCAAATCCCTAGGCTAACTCGAACCTAGGCTCTGATACCAACTTGTAACACCCCGGCTCGGCTCTACCGGTCAACCGGAGTAGTCACCGCCACACCCAGAGTGAATTCTATCATCCCATGATAAATTCCACTCCAGGTGCACAGGCTAAGGGAAGTATACTTAACATTCATACTAACCAACAAACTATAATAGATAAAATACATATTAATCTGACAAGAGATTTACAAAAGTTTCCCAACGGGCCCACAATCACAACTTTGGGTTATCCCCAACCCGACTATCTAAAGTTGACTAATACTAGGGTCACCAAAAGATATCTACACCAACGGGGAATCATTCCCAACAGTACAAAACCCAAAAACACAGGGAGGGAGATCCGGAACAACTGGGCTGGCAGGAGCAACACCACGGGGACTCACCGGCTGCAAAACTGACGCTAGACGTCATCTGTTAGGGCACAATGAAGCACCCGTTAGCACGACGGCTAAGTAAGAACCCATAAGCTTCTCATTTATAGGTAAAGATGATTTAACTTACCAATTGACCATAGCATAGAATTCCTATTGATTGACATGCTTTCATGCTTGTAAGTTACCATAATATAAACAAATAAGCATACAGTTCATCATATTCACATCACACGCGAATTTCCACAACCAAACCTGACAACTATACCATTTCTCAATTCTCAGACATCAAACGTCTAGTTTCTTGGAACTAGTATCATACATCTCATCATAGCATTACACATCTCATCATAGACATCATACACCTCATCACAGACATTGGTTCAACCATTACTTATGAAAACTCGACTTAGTTTCATTTCAAAGTATGAGGCCTTATAGGAAATGTTGAATATTCCTTGTTGTTGACCGATTGAACCTGGAACAGGGGCTTGCGGTCACTACCCAAGTTCTCTTCTCGGTTCCTTGGACGATGGTTCATTAGAATGGCCCCTAGTGTGGCCCCGCCTAGGTCCATTAAAATGACACCAACCCGGAGACGACGGAGTCAATACGCTTAAGTGTGCACACCCCCACTACCATTGGACCATGAGTGACGTAGAGACTCGGCGAATAGACTTCGCCAAAGTACGAATACAATCGTACGTATATCAATGACGGCCTTCGGTAATTATAGCCCGAGGCAAAAAGACAACAAGGTCCTCGTAACTTCTTGAAACTAAGGTTTTATTCATTTTAAACATTCACTCGCACGGACCATCCTCACGACAACTCATGCTTAACTCTTCCGAACACAATATAGACATTCAAGACTTTGGTTCCAACAAGACTTCATCTTCACACACACGTACCTATAACTTAAACATTTAACACGTAATACATAGGTTCACAATAACTACTTACATGACATGCTTACTATCACCAATTCTTTCTTATACTTACTACATACTTTATCAACTTATTCAAACTCACAATACACTTTTCATACTTATACAAATATATCACATAAACGTACACATACTCATGAATATAATACTTGGTCATACGGTATATAATATAATCCATAATACATAATACATAATACATAATACATCATATATATATATATATATATATATATATATATATATATATATATATCATATAGAAGAGTAGCATGCAGAATTTTGGGCCGGTTTGTACACAGTTCGGTAATTTGGTCAGATCTTGGGCTATAAGTGTCCAATTGAGTTGATTCTTGGACCATTGGAAAGAAGACTCAAAGGGCTACAACTCTTTAGAAGAAATCAAAGTCTAAAAAGGCATTTACAGGGGTCAAATTAGCACTGAAAGTTGAGGTTCCGTCACAGTTTTCTTATTTTGACCACAGTTTGGTATTTTGGTCATATCTTGAGGTAGGAAAGTCCAAATGAGGTGATTCCAACGGTCTTGGAAAGGAAACTTGAAGGGCTCCAACTTTGCTCAAGACAACAAACTCAAATTCCAAGGTTTTGATGGCAAAAAAATTCGGACAAGTACACAGGCAGTGCTGGTTTCGATGGTTTTATTCCCTTTTCACTACATCTATACACATATATGTATCCATTCTTGATATACCACCTTCACCATCATGTATATACCAACACATAACTATAATATCACCATATACACACCTAACATATATAATTAACCCCTAACTTAGGTACACAACATGATCAAGACACACAAATAGTTCATAAGTTGCAACAATTTCAAGAAATGGCAATTAATTCACCATAAACCTATTTTGAGTAGCCTTGATCCAAATAAAGGGGTAACTTACCTCAATCTCACTACGAACACAAGAAAGACACACAAATAGTTCATAAGTTGCAACAATTTCAAGAAATGGCAATTAATTCACCATAAACCTATTTTGAGTAGCCTTGATCCAAATAAAGGGGTAACTTACCTCAATCTCACTACGAACACAAGAAATTCGAAGATTGAAGCTCGGGGTTCAACCTTTGCTCTTAAAATCCTAACATAGAACACAATAATACAAATATGGTTCAACAAAATTCTACCCATAACTATGGACTAGGAGTAAAACATAATTTTTAACTGATTAAAATTGAAATTTACCGAACAAATATCGATCCAAGCTTGAAACTTTCTTCTTCTTCTTCTCTCTCTCTCTCCCTCTCTCTCTCTCTCTCTCGCTCTCTCTCCCTCTCTTCACGTAACTAGAAATGGGAATGGAAGAAATGAATTCCATCTTCATTCTTATCCCCTATATATATACCCACGTAATACTATGTATAATAATAATAATAATAATAAAATATTTGGATGCTTATCCATTCACCCAATATAATAATAATATATATATGGATACTTATCCATCTAAAACTATAAAATAATAATATTACTAATAATAATAAAATATGGATGAATCTTATCTCATAAGCTTGGTACTAAAATATTAATATTTATATTTTTGCACAAAATAATCCTTTGAGATAAGAATTTTACAATAGGTTAATTTCAAACAACATCTGGACCCCTTTTAAAACAATAACTAGATTTGAAATACATTGGTCCAGAGTCCGCGAAACAACCTTTGTTTTGAAAGGTACATAATTATAACGAAATATTTTTTTGAAAATGTTGGATTTAATAATAAATCCGAAATAATTTCAATAATAATAAAATAATAATAATTTTTGGGTTTAAAATTTCGGGGTATTACAGGGCATACAAAGAGTCAGTTTCACCACTGATACCTGGACTTCTGTCCAGAGGATTAATTATATGTGCATTACTGCACATTTTATAGATGACCAGTGGAAGCTTCAGAAAAAAAATAATTTCCTTTGTCCCAATTTCTTCTCATAGGGGGAGTATATTGCAAAAGCCCTAGAGAGCTGTCTATTGGAGTGAGGGATTAGAAATGTGTTCACTATTACAGTGGACAATGCCTCTTCAAATGATACAGCTTTGGGGTACTTTAAGAGCAAGTTGTTATCTTAGGGTTGTTCTTCTGTTAGGTTGCAGTACTTGCACATGAGGTGCATAGCACATATCCTAAACCTAGTGGTCCAAGATGGTTTGAAGTATGCAGATGAGTCAGTTAAAAGGGTGAGGGATGCAGTGAGATGGGTTAGGAACTCACCTGCTAGGTTGCAAAAGTTTAGGGAACTAGCTGATTTGATTGGGGTGGAAGCCAAGTCAGCCTTGCATCTTGATGTCCCTCCTAGGTGGAACAGCACCTACATCATGCTTAACACTGCAATTGAATATCAAAGAGTGTTTGATATGCTTGCAGAAACTGACCCCTCCTTTTCTGCTGATTTGGATGATGTCCCTTGTTTTCTGGATTGGAGTTCTGTGGAAAGCTTAGTTAAGCTTTTGAAAACTTTTTATGAGATGACAGTGAGAATTTCTGGTTCTCTCTATGCCACTTCTAACACATTATTCTCTGAGATCTCTGATCTCAGTTGCATGCGGGAAGATATGGTTTTGGCTAAGCCTGAAACTGATAAGGTAAATCTTTATTTTCTACTTTGTATTTCTGCTTTGTGTTCTGTTCTTCTCTGAAATCTTTATTTGTCTTATGTTGCTTAATTATGTAATAGGTAATGGGGCAACAAATGAAAACCAAGTTTCATAAATATTGGGGGGATCCAGCAAAAATGAACTTTCTCATTTTTTATGCCAATATTCTGGACCCCAGAGATAAGGAGGAATACATGCCTCATTAGTTTGTCCAGCTTTATGGAGAAGAGAATGGCAAATCTTTGTTTGCCAAGGTCCAAACTATCATGTCTGTGTTGTATGCTGATTATGCATCTACCTATTCTGTCAGTTCAACCCCCTCTGAATCCTCTACTCAATCTGTCCAGTCTGAGGCTACCTCAATTGGTAGGCCTCAGTCAAGGTTGAAGAGTCAGTTGAAAAAAAAAAGAGGATGGAGGGTGGTGGTGGAAGCAGTAAGCTGACAGAGCTGCAAGTGTACTTGAGTGAGAGTATAGTTGAGGATGATGAAGATGCCACTTTTGATGTTTTAAAGTGGTGGAAGGGCAATAGTGAGAGATTTCCTATTCTCTCTAAAATGGCTAGAGATGTGCTTGTAGTTCCTATTTCCACAGTTGCATCTAAGAGTGGTTTTAGTACAAGTGGGAGGGTGTTTGATCCATTTAGGAGTTCCTTGACTCCTAAAATAGTGGAAGCCTTACTTTGTACCCAAGATTGGTTGAGATTACCAAATCAAGCAATCACGGTTGAGGAAAACTTAGATGAGGTTGAAAGACTAGAAAAAGGTAACTTCTTTTTTACTTTTTTTCCTAGTTTTCTTATTTTTTTTATTCTTTTTTTTCCTTATTTATATTTGTTTGATCTTGTTCTTGTTTTGTTTTGCAGAATTGCCCACTGGATGCAGTATTCCATCAATGTTGTCATCAATACCTGTAATGTATTTATGTATTTATTTGATTATTTCAATAATGTATATTGTATACTTGTATTATTGTTTGTTGTGGCCTATTGTGTCTGCTGGTAAGGTTTCTAACCTCTAACTCTCTAAGTGGATGGGTAACTTTCTGAGTATTATTGGTGAAATGTTGCTGCCCTTCTGGAATTCTGGTAAGGAATATCATACTTTTAATGCTTTATTTTGTTAAGTAAGTTATTAATGATTCTTCTCTTGGCTGGCTATGATGATGCTTCCACCTTTAACTGAATAAATGGAATGGAGTTGGCATGTTGCTCATGTGTTTGTAAAATACATTGTTAGCAATTTGCCCCCATTTCCTTACTTGATCTGGAAATATGCAATCTGAGCCTAATAGTCTTATGGCTATAGCCTAATATTTGTTACTTTTCTAGTTAGCTCACTGCCTCACTTAGTCACTTATCTGTTTAGTTTTCCCTAATATTGTTTTAAGTTTTCATATTAACAGGAAGAAGAGTGAAAATTCTGTCTGCTAGAGTGCTCCTGTTGATCAGTTGATGTGCTGAAATGATGAATGGATTGAATGCTGAATTGCTGAAATTGAAATGTCTGAAAACTTGTGCTGATTTTTGTCAATTTTGTGTAAATGTGTAATTATGTGTAATTTTGTATTATTAGACAGTTGGTGTTGGACACTTGGACTGTAGACTCATTACACTGTTGGTAACTGCTAACTGCTAAGTTAACTCCTTATTTTTGTTGGACTTGAAGTTAGAAGTTACAATTTTGTAACTTTAACTTAAATTGTAACTTCTAAGTTCATGTAGTGTTTATGCTCTTTTATTTTGTAAAGAAGTAGTTAACTAGTTAAGTATTATGAATTTATGTTTCAGTTTTTTTATGTAGTCGTTTTTTCTATATTTTTTTTAATAAAAATGTTTTACTATTAGTTTATGTTTATCCGAATAACATACGAAATCCGAAGTTTATAATCCGCAATCCGAATTTGCAATATCCGAACGATAAACGTGTTAAAAATAGTGGTTTGGGTTTCCAAAATTAAAACCGAAAACCGATCGGGTGGACGGATGGGAAATCCGATCCGTCCGAACCCGTCCGATACTCAGTCCTACTCTAACTAATGAATCCCCTGGGAAAAAATTAATTGCAGCTGAATAATTGGGGAAGTGGTATTTAGGCCTACAAATTATGGATGCAATATGCAAACTTAAAAACCTCGTTAACAAAAAAACACCTCACAAACAATTAGTAACCCCACGCATCCTTTGTTTGAGTTTTATGCATGATCCATGAATTAAAATTCCTACATTGGTGCAACCTTATCGTAGGTCATATAGCACATGATCCCCTCCCTACCCTCCCTACCCCGACTGTAACAGTACTAATTAGAAAATGGCTCCCTATGCAATCTCAAAAGTATCATACCCTACTGTTACTATTCTACAATGAATGGCCTCTATGTTATAGTGCCCAACATATAATTAAAGTTTTGGTTGCACTAAAAATATGGCCTACGAACTCTAACAGAGGATTGCGTTCCTACCCGCAATGCATTAAATATACATTTCAATGCACCCAAGCACATGGGTGCAAAAATAAACCCCATATTTTCATACAATTAACATCTAGAGTAGGTGTTTTCAAGCAAATTCAATCTGGGGGTTAGATGGATGGTAAACACTTGCTGGGTTTTTCCTCACATCTTACCTCATTTCTTTCCACTTTTCCAACATTCACAGGCTATCCTTTTAATTTATAAAAAAAAATGATAATAGAATTTTATGTCTGAATCAATCAAGGAATAGAAAGAGGTGTGATAACATACAAATCTCTAAGTAAAGGGCATCCCTCCCCCTCCCCCCTCCCCCTAAAATACAGCTGCGTGAATAGGTTTCTACAGCACAACCTTGGCTTTAATTCCACAGACCTATCACACAGTTAGCCCTAAGGGGTATCTACGCAAATAGGCAAATAATGCACAAAAAAGACACAGCTATAGAAATACCTCAGGAAACATAAACAACACGACACCACACTCACCACAATGGGACCACCATTGCGCTGACCGCCACCTTGTAGCAACACGGGAAGCAACTACAGCCACCGCCGCACCCAACGCATCGCGAACCCCGGTGGAGGGGGCGTCCTTGTATGACTGCCTCTTAAACTTCGAAGACAACGTCGCAACGCGAGCTATCCCTATCGTACCCGGAGTGGACAGCGAGAACGGATGCCCGGATGCCCGGATGCCCTCCTATTCGACCGTTGACTGCCATACGACCTCGCCATCACTAGCAGCCAGCCGCAATAATCACGGACGAGAGAAGATGAGCTCACACCGGAATTCCACAGCACTACAGTCAAACGCGGAGAAGAACACCCCTAAAAAGAAAGGAAACAAAATAAAATATATATTTTTTTTAAAAAAAAAAAAAAAAAACCTACATGACGTAACAATTGATTAAAGAAAAATACAACAACGCCCTCGAAGAAGTGTATAAACAAACATAGCCCTCATCACCAGTGCACGCGCGTGCACACACCATGACGTGCACACTAAGAAAGACTGCAATCTGGACCGTACATCACCCTCACTAGAAGGCCATCATGAATGCACAAATTCACATGAAATCTCAATTTCACATGTGAACTTAATTATATATATATATATATATATATATATATATATATATATATATATATATATATAGAGAGAGAGAGAGAGAGAGAGAGAGAGAGAGAGAGAGAGAGAGAGTTAAAAAAAAATTAGATTTATGTATGAGATTAGTTGGGGGTGGGGGGAGGGACGGAGGGGGAGTTCAATATGCACATGCAAATTTTAAATTGTCTATTGTACAAAGAACATGCACCCAACGCAGGATTAATATGGCTAATTAAATGACAAAAATTCATGTTAAATTTTATATTATATTGTATTTTTTTAATACACTCTAACATATTTATAGTATATGTTCAACAATTATGTCAACTTTGATTGGGATGAGGTTCGAACCTAAGAAATTCCTTATAAAAATTGACCGAGTAAGGTAAAAACAATAAATAATTAACGTAATATTCCATTACTAAAGTTTACACTAACTGAATATTCCATTACTAAAAATAAATGATATAATATAGGGTAAAATAAGAAAACAATTTTAAAAAAAATACTAAAATCAAAATAATATGAACTGTTCATTTCAATCAATAATTGGACCAATATTTTTTAATTTTCGTTATAGGCATAATTTTATTGACTTTTATTAAATTAGATTTGTTTAGAAAGATCTAAACTAATTATTAGCTTTTATTATATATATATATATATATATATATATATATATATATATATATATATATAGGGTCATGTTCAAGTGTGGCCGTGCTCTTAGGTGTGAACAGTGCGGCCTCACCACTATGTATACAGATATACACCACTCAGTGTTAGAAAATGCACCACACAAATATGCATCGTTAGGGACGCATCACCCAAAAACACACCACTAGGTATGCAAATATACACCACACAGTATTAGCAAATGCACCATTAGGGACATGGGAGTTATGGTGCATTATTTTGGGTGTGTGGTGTGTTTTATGGTGTTTTTGTATATTTTCATTGTGGTGTGTTTCTTAACATTGAGTGGTGTATTTCGTAATATTGAGTGGTGTGTGACCGCACGGCCACACCTAAGAGCACGGCCACATTTGATTAATATTCTATATATATATATATATATATAATTTTTATATTAGTGAGTTGGCCCGCCTAACCCGTGAGGCATGATGAGAAAGAATTAATAATTTATTGGCTCCGCATGCCAAATGGCATAATGACCGCCATTCTAACTCATTTATTTATACTAAATTACCTATGTATCAAACATATGTAATTTATTTTTTTTTTTAGGTAATTCTTCTAAAAAAAAAATACCTATGTTTGATTGCAATTATCATACTAATCGATAACACACAAAAAGTTCAAAAAATTTCCGTTATTAAACATTTGGAACAAGTGTAAATAGGTCATTAAACTTATTGTTTTTAAACAATTAGATCACTGAACTTAAAAACATACAATCAAATAAGCAAAATATGTACAATTGAGACATTTTTATAATTTCTTTTAATACAATTTAAGTTGAAAATATTTCAATCTTTCATCCCAACTAATATGACATAGAAAAAGACGATTCTTAGTACATGTCAGGTAAGTAAAAGGATCGGATTCTACTGATTTTTTTTTAAAACAAAATTCCAAATTGCACATATTTTACTTCATTAATGGTTAAATTGAGCACCTTTTAAGTTCAAAGATTCAATTGCACAATAGCAATAAGTTTAGTGATATGTTTAACACTTTTTCTTTAACATGGTGTTTGGTTGGGATGAGGGAATTAGGCAGGAAATGAATTGTAATTCGATGAAAAAGAATAAGGTGAGAATAAAGTAAGAATTCAAATTACATTATTTGGTAAGGAGAAATAGAATAATTAAGAATGAGAAGGAAGAAGTGATATAAAGACTAAAATATCATTCTATAATAATAATAATAATCAAAGACAAAAAGAACTTTTTCTTCTTCTTCTTCTTTTTTTTTTTTCATGTTAAATTGCAATTCATATGGGGGAAAGGTATGAATTCTTAATTTACAAGAGGGAATTACAATTCTCTCCATCAAAACAATGTAATTGAATTGCAACATAAGTACACTCTATCAAACACCTCATAAATGTTTCAAAAACTGCTCAAATTTGGAGAACCAAATAAATTGAATTTTTGGATTGTACCAAAACCATCCCTAACTATCACCCCTCTTACAAGACGTTCAAGAGAGTGTTTCCTCTAATCAAGGAAGCCACATGAAAAATGACCATTTACAATCATGGTGTAGTGTATGTACATCCTTTCCTACCACTGCACGTCTGCACTGCACCCTAATCTCAACAAACTTCAACAGGGATTGAAAAAAAAAAAACAAAACAAAAAATTGAACTCTTCACCCCGGGCATTCATAACTTTTTTAGATTAATGAATCAACCCAAAAAATCCTGTACAAGTTCACCAAAACAAAACTGTCCATTGCAGCATTCCACAGCGCTGACCACTTCCCGGAAAGCAGCGACGCTGCAGGGCACCGCCAGCCCACCTCTCTGCGCAAACCCAAACTCATCATACGCCTTCTCCAGCAAAATCTTGAACAGCGGGTGGGAGAGATAGCTGGTCGGGACCACGAAGCGCTGCCGTTCCTCGCCTACGTACACCGCCAAACTCCCCGCCGCCGTCTTTTCTTCACGATGACCACCCTTCAGCAAGTACTCTTCTTCATGCCCGGAACTGCTCCTCACTCTACCCTTCCTACCCAATTTCTTCACCTTCCCCAACATTCTATTTTTCTTTTCTCACTCAGGATTATTGAGAAAGGGGTGTTAAGAGTTGAACAAAACTGAAAAAAAAAAGTTGTGTGTTAGTTTCTTGGTTCTTGAGATGAAGAATTAAAGAAAAATGGCGGAATGGGGATGGCTTTTGTAGTGTGGAGAAGAATCTCCACGAGGAGTCAGCTTTTGACTCAAATCTAAAGAATAGTCTTTTGGAGTTTGAGGCATATGATTTTGGTGCTTTATTTGTCGTTACATGTGCTTTAATTTGACTCATCAATACTTAATCCCAATCCAGCAGACCTGGCCTATACTTGGGGAACAAATGTGATATGGGTTTAATCGAGAGCGTGTTATAATCTTTCAAATACAAGAATTATATTCTATGGGTAATTTGAACCAACAAAGGATAACACGGACAAAAAACTTAGATTGTTCAGCTCAAACCAAGAAAATCATTATAATATGTCACTCTACTAAGAATCAAACATATAATTTTGTTGTTATTAAACAAACAACATTGTGATCTATGTTAATTAAAACTTTTATGCGCTTATAACTTGAATGCGGAAGCACAATTAACCATGAATTGCATGCAAATCAAATCAATCAACTAAATAATGTCCATAATCATGGATCTTCAATTAAAACAAGAATAAAGATAAAAGACTTACTTGATTTCATGTAATCTCTAACTTCAATAATCAAGAATGCTTCACCTCGATCTCTGATCTGTATGCGTGGAGACTAGAAAACTCTGAAACTAGAAACTTATGATTGGAAAACCATATGATCTCTAGAATTTATCTGGGTATTTATAAATCTGATGAGAATTCCTCTTTCAAGAGGATTGGGAAACCTCATTTTAGGAATAGAAATCTCTTTAGGAATGTGAAACGGGAGAACCCATATCTTTTTTCCATTATACATCTTTTAACCCGACTTAAATTTTAACAGAATGAGAGGGAGGGAATTTCACTCAGTAATTCCGCATTTATACATCACTAATCATCGACGTGAGTCCCTTATGGAATTACAACCTTTATTATATAAATCAATGTTAGGAAATAATTATTTTATACTTTATTCCTACTCAATACTAAGAGCATATTTAAATAAAAATAAATAAATAAATAAAACTGCTTTAAAGATTTATAAAATGTGTGAGACTGAGAGTGTTGAAACTATTTTTAAAAAAGGTTAGATAAGCTATATAAATTATAAAACTTAAAAGTTAGATGCTTTATATCAATTAAAAAATTAGAGTAGTTTGCTTTCAAAAAAAAAAAAAAATTAGAGTAGTTACTGCGCATAACAAATTGGTTGAACTGGAAAAAACAATATATCAATTTTTATAACTATTTTTTCAAAATTCAATTAAAAAACATATTGTATACAACTAATAACTTTAATAATAATGGCCTAAATCCTTAACCAGCCAAATCAATTAGCTTCTTTAATCACAAGAAAAATGAAATATTGGGGCAATCGCACCCAATTTATAGAACAATTTACTTGGTAACTCTAAATTGGTGTTATCTCTTTATAGTCTTTAGTCGGTTAGGTTGAGCTTCACCCAAAACGCACTATAAAATTAATTCTCCATCTATCTCATTTTATATGTTTAGTTTGGTATGGTTAACGAGACTTGACTAAGATTATTTTTAATTTAATTTTTCATAGCGTTAAGTTTAGGAGTAGTATATAAAATTTATATATTTAAAACTTACATTAAAATTCTATTAAACACAAAAAAAGAAAAAAAGAAAAAAAAAAGATTACAAATATTTAAAAAACATAAGCAAATAAGATAGAGTTGCTTTGACTAATAAATAGTAAATATGACAGGTAAAATGAGATAAAAATACATATATTTTTTTGGTCTAGCTAATTCAATTCAGTGTTTCCCCAACAAGTCAACAACGACCATCTCACATACATCGAAATAATCTTATTCAAATTTTGAGAATGTGGATACCTTAGAACTCATGAAAGAGTATTTTCTCACTTTTTGAAGTCTTATCCGTCATGAATAAAACTCACGTCAATATTATATGATTCTAATTAACTGATTAAGAGAGTCTATTATCAAACAAAAAATAATTAGTTAATTAAATTAAAGATTCACTTATAGTAGTCTCCCTTCCAAAAAAAAAATAGAGATTCGTTTAGTGGACGGCTAAAATTGGTGGAGGGAGGGTGATGGGGCATGGAAACGACAAGGACCAACCTAGGAAGATTCTCCAATGTTTGTCACTTTGGATGATTAAAAATTAGTCAAAAAAAAAAAAAAAAGAGAAGAAGGTTTCTATAGTTAAGGCTTTGTGACTTAGGCTGATTTTGAATTAGTGGAAGCTACCAAAGGGTTTCATTTATTTGCAGTGGTGTCCCATTGGCCATTTCACATCGCACCAACGGACTATTCAATTCATTCGTCAGCAAGGGCGGCACTACCTTCATTCTTACCCTGAAAGATTGACCTGGAAACCTCCAATATTTGCACATATTTTGAAAGGGGGTCACACTTGTGTGATACCGTCTCACGGATCCTTATTCGTGAGACGGATCGGGTCGGGTCAAAGCACCATGTAACTGTCATACTTATATGTGCAAATGTCATACTTATATGCTCAAAAATAACACTAATCAAGAATACCATTTTTTTTTACTTATAAAAGCTAAAGTAATACATTTTTCATAATAAGTAATATTGACAAGTGCCCCTTACTAATAAGGGCAAATATAATACTTTTGAGAAAAAATGTAATACTTTTAAATTGAAATGTAAAAGTATTGTATTTTCCCTTAAAAGTATTACATTTACCCTTATAAGTAACAAAATTTTTATTCCTAATTAGTATTACATTTGAGCATAAAAGTATAACATTTGTGTATATAAGTGTTACATTTACATATTGACCCGACCCGATACGATCCGTCATGGTTAACTTTTTTAGCAAAATATTACGGATTCAAATTGTATGGACAATAATTTCAAATTTGGTTTTAAAAACTCAATGACTTTTACGACTGGTTTTTTTTTAATGTTTTACTATTAACAAAAAATATATTCGATAAAAAAATACTCATTATGATGATATTAAAAAAAAAAAAAAAAAGTCATTTTGACAAAAATAATCTTTCAATATTTTTACTAGCTAGCTCAAAAGACATTTTCTGAATTCATATATATATCACACTTAATTCATATAAATAATAGTTATTAATTATAAATTTTATTTATACATTTTTTTTAATATAATAATAATAAAAATAATTAATATTTTGTAAGAAATAATCTTATAATAGCTTTATTTGCATTTTTAAAAAATGAAGCAAATAGAAAAAATAGAATTTTCTAACTTTAACCAAACACCAAAAAATGACAATAATTTTCAAAAAATGAATAACTTTTTTAAAAAATGAATAATTTTTTAACTTTTCAATCACATAACCTCCCATATGGGAGAGTTACTACATGTCATCTGAGCAACGAGCACACGGTGCTTGGCATTTAGAAAATCTTTTAGCGTTTTCAAATAGAAAATTAATATAATAATTTTAGAGAATTTTAAAATATGCCCATTAGTTGTTCAATACTATACTATTACACCAAATTTACCTACAATATACACTTGGTTGTATTCTGTGCTTAACCATCATTTTAGAACTTTATTTGAAATATAAGACAATAAGAAAGTATACAAGTAAATAATTATTTAAAAAATAAGTAATCATGACACACACAATTAAATAACATAAAGTGAAACGAGGAGAAAGTAAGGAATAACATTTGAAGACAGGAGAAACGCCCAACAACATTTGGACTGCACGGCGTCGGCACATGCAGTTTTTTATTTTTATAGTTTTTAAAATGATTGGATACATTTTTCAAATAGGTTTGAAATTATCTGCTAATTTTACGAAACCTTTCGCTCATGAATTATTTGTTGCCTTGGAATAGTTTGGGAAAAATGATAACCGGCATTCCACACTTGCACCAACTCCGACCCTTATCTTTTCAATGTCATACTCTGTTTTGTAGTAATCTGACTCACCATTTATATATATACATTGATGGATATATTAGATGGACCCCGACCTGAAGAGGAGGGAGACGACCCGAGGAGCAACGCGGAGGACGTCCTCGTCACGGGCAACCTCGACTTGGGCGACCTCGTCACGGGTAGAGCCTCAACATTTTAGTCTCAAACCTATGATAATAATACATGAGGCTCGAGGAAATAACTAAAGGATAACATATTATCAGCATCTCAATGCAGAAAATCCTTCATTGGATCATCATGGTGGATCTTCTTCATTCTATATGCCTCCATTTCTTCGGGTGTGACCTGGAAGGCAATTACATGAATGGTCAAGATTACAACAAGATGAGGAGATGATGGGGTATGAGAATACAAGAAAAGAAATGAAGAGAGCAGCATATATACCTCATTATCATACTTCACATTATATTTCCGTTTCCTTTCATCTTTCACTTCTCTTCTCCTTTCATCCTCCTGGTTATACAACGTAGTAAAACATGCATCAAAAGATGGTTTTTGAATTCATAAAAATCCACATGTAAGGAGAAATTATTGGTTGTGTACAGGGCACATACCTTTTTGAGTGCTTCAGCCAATTGTTTGTCATCGAGAACCAAATCATCCGGTATATCAGTTCCCCATGTAGCAAGTTTCTTCTGCTCAGTTGGTGTATGGGCATCTGGATGATTCATAATCGATTGATGATATATACATATATACAAATAACATAAAACTTGGAACAAATGGCCAAATATTAACTTACCTTCTGTAGCTTCTTTGCGAGCAATATTGGCCTTCATTAGATCACCTGCAGCTTCAGCTGCTTCAATTCCTGCTGTTCCTGTGCAATAACTGTTTCGGATGGTCTGTTTGCAACACTTGTAACCCCATTGGTGGTCCTTCCACCATGAACCCCAAACAGTGGTGTGATTATTGATGAAAACATCTTCTTCATATTTGCTCCTAGGAAGTGACATCTCCTGCGGACAGACCCGAATAAGATTATTCACTCAAGAAAACAACACAAATGTTGCAATGACATATTCCTATTCATTCCCAACTTCCCATATAAGACAATGGGGTTGGTAATGAATTTCCATATATATATGCAGTTAAGGTAAAAATGTCAAATTCATATTCATAAACTCTTATTTCGAATATTACCTGTCCCTTCACAATCCTGCCAGTTCGATCATATTCAACTTCTCTCTCACTTTGACCCAGTAAAAGTTCTCTAGGAAGTGTTTCCTCACTAGCTGCATTGCCATATTTCTCCATGATGGTGTCCTTGGTCTGGGACTTCAATTTGTCTTTACTGACTTTATAATTTTTATAAAGCAATTCAGCTTGGGAAGGAGCTGCTTGCATATGGATGTCATGGCCCTTCTCAAAAGATTCCCAAGCATGAATATTGAGCTGCTAGAACTCCAGTGCTTGACCACTTAATCTATTTTGGTTATCCCCCTATAACACAAATCAATCTTTGAATATAAGCAAGCAAATTACTACGGAGTAATATTTTTTTAAAATAACAAAACTTACAGCATAGAACTTCTCATTTGGATCCATATCTGGAAGGGGGTCTTCACGCATGGACCGGGTTTTGGGGTCATAGTGGGCAGAATTGACATCAAGATTAAGAAGATATTTGGCAGTATCTTCTCGAATACGTAGATTCCTGAAAAGAGAAAAACATTAAGAGCGCTGAGATGTTAAGCATTTTTAAGAAGATGCATGTAAGGGATAGTGTATATATATAACTCACCTGACAGTCCCAGTGCTACCACCTCCTGTAGTGCGCACACGTTTCTCAACCTTTGCAAAATCCATCTGCTTACTTTCATCAACCTTTGTTTCATCTACCTTCAAAGCATCTTCCAAATCTTCATCATCGCTAGCATCATCTTCCTGATTTTCATTATTGTTTTTCTCCTCCAACTTCTTAAGCTGCTGTTCCTTCAGATATTTCCTTCTAGCTTCATCCCTCGCTTCATATCTATCAACAACATGGACATAAGAAGCAGCATCATAGCCATTCCAGCGGTCCCTTTTACCATCATAATCTAGCTCAAACTGCTCTATTTTCTCATCTGGGGCAATACTTTTCCCTGTCCACTTTGCTCCTAGTTTACGAGGCCTTTCCATACAAGATTTGGCAGTATGGGTCATTGCTCCACAGCTGCAGAAAGTATTTCAAAATTTTAGTAAAAGCTTTAACAAAACAAGAGTGGAAGTCACATTAAAACTCCTCATAAAACCAACAGGGAATTATACTAGAATCTCACTGCTTAACACAATTTTAGAAATAAAACAAAAGAATCTTACTTCTCACAGGCGCCTTTTCTATATTTGTCAGCCTGGTATATCTTGGCACCCCTGTCATACCATGACTTGGTGTAATTAGGATCCGACTTCCATTTCCTTTGATGTTTTAAGCTCTAAAAAGCATTCAAGTCAAAGGTATGCAAGTTATAATTAATCCATAACAAGTAATGCATACATCACGAAGGAAACAAAAAAAAAAAAAAAAGTGAAACAAAGTCCAAGTCAAATTACAAACAGCATAAGATAAGAAAACATACAGGTTTCTCAGCATTAAGATACCAAGGTGCTGAGGACATATACTGTGGAATGTGAGGGTTAATTTCTTTTCCATCCTCATCAAGCTCAGCTGGTGCAAGCCCGGCCTTTCTTGCCTCTTCCAATTCCAACTGTTTCCTATGGTCCTCTCTCGATTTGAATGCAACTGCGTTTCCCACAATTTAACATGTTATTTTTCAGAGTAATTCAAAAAAAAAACAAAACAAAACAAAACTTTTTCCCCTAATCACATAAGCTAAATAAGCTACAAAAAACATAACCTGGAAAAAACCATTCCCACAATTTAACAAGTTATTTCGGAATAATTCAACAACAATAGTATGTAGTTTAATAATAATAACCCTCCTAGTCACATATGCTAAATAAGCTACAAAAAGTTAATTTGGAAATGACGTTTACACAATTTAACAAGTTACTTCGGAGTAATTAATAAACAATAGTAGTAATTTTTTTACAAATTCTCCTAATAGTAGATGAAGAAGCTAAATAAGCTGGAAAAAACGAACGGGATTCACCAAATAATCGAAAATGAAATCTAATTTTAGATATTTATGCGTATATCAAAAATTTGAAGTAAACCTAAAGTAAAAAAGCTTCCGAAAAATCAACAAAGAACACAGTCCGCAAACAGGTCTACTGGCATCAAGGTACCAAATTGATAAGGTGATAAGGAATGCGCATATATACAAAAGAACGACAAAGACAAGAAAGAAAACCTGATGCGGTAGCCATGATTAGCAGCGATGACGACGATTGAAACGAATCTAGAGTGAATTGAGGAAGAAGATCCTGCAAAAGATTTCGAAAATCAATTTTCCTGATATTTATTACGAATTTAGGAGTCAATCCGTGTCCTTCTGCATCTAGGAAAGACAACTTAACTAGGCTGATCCGCAAATGAAAATTTCTCTCTTTTATTTTCAGGGATTTTTTTTTTGTTATATGTATAACACTCAGCCATTACCTTAAGAGTATACATTGGATAAATCTCAATTTTATATAATAGTCCAAAAATTATACATGAAAAAGTAAATCGCATTAGAAAAAGCATATCCAAAAGATTTGACTAAGAGAGTGTTAACAATAATCGAACTTGTGACATTTAAGAGAATCATGTTCTATCCACTCAACCACTTCTTTCTGGGCTAGAGGAATTAATTTTGGCAGATAACAAAACTGCAAATTATTGTGTGGACTATGGTTAGGGGTGAGCAAACCGAATAACCATCATTGATTGTTTACCCTTGTAACCGACCAAAACCGACCAAATAAAAGCAAAAATTCAAAACTCAAAATAAAAAATTACATATACATTCTGCATACATAAGTTAAGAGTTTACTGCCAATCCACCAAAGTCATAAACAACAATAAATCCCCAAAGTCCAAAGAGGCAAAAACTAAACTTACAGCTACTCACGATTCAAGAATATATTACAAATTAAAAGCACTAAAGCAGACTGCATTCTGCCAAAAGTCCAAGTGTCCAACACCAATTCACAACATTCACAAATTATACAATCTTTAATTAATTTTAAAGCAATGCAATTTAAAACAAGCAGCAACATTGCAAGACAAGTACAAATTACAAAACACTAAACACTCAAAAATGAAAATTTTAAACTTTAAAACACTGGACACAGGCATTACTATCAGTAAAAAAAATTAAAAATTTACCAAACTTAATTAAATACTTAAACATGTAATAACATATTTAGTATTAAAAAATACAATGATTTATTCATAAAAATTACACTTAATAAAAAATTGCCAATTAAAAAAATTAAAAAATTTACCTGAGGAAGAGTGGGAGACTGCCGGACTGACTCGGCGTCTCCGCGTCTCAGTCGACTGGGCGGAAAGGGTCACCGGTCACCGGCGTCTCAGCGGAAAGGTGTAGGAGTTGGTGTGATGGGCTGATGGCGTCTGACTGTCTGAGGACGTTAGGGCGGTGAGGCCGTGAGGACTGAAAGCGTAGACTCGTAGAGCGTAGGCGGTAGGTCTGCAACAATGGAGGTCGGAGAAGACGAGTCACGAGTGGAGCCGGTGGATATCTAATGTCTGAACTTGCGTTGCGAATTGCGATAATGCGATTAGGATTTAAGTTAGTCTTTAGAATTTAGAATTTAGGCGTGGGCAGTGGGCTACCTACTGGGTCTGGGACTCTGGGCTATGGACTAAATGCCTGAATGGCTTAATGGGCTTACAAGTTAGAGGTTACTTCAAATCAGAGAAATTGTCATTTTGATCCATTAACTATTGAATTAGTGTTAATTGCCATTCGTAACTTTCAAAAAAGTTAATTACGTACTTTGACTATGCATTTTTTATCAATTTTGATCGCGCCAACCAATTTGCCGACCACATGTAACCGAAAAATATTAATATGGCAAACAATAAGGGTATTTTAGTCATTTTACTTTATCTTCTTCCTTCTCTGACTTGAAGCTACCACCGCCGTCTTCTCCATTCAATTTGTACCGCCGCCGTCGACTTGAAGCAACGATTCGGCAACGTTCAATTCGTCTCCCATCTCTCTCGTAAACTTCTCTAACAATTTAATAAACTCTTCGGGAAATTGATTCTGGTCAAGTTTTCATGGTTTTCTTAGGGTAAAAGGTCTTCTATTTTGGGAATCAAAGAAAACAAAGTGACGGACGTTGACTACTTCACCCTATTGCGATCTTTCCGGCGACGGATCCATACAAACCAACCCATTTGGCAATCTTCCCGTTTCCAGATCTTCATGGGTCTTGTTAGTTTTTATACCGGTTGACAATGAGCCAGCAAAAGCCGAAGCCGTCGCAGACGGCAGCAATTTACAAGAGTTTTCCCAATAAGCAATTTACAGGAGTTTACGGCCAAAGCAAAAATGAAATCAAATAATTTAAAGTTTAGAAAAATCATTTTTAAGTAATTCTATTCAATGCGCAGCTATTTTTTATCTTTAGTGCAGAGAATGAGAAAGCAAATAAGGAAGATTGCCTTTCCCAATCGTCGGTAGCGGCATTGATGAAATCATCGGTGCTAATTGATGAAATCATAGGTGGCGGCATTGATGGCATTACATGGAATGACGATTTTGCCCCCTTCCAATTAAGAATAATATGTGATTTAATTTTTTCCGGTCACATTTGACCGGCAATTTGGTCGGCGTGACCAAAATTGATAAAAAAAAATGCATAATCAAGGTACGCAATTAACATTTTTGAAAGTCGCGAATAGCAATTAATACTATTACAATAGTCAGTAGACCAAAATGGCAATTTACTCAAAAAATTATACCAATAGCTGTGCAAGTATAGAAATCATAAATTAAAAATAAATATAGAGTTTATTACCAAAAGGGTACCTCGACTATTGCGAAATTACTAATTTGGTCCTCAACAATTTTTCGTGCCCAATTAAGTCCATCGACTTTGAAAATTTTAACCAATCTGATCCTCCGTTTATTTTGCCGTTAAACATCCGTTAAATCGGGACCAATTTGGTAATTTTGCTATAGTCAAGGGACCAAATTGGTAATTAATTTTTCACTGAAATGGTCCCTTGACTATATCAAAATTACCAAATTGGTCCCGATTTAACGGTTGTTTAACGGCAAAATAAACGGAGGACCAAATTAGTTAAATTTTTCAAAGTCGAGGGACGTAATTGGGCACGAAAAATTGTCAAGGACCAAATTGGTAATTCCGCAATAGTCGAGGGACCATTTTGGTAATAAACTCATAAATATATTATTATTGTTGTTGTTGTTGTTGTTATTGTTCTTATTATTTTTATTATTATTATTATTATTAACTTTAGTTGAAATAAAACAAAAGATCTTTGATTCAATATCTGTCATCAATGGCATAAGAATATTTTTTATACCCGACTACTTAATTAAGTTGGTCAAGTTGTTGACTTGATAATCACAACTGATATGAATTATTCCCTTAATATACCTCCCTATACATTCGGAGGCATCTGATCGATATTCAGGTCGGGATCAAGTAATCAAAGTCTACCACTATATAAGGGGACTTAACCCTTTAGTGGAGGGGAAGTCCATTTTTCTCTCCCTCTCTCCAAAACACACAAGCAAGCGGCATTTTCCTCTCTTATCGACTCTCTCTCTCTAACAATAAATAAAAAGGCTCTCAAGCCAATTTCGAGGATCTACTCTCTATTCTTCATGCAAAATACACCAAATGAATTGACATTATCAATAGCGTTACAAGTTCAACACTCAATAGGAGCAGTCAATTGGCCTTATTGGTATTGATGGAAAACCAAAAAATAATGATAATAATGCGCATCGATTTGCACTATCTCCTTAAAACCTTATTTGCTGCCTCTTAAGGTGCTACAAGCGTTGCAGCCTAGGTTTCCCAAGATAAAACATACTTCTATTCCAAGTTTGAGCACTCAAACAATGGAACCTGGCAAACTAGAACGTGGGATGAACACAAGAGGTTGAGAAGGAGGAAGAGCAGAGTTTTTTAGAGGTAGAAAGCTGATTTCAATGTGTGACTGTGTAAAATGCTACTGCTCAACCAAGTAAATATAAGAGTTATAGGATTAAATAGCATTTAATCAAGGCATTCAAATTTGGCTTAAAATCCAGATTGTAACCTTCAAAACTGCAAGCCATTACCAAGGAGATTAATTCTGGAATTTAAAATTAGAATTAATCTGAAATTAAATTCTGTAACGTCTTTAATTAATCCTCCAAACGATCACTCCGGAGAGTTGTTCGAATTGCCCTTTTTTGCAAAGATTTTATCAACATAATGAGTTTGGCTTAACACTAGACCATCAGGTCTTTTGATGATTTTAATCCCGATGATTAAATCAGCCAAACCCATATCTTTTATGTCAAATCTTGCATTTAACATATTTTTGGTAGACTTGATCATCCGATCATTACTACCAAGGATGAGTATATCATCTACGTATAAACAAAGAATGACATACCCCTCTATCGTTTCCTTAAAGTAGGCACACTTGTCACGTACTCTCGCTTATTTTAAACCCATTGGTTAACATCGCATGGTCAAACTTCTCGTGCCACTGCTTAGGCGCTTGTTTTAAACTATATAACGATTTAACCAATTTACAGACTTTCTTTTCTTGTCCTGGAACCACAAAACCCTCAGGTTGTTCCATATAAATCTCTTCATCTAACTCGCCATTCAAGAAAGTTGTTTTCACATCCATTTGATGAACTTTCAAATTCTGCAGCGCGGCTATGGCAAGTATCATCCTTATGTAATTTATTCTCGTCATGGGAGAATACGTGTCAAAGTAATCAAGACGCGCATGTAACCCTTAATTACAAGCCTAGCTTTATACGTCTCGATGGAACCATCCAGTTTCATCTTCCTTCTAAAGACCCACTTGGATCCTAAGGGTTTACTACCCCGAGGAAGATTAACAAGTTCCCAAGTGTGATTCTATAGAATAGAATCCGCTTCACTTTTAATAGCCTCTTTCTACATTAGTTGTTCCGTAGAAGTCACGGCTTCTACATATGTTCGAGACTCATTTTCTATCAAACAAGTTAGAAAATCCGGTTCATTTTCTAATAAACAAGTTTGAGTACTAGAATCATACTCTAACAAGTAAGTTAGAAAATCAAGACCAAATGATTTCTCAACTATTGCCTGTTTACTGCGTTTAGGCTCGAGCTCGCGTTCTTTCTCATATTCCCCACTATCATTATCCATAGCTTCGTCAAACATCCGTTTTGATGTACTTGGTCCCTTGTTGGACCTACAAGGAAATACATTTTGAAAGAAAGATGCATTTCTTGATTCTATTATTGTGTTCTTATGTACGTCCAAATTATGGGACTCGTGTACTAAGAATCGGTAAGCACTAATATTATGTGCATAGCCAATAAAGATACAGTCCACTGTCTTTGGACCTATCTTTATTTTCTTAGGCGTTGGCAACAATACTTTGGCAAGACACTCCCACACTTTGAGGTATTGGTAGGAAGGCTTCATATCTTTCCATAACTCATAAAGAGTCTTATTGAGTTTCTTGCGGGGTACCTTATTTAAAATGTAATTACTTGTCAAAATTGGCTCACCCACATGCTTTGACGTATGTCTAAACTTATAAGCATCGCATTCATCATCTCTTTCAATTTATGATTCTTACGTTCAGCAACACCGTTCAATTGAGGTGTGTAAGGTTCCGTACACTTATGTATAATACCTACGCTCATGCAAAAGTCACCGATAGGTGCTTCATACTCACCACCTCTATCGCTTCTAACATTTTTAATATTTTGATTAAGTTGGTTTTCAACTTCATTCTTATAAAGAATGAATTATTCCAAGGCTTCATCTTTGCTTTTCAGCAAATATATACCATGAAACTTCGTCTTGGTAACGCTTCCTTTTGGACCTAGCTTCTGCTTGTCCACATTGGCTTTAGCGCCACCAATGGCAGAACCTTTCCCATCATTTTTCTTGTTTCCTTCCTCAATTCTAATTCGCTGGATCAGGTCCTCCAAGTTCATCTCCTTCCACTCATACTTCAAGTAGTTCTTGAAATCTTTCCATACTGGAGGCAACAAGTGGATCATAGATGCCACTTGAAAGGCTTTACTTATCACCATGCCCTCCTCACGAATCTCGTCAAAGATTAACTGCAAATCTTCAACCTAACTTAGCACGATTTTGGAATCAACCATTTTAAAGTCAAGGAATCGACCAACAACAAATTTCTTTGCGACGGCATCCTCACTTTTATACTTATGATCTAAGGCTTTCCACAATGTTCTCGTTGTGCCAATTTTACGATATACATTGTATAGCGCATCACACAATCCATTCAGGATGTAGTTGCGGCCATAAGAAGTCCGAATCCTTCCAAAACCCAATAGCCATCACAGATTGTGGATCCTGTTCCTTCAACTCAAAAACCCTCTCGGTCAAGAACCGTGCCAAGTAGAACCGCATCTTTTTCTACCACCTCTTGAAGTTCGAACCCATGAACTTCTCTGGCTTTTTAGCCGAGCTACTTGGTATCGAAGGTACCCGCATCGTGGGGATGTACCCCTCGATGCTCTCACCGGTCTGTGAACCAACGTTCATCGGTGCCTAGGAATGTGCAACATTATTGTCATTCCCACCACTATTGTTCTCAACAACATTTTTGATCACAGGCAAAACATGGTTCTCCATTTCTTCAAGAAAATTCGAGAATACAAGAATACGGGAAATAAGGTTTAAGACTATAGGTGGAAAACCCAAATAATAATAATAATAATCCTACGAAGGGTAGGATATTTCTTGGTAGGTTGTAAGTACGAGTCGAGTTGCACTCTCTCCTTAGAACGTGGGATGAACACAGGAAGTTGATAAGGAGGAAGAGCAGAGTTTTTGAGAGGTGACTGTGTAAAATTCTACTGTTCAACCAAGTATATATAAGAGTTGTAAGATTTAATCCACCAACCAAACGGTCACTCTAGAGAGTGGTTCGAATGGCCCGAGACGTGTGTAGTTCAGGAGGTAAGGTAACTATCTGGAAAGTACCTTTCGAGATACCTGGAAGGTTACTTTGAGTCACATCCAAAAGGTAACTTATTCACCCGGACGGTACATAGCCCACAAATTTTCTGGACGACATCCGTGCCCTCATACATGAGTCAATCCTTTCCAGACTCATTTTGGGATTTGATTTGCGCATCCCCTTGCGAGCTGCTATACAATTCAATATGCCTTAGAAACGCTCTTGTATAAATAGTGGTGCAAACCCACTTTCCTAATCAATGTGGGACAAAGGTTACTTTTAAGCCTTTCCACATTCTTTTCCAACTCAAATGGGTCTACTTTGAGAACAAATTTCTCATTCACCCATTATTCATTTTGAACGTATAATATATCAATCTCTTCGTCTAACTACGAAGAACTTGAATCCACTTTGACTAGACCCAAATCGGGAGTGGAGCCCACATATATTTGTACTACAAAATAGCCACTTAAAATGCTATTTTATGCTATTTCTCCAACTCTTGGTTTAAGTCAATCAACTATGAGAGAACTAAGATATAATAATTTCATAAGCCATACTAGCAGTCGCAAGGGAGGTATAGATTTGGTCTAGTTGTATGGGAGTGGGTGGAGCAAGATCTCTTACAAAAAAAGTCATGAGTTGAACTCTTTCAGTTGACCCCATTTGGTTTGGTTGTGCGGGGTGGGTGGAGCATGATCTCGTACAAGAAATTCACGAGTTACACTCTCTCAATTAAACTCATCTCACAAGGTCTTCATAGTGCGATTTATCTCTCATGTGCGAGTTTCCTTGTCACAAAAAAAAATAATAAAAAAATAAAAAAAAAAACAAAACAAAACAAAAACAGGGGACGGTCAAGTGAGAACACCTCCCCTTGTAAAAAGTGTGTACACATCTACACCCTCAATCTTCAGAAATAAAAAACTAAAATCTTAACATTATTAACTTTCAAGTTTGTAACAATTACAAAATGAACCCCACTCTTAAAAATTTGCAATAATTGTAAAATTGACCTCAATTTTTTACTAAAACCTTCAACAAATGATGAACTTGTTAGAATAAAATATACAATTATAATATACTGTAAATGATTTAACCTGATAGCGGAAGCCATATGATCGAGCATCTCCAGCCATAGTTGTTGCATAGGTAGATACTTTGATTTAGAGTGATTGTCTACCACTTATCTCCTAAGGAACTAGATGGTGTAGTTGTCTGAACTCAACTAGGAGCAGTGGGAGGACCATGCATATATAGCCTACATGCCATCATTATAGGCTAAGTAACGGAAACCGTTACTTCTGTTTTAATACCACAACATAATGGTCATAAATGACTTATTGATTTGCACCACTTAATAGTGACATTTAATAGAAAATGTTACATTCTCCCACTTGGTGCAAACTCAAAGGAACAAAAGAAACATGAACCATAGAGATAGTTCCTCTTAATGTGAGTGATATCCACTTATGATTGCAATGTAACTTGTTCTCTAAGTACCTTACGTGGTATAAAACTTAATGAATAAACCTTATGTTCATTCTTGATTGTAATTAGTTATCAAAAACTGATTACTGCCACAATGGCTAAATTTGGCCTAATAAACTCACACCGCCTGATTTATACAATATTAATGGAAATAATTTTCCATTTGGTGCAAGCATTGGCACAAACTTCATTTAAAAATCAAAAACATGAATCATAGTGGTATGTCCTCTAAATTAAAGTGTGAGTAATACCAATGATGCATCACATGCATTTGATTTCAAACTCAGATTCTTTATGAATAAACCCTACGTTTATTCTTGGTCCAATCTAGAGGATGTTTCTTAAATAAATATTCGCATAACCATATGAGAAACCATCCATATTACATAGAAGTGACAAAATGTATGTACGTACAATATAGTCACATATTAGTTCCATGTATCCTGTATGATCCTTAAAATTCTTATAAGCATGCCTTAAGTAAGGATTCAAAATAATTAGGAAAATGCTAATATTTTATCTGACCAACTCCTTATCTTTAATAGTATCTACGATGACTAAGTTTTCGGAGTTGACACGTCTGTCACTCCATTTTCATTAACCTTAGCTAAAGACAGTAATTGAGTAGTCCATATTCCAATGGCTTTAAATGACAAAACAATAAGTCTAAGCCTACAATGGAACTTTAAACATACACCTTATAAATAATCTCCAAAACAAAAAAGGAAAACCCAACTTTTATGCCATAGAGCAATAACGAGGATTTATTTTTGTAACTTTATGAAACAACACAAATGTTGTATCAATATAATTAAAAATCCCCAATATGAATCAATCTCATGAGCCTTTGTTTGCTTTATGCCTCTCAACATTGAATTTATGAGCCTTTTCAATCTTAATGACCCATGATCAATTTGATGAGACGAAAAACTCCAATAAATGCTAAAGAATTCAACTCATGATAGTTCACCATAAACTTTATGCCATTGTTAAAATAAAAACTATTAATGTTGCTACAACATTTTCATAAATATGTTGCACAACTTGTAGTTCAAACAATTTGAACTTATTTATAATTAACAAGGCAATGTGTCTTATCCTTGAAGTGGAACAATCTTGAAATGGGATATCTTAATGATCAAATGACCACTCCCACTAGTAAAACCATTACTCCCACTGATCAAGTCATTCTTAAGCATTATATAAATGATATACATACATACTAACGATCCTCATGTCCAACTAATTTTAACAAAGAATAAAATTCCCCACCATAGTTGGACATACCAAATATGTATATGTAACAGACACAATTTTCAACCATTTGAACAAATTAATTAAATTGCTCTAGTTGAAATTTGGCTAGATATGTACACTTCCAATATAAGGATCCAAAAGTATATCATATATTAAATTCATACAGAAAAGATCTATTGTGGTTGGGCTGAAAAACCAAGTAAGCCACATACAGTAACAATTTCAAGTTACTAAGTTTTGGAGATTAACAAAATACATGTGTTGCCAATGCAACCCATGTCTCATAGAATTATAACCGACCTTAAGTTATAAATTCTAAAAAGAATGGTATGATAAAATTTTATCTTGATCATCAATTTAACCAGAAGAATCTAGTGACATAAAACTTGCTTGTAGGCTAAAGATTTATTCAATTAGACTCAACTGAGGTTTTATGACAATCAAATAGAAGATTCTAGTGACATAAAACTTACCTGTGGGCTAAAGTTTTATTCAATTAGACTCAACTAAATTTTATGATAAAATTATAATCAAAATGATAGAAGAATCTAGTGACATAAAACTTGCCTGTGGGCTAAAGTTTTATTCAATTAGATCCATCTACAAGCTTATGATAAAACTATCAAATCATGTTTCTTTTCTCAATCCATGTGGGTAAATTAAGAAATATGATTTGATCTTTTATCCTGACTATTTACATAAGCTATGATAAAATCTACTGATAGGAATTTATTATAGTTTATGTAATTAGTCACAAAGTGATCAAAAATTTCAGTTATGAAATTGCATTGATCACTTGACATATGTACATTAAAGAATATTAATGTGCCAAGCTATTAATCTAATTTCCTTTTAATGTATATAAAATACACACAAAAGAAACTAAACTAATACCCTCAAGAATAATATTCTTTGAATATGTACATATATCAAAACTTTATGATAGAAGATGACAATTCTTAATTTATTTATATCATAACCATATGATAAATTGACTTTCCTATCTGTAATGATAAAACTCACCAAAACTATATTCTGATACATAATTGCTTGTGGGCTAAATTACGATCATATATAGTTTGGTGTTTTTATCCTAATTAATCATATGGACACAACAAAATTGCCTGTGGGCTAAATTTCATTATATCATATAAGTAATCACAATCAATACGTCTATGACTGTATGCGATCGCACAAATTTTCAATTAAATACTGTGGCTACTATTTAATTAATCAAAATTATATGATCACTAGATGATTATCTTGATATTTTAGGCATCAACTTTAAAGCCTAAAAACAATTATGCAACAATGTGATAAACAATTCCAAGTATCCTCCCTGGTCATGTTTTCTCACACAAAAGGCATAATTGACGGATAATCTTTCAAATCTTAATAGTTCACCTTATGGAAAGACTTTAAATCTCAAGTGAACACCTTAGACGGTCATAACGTGCTTAAACATAATGCACTACCGTATATAAGTCCACACATAAAGTTCAACTTAACAAGGAATTTTTTAATTCCTAACATATGCAATTCTAAAGGCATATATAAATTCACATAACTAGAAAATATAATGTTATGCTAGTGAACAATTATGCCTGAAAATCAACAAGCTCATATCTAAATAAATTGTACACCATAATAGCAATTTAAAATGAGCTATAAAATTATTATTCAAATAATAACATAAATCCAAAACTTGAAGGATTATAAAATTTGAATAATAATAATAATCTATAATAACTATATACTTTTCAATAATTGAAAGGTTTTTACTTATATGCCCAATACAAAAATAATTCAATGCATATAGCAAATTTTTATGAGAAGTAGCTTTAAAATTGTAAATTCTAACAATATCAAAACCATATAATATGTTGACATTTACAAATTAAATTGCATAATTTAAATCATAATATTATGCATTTACTTTTTCTTTTTTTTTTTTTTGAAAACCAAACCAAAATGCTTATATTAAAACATCAACCAACTGCGAAATACAAGAGGGCGGGCAAAAGTCCCAAACCCCAAGGACAGAAGAAGAATCTGTCGCCCGTCCAAGCACGTGAGCTACAAGATTCGTTGACCTCTTGACATGGCGAACAATAACGTTCCCAATGTCAGTAGCAAGTGAACGACAATGCTTAATAATAAGACCCACATACGAAAAGTCCCTACTGACAGAATTAAAACTAGTGTAAAAATTCAAACAGTCCGATTCAATAATAACATTATTAAGCCTACGACTCTTGATCCAGGTGAGTGCCTCCTTGACCGCCATAATTTTAGCCATATATGGGTCCCTTGGACAACATAGATGCCCACTATAAGCAGCTACAAAATGCCCTGCATGGTCTCTAATCACGGCACCGAACCCTAAAGAATCCTCATGCAAAGCAGCATCCATGTTACATTTTACCATCCCAGCTGGCGGCGGACTCCAAGCAGTAGACGAATCACCATGCAGCATATTAGCCGGAGTATTACATAACAAAATGGAAGGTGAAGAATAAGCTTGCTGCCATGAATCAACTAGTGAATTCACATACTGCTTCACCTCACCAACCTGCCACACTTTATCATTCCATAATTTGTCATTTCTCACTGTCCAAATCACCCATAATCTTGCAGCCATCAATATAGACTTGCTACCATCGAAATCACATAAATAACGTTGAATTAATTGTAAAAAAGATTCACCATGGTAATCAGCCGTATCACTCCACAGCTGGTTCGCCAAGGGGCAGTCATAAAATAAATGATTAATGGTTTCAGAAGGATTTTCACAAAGACAGCAGCCACCACCAATCCCAACACCTCTTGCCCTTAGATTATCTCGCACAGGTAGAATATTGCGGAGACACCGCCATAGAAAATTACAAATTTTAGGCGGAACCTTGAGCTTCCAAAGTTTCTCCCAATCTGTGAACACCAACCCAGGCTCCTGGACCATGTATTGTTGTACAAGAAGGTTATAACCATGCTTAACCGAATACTGCCCCTTAAGATCTCCCTTCCAGTACCATGAATCAGAATGATCAGGAGAGATATGAGTTTTTTTTATTCTTTGGACGTCCAGATGGTCAAAAATATCGCAAAGTAATTCATTATCCCATTTGCCCGTATCATCCAAAAGATTACAGACACGAGCATGTGCTAATTCATCCCGACATGGAGTGTGGACAAATGGATCATTTGTGTCAGCTAGCCAAGGAACACCCCAAACAAGCGTATCCTTGCCGTCTCCTACCCTTCGAGCGACCCCTGCACGTAAAACTGCTTGCCTTGCTAGTATGCTGCGCCAGATGTAGCTTGTGTTGTTACCAATGGTTGCATCAAGGAAACCTTGATCAGGGAAATATCGAGCCTTCAACACTCGACAGACAAGAGACTGTGGATTCACGAGTAACCTCCAACCTTGTTTCGCCAAAAGAGCTATATTGAATTCACGAAGACGTTTGAATCCAAGCCCCCCACATCTCTTCGGAACCGTTATACGAGTCCAATTAAGCCAATGCATACTCCTTGCGCTATTAGTGCCCTTATTCCACCAGAACCTGTTAAGAGTTCTCTCAATAGACTCACAAACATTAGAAGGCAGCAGAAAAATAGACATGGTAAAAATGGACATTGCCTGCCCTATACTTTTAATCAGAATCTCTTTTCCCGCTCTCGATAAGAACTTCTTTTGCCAACCACTAATGCGATCTCTTAATCGCTGCTCAATATATCGAAAGATGAATGATTTATTGCGCCCAATAAAAGATGGTAGTCCAAGATACCGGCCAAAATCATCTGTTTGCCTGACACCAAAAATCTCAGTCACATGATTGCACATGTCATGCACAATATTAGCACTAAACATGGCATTAGACTTGTCATAATTCACCAACTGACCCGATGCTTCACTGTATAGCATAAGACACTTCTTCACCTCCTGAGCCTCTTTATCCGTAGCTTTAAAACATAAGAGGCTATCGTCGGCGAAAAAAAGATGTGATACCGATGGTGCCTCTCGAGCCACTCGAATACCATGAATATTACCTTTGGCTTCTTCCTACTGCAAAAGTAATGAAAGACCTTCGGCACACACAATAAATAAGTATGGAGAAAGAGGGTCTCCTTGCCTAATTCCACGGGTTCGTATTACTGTGCCGGTGGAAGCACCATTTACCAGTACGGTATACTTTACGGTTGTCACGCATAAAGTAATGATATTAACCCAAGTGCGATCAAAACCCAAGGCTGTCAACATACCCTCCAAGAAAGTCCACTCCAGACGGTCAGGCACAAAAGCACTCTATGAGGAAGAAATTATAACATCTAGTACTTCTTTCATGCGATTTGACACAACCTTCGCAAAGACTTTGTAAGCTACATTACATAGGGCAATCGGTCTAAGATCCGAAACCCTCTCTGGCACTTTCTTTTTGGGAATCAAAACCACGTTGGTGTCATTTAAACCCGCAGGTAAAAAGCACTTGGCAAAACACTCAGAAAATAAACGGGTCAAATCAAACCCAACTATCGACCAAAACGATTGAAAGAAGGAGGGTGTCATACCATCAGGACCGGGAGCTTTGTCTAGAGCCATCGTGAAAAGAGCACCTTTTACTTCAGCGTGCTCAATCGGCCGTATTAAATGCAAATTCATCTCAGGGGTGATGCGAGATGGAAACCTACTAAGAATATTCACATTGCATGAGGCTGACTTAAATATTCTAGTATAAGAATCCATAATTTCAGCCTGCATGTCTGCTCCTTCAACCCAACTATCCATATGGTTTTTTAGGCGTAGTAAGTGATTGGTCCTGCGTCTATGGCTTGCAAACTTATGGAAGTACTTCATATTAAGATCACCATCCTTAAGCCACAGCTGCTTGGACCTTCGCCGCCAATACAACTCCTCCTGGGATAGCAACATTGATAACTCGGCATTGAGGGATTGGTATAAATGAACATCATCCGGTATCTGACTGCTTTGGAGAGCACCCATATAATCCCGAAGCTGTTGAATCCTTTTACCAAACTTACAAAAGTGATCTCGTCCCCATCTCCATATGTCATTACCGCATGCAAGGATCTGATCATGAAAAGCCATTGCAGCTGATTGTCTCCAAGACGAATCAACAACCTCCTTGCAATTCACATCCAACAGCCATGCAGCTTCAAATTTGAATTTCCTCCCAATTCTGCGAGTGGGTAATCCTTTCAAGCCTAAGAATAAGGCGTTATGATCAGATGATGTTGATAGTAAATTAACCACTGAAGCCTCGCTATACAGATCACGCCACTCAGTTGTTGTAACCACAAGGTCTAGACACTCCTCTACCCAATGCGCAGTACCACGGCTCCTCTCCTAGGTAAACTTGTGTCCAGTCATTCCCATATCATATAAATCGCAATATTGTAATGTATCAGTGAACCCCAGAATGAGTCCATTAGGATGAGGGATAACACCCCTTTTCTCATGATGACTGGCTATATCATTGAAATCTCCAACCACAACCCAGGGAAGATTCGAACGAGCCTTCAACTCTCTGAGTAAAGCCCAAGATTGGTGTCTTCGTGAACGCTCTGGGAACCCATAGAAACAGGTTAATCTCCATGGTGATTCCCCTACCAATATGGTTATTAGAGAATCCGATCAAACTTGCCATATCAGAATCTCGCCACAGAAGGGCCAAACCGCCGCCCATACCAACTCTGTCAACACTAAACAGACCATCAAATCCTAATCGAACTCTCAGTCTCTCTAACTGCATTGAACAAGCCTTCGTCTCCATAAGGTAAACGAAGTCGAGTCGTTTCATGGACACATAGCCCAATAATTCACGAACTGTCTTAGGGCCACCCAATCCCCGACAGTTCCAGCTTAGGGTACTCGTTGGAGAGGGCGGGTCTGGACTCCCGGACCCGCCACAACAGAGTTTTTTGAAACCTCCACCGTATTCACGTCACCAGCAGTAGACGTACCCTCATGCACATACTCCTCACCACGACGCTTGAGATCAGCGTGAACAACCACAGCCTCTTCCACCTGAACAATATTAGTAGATGGTGTTGCCGGTGTCGATGGTACAAAGGTTGCCGTAGATGGAAGATCTGCTAAGAGCCATTGTGCACCAACTGGTTTCGCCTGTCGTTTACCCCCCACTCTCAACCATCCTCCATAAGGATAGTCCTTAGGTTCAATATTTTCTTCATACGCTTTCCGACAAAAGCGATCAGAGTGTCCTAAGAGGCCGCAACAAAAGCAGAATGTGCTCAACCTCTCATACTTGAAGGTGAACCACTAGAACGCACCCTCTCGCAACCGAAGCTTCATTCTCCGCTTCAGAGGCTCAAAAATCTTTAGTGTGACCCTAATGCGAAAGAAGTTTCTCCATGTACCCCCAAAGTTATTAGGATCAGCAGTCTTAAACAATCCCACATGGTTACTAACTTTCTCCACAAAGTCAGCGTTGGCAAACATCGAAGGGAGATCAAAGATCTGGACCCAAAAATCAATAGAATCCAAATCAACATCTTCAGGGCGCACACCCGGTGGAACTTGTTTACAGATTAACGTGTGGTTCTCAAAGGACCATGGGTCGTCATCGATAACCCTACGCAAGTCACGGATATGGGGGAATTGAAATACAAACAGATTTTCCTCCAAAGGGACTATTCGAACACCCATTATTGGACGCCAGACCGACGCCATTACTTGCTGCATGTGTTCGACTTTGATTGGACGATCAGTAAGGAATTTGCCTACCAACTCATAATACGTGACACTGCCACTAGCCCCGTCCTGAAAAGGAGCATCCAACCCGCCTTCCTCTTCTTCGTCGATGGCTAAGACAGCACAGTTGTTCTCTAACTCAGTGATATCCATGATCCGACACACAGAAAAACCAACCAAGACACAGTAACAGAAGATGCAAAAAAATAGCGAAACAAGAAGAAAACCCTAGAAAAACTTAGGGAGAATACTCTCTAAGGAAACCGCAGAGAGAGCCATTTACTTTAATTATATGCATAAAACAAACTCATTAAAATATGAATACAAAATCAAATATCTATACTTAATCAAAGTGGGCATCACAATCCAAAAACAATAATGATAACAATGTTACGATATATTGATTCCTCAGTTCAAAGACCGATTACCGTTATTACTGAAATAACACTTATGTAACAGTAATAACTGAACAATCAATTTCCTCAATCGTAACCCCTGATATTTGATAGTAATAACTATAAATGTTACAAAATTTTATCATTATTAACACATATATTTTGGATCAAAAACCAGATTGTTTCAAAATTATGATTTCAAATCATACTATCAAAATCCAAAACTAATGATGATAGTAACGGTGCAAATCATTGATCCATCGATTCAAAAATCGATAATCGTTATTACTATAATAATTCTAATAATTATTACATAGTAGTAATAACGGAATAATGAATTACTTTAATCGTAACCGAACAACATTCAGTAATAATAATTATTATTATTATTGTTGAGAAATAAGAGAGAGAAGAAGTAAAGAAATAATGGAGGACAAAGTTCAGAAGTGAAGAACCATGTTCTCTTACTCTTATTCCTTCCAGTCTGGGATTACACAATATACATACACATAAAAGATGCTCAAATAGTAAACCTACAAAGCTACCCAATAATCTTTTCAGCCCCCAAGGCTACAGTATGTTCATTTCAGCTCCCAAGGCTAATGTTCACACTGCTCAAGGAAGACAATTCTAACACTCCCCCTCAAGTTGGAGCATAGATGTTAATCATGCCCAACTTGTAACATACATATCACATGAGCCATAGCTCAGACTTTACACCTAAAACGATCTTTGGATCATGTTGTGATAGGGATTGCACCAACAAAGCTTCCGCCAAATACAAAGAAAACCTGGCCAAACATTGCATAAAATCACTTGTGACTTGTACCCAAGCTCACTCCACAATCTCTTGTGGAGCCAATATGGGATCGTATCATTGTCCACCTCTTGAAAATGCCGACGCCCACGGTGGCTTACTCTAGACGACTAACACACTGGACTCTTCTTGGCACCAGGTAGCCCTTTTCTCCTTTGGATGGCTTCGCTCCGGACCTTATCAAGTACCAAGTAGCCCTTTTCTAGGTCGCCCCTTCCACTAGGCCGGCACCGGATGAGTGGATGGCTTAACTCTGGATAGCTTTCACTCCAGGTTCTTCTTGGTTTCATTTGAACCTTGTCAAACACCGGGTAGCCCTCTTCTAGGTAGCCCTTTTCCATCACACTCCGGCCTCTCAATGAGAACACCAAAATTGAAGTTTTTCGCATAAACCAAACAAGTTTAGGATATGATACTCCCCCTGAAACAAAAGCTTGGATACCATCGTCACAAAAGTTGACAACATCTTAGTTGACCACAAAGCCTACTTTTATTTGGCCAAAAACTTTCTGCTATCTCTTTTCCAATGAAGAAACGCCCATCTACACAATCCTATGACCCACAATAATTATTTAAGACAACACTTAAACTGAACTTAAGACCACAAAATGAACAAACAAAACAGGAAATAAATCAAACAAAACAAAACCTACTGCCTCATTACTATAATGAACCCAGAAAGCCTGAACCCCAGCAGCCATACACCCTATTATCATCATCTTCAATATTTCAACATCAACCACTACCGGAAAGCTTCGCTGGCCACCACTGCTTGCCGCAGCTGCCTCCGCCGGAAAAAGTGAAGGTCCAGAGGTCGCTGTTGCTGTTGCATGAGGAAAATCCACCACCGCTGCTGGAGTTTTTCTACTGCACCGAAAGTGAGAAAAAGAGGGGGACATAATCGCAAAAGCTGCTGAAGACGGGCAGCAGTGACACTATGATGGAATGGGCTCACTAAAACAAGACAAACAATACAAATTTCTGCCGGAGAGGTCGCCGGAAATGGCCTCACGCGCCGGCGCGTAGTCGCCGAAACTCCAGTCAACAGAGATGCGTGGCGGCGCGTGGGGACTCTGTTTGCCACGAACTTCTGCTGGTGAGATCGCTTTCTTGCGACGATCAATGGCCAATAGACTCTGATACCATGTTGAGAAATAAGAGAGAGAAGAAGTAAAGAAATAATGGAGGACAAAGTTCAGAAGTGAAGAACCATGTTCTCTTACTCTTATTCCTTCCAGTCTGGGATTACACAATATATATACACATAAAAGATGCTCAAATAGTAAACCTACAAAGCTACCCAATAAACTTTTCAACTCCCAAGGCTATAGTATGTTCATTTTAGCTCCCAAGGCTAATGTTGACACTACTCAAGGAAGACAATTCTAACAATTATTATTATTAAATGTTACAAAATATCATCATTATTACTCTAAATTTTTTGGATAAGCAAATTCAAAGGAATTTGAAAATATGATTCTGAAAATCATAATCGAAATTATTATGGCAAGACTAAAAAACAATATCCAATTGTCATAAACACACAAGCTTTTTCCAAATTGCGATACAAAATCACACTCCATAATTAAAATATTATCAAATTATGACAAAAATTTCAATGAATAGTCATAATCATCACATAATATTATAACAATTAAGAGATTTGAAATGGAAAAACAAATTGCTAGAACCGCAAGCCTTTAATATTTTTCGGGAAAAATTTTAAAACTTAATAAAATTAAAATCCGAAAAACTTTAATGTTGAAAAATGTAAAAACTAATAATTTTGAACTTTTATTAACTGATATAAAGGCATAATTAAAAGCGGTTCTTGACTAAAACTTTATTGATGTTATTAACAAAATAACAACAATTAGTCACAAAAATAGCAATTTTATCTTTATCGTAACAATATACCAATATGATAACAATTGGTCCTGAAAAGCTTGTTCAATTACCACTAATATTATTATTCAATGGTGGAAATCATACTTTAATGACCCAGATAAGTCCGAAACAGCTTGTTCAAAATAGGTTTTAAAGCCCTCAAGGAGACATAAGACTAAAATATGTCAAAAATTAAAGGGAAATCAAACTAGCTGCCTTAGTGGGTCACAATGAATCCAAAAATGAATAATATTTCAAAAAGAATTTATAAGTTAATAATATGCTAAATACACCTTTAAAACATGCTTTTCTAAATGCATAATTATAACTATAAAATAATTATAAATATACAAAGCATGATAGGATTATGCATATTAATATATTATTAACCTATATATTCAAAATAAAATGCAATACTTCAAGCAATTTATTATACACCGCAATACCGCAATATTAAATTAAAATTCAAAGAACAAATTATCATTTGTCTAAAGATGAATAATAATTTAATAATTTAATAATTAATTAGGGTAAAAGTAAATGAACAATTAAGCTAGAAAAAACCCAAATATGATGATGGAAAAATACTTAAGCAAGCCTAAGAACCAAAGAAGGCTCATTTATTATTATAAGTGAGCTCATTATTTAAAGCAAATCCATATGCCTTAAACAACCAAATAGGCCCAATTATAACAACAATTTTTTTTAGTAACTGGGCCTGGCCGAAATGGGCCAAACCCAGCCCAACTTTATTATTC
>CP025644.1:9511979-9545968 GCA_003576665.1 Ipomoea trifida
AAGCAAATCCATATGCCTTAAACAACCAAATAGGCCCAATTATAATAACAAATTTTTTTTAGTAACTGGGCATGGCCGAAATGGCCGAAACCCAGCCCAACTTTATTATTCCATTACATCAGGTTCTTAATCATTCAACTGGCCCAAAACCAAAAACCTAGCTACACAACATAATCCATCCGCAGCCAGGCTGAGAGAGAGTTACCATAAAACAGAAAGAGACGCGGAGAGAGGTCGCCGGCCAGAGTCCTCCGTTTGTGCTACCGCAGTTGCTGACACACCGGCGTCCCTTAGCCGTCGCCGCCACCGTTCACCGCCAGCGGCTCCGTCACAATGCCAACGCCGTCGCCACCTGCCGTCCCTTCTGGTCGCAACGCCAGCCCCACCGCCGCCAAGCCAGCCGCCGTCGCCGATCAAAGGATCCGTCATCACCGGTCAAAGGCCCGCCATCGCAATCGCCATCGCCGGCCATAGAAGCGTCGTTCGCCGTTGTCCTCACCATCAAATCGCAGCCGGGAAACCCAGCCTCGCCACCGCCTTCTCGCCTCCATCGTCCGTCGCCGGTGCTACCTGAAGGAGAAGGGAAGCAGCGACGCCGCAGAAAACCAGCTTCGCCGCCGCACCGGTGACATAGCCATTCGCCATCGCTGCCGAGCCGGAGAAAAGTAGAGAGAGACACGGAGAGAGAGGTCGCCGGCATGAGTCTGCCGT
Source organism: Ipomoea trifida (assembly GCA_003576665.1). NCBI lineage: Eukaryota > Viridiplantae > Streptophyta > Magnoliopsida > Solanales > Convolvulaceae > Ipomoea > Ipomoea trifida. Next base: position 9,512,691 of record CP025644.1, read on the forward strand.
TCGCGCCACCGCCATCGGTCACACACTGGCGTCCCTCAGCCATCACCGCCACCGTTCACCGTCCAACGGCGAACGACGTCACCACCCACTTCCGCCGTCGTCCTCTTCTTGGATCGTCAATGAGACTCCCAATGCCGCCACCGAAAAGAAAACCTTAACCGGCGATTCTCCAACGAAGCAAACGGTAGTAAGGTTTTATTATGTTTATTTATTTTTTTAAATTAATTTCAAAATTATTCCCTCATATTTCGAAAAAATAATTAAACAATTCTTCAAAATTTTGTTTTTGGAAAAATTAACATGTATATATATATATATATATATATATATATATATATATATATATATATATATATATATATACATATATTGAATCTCAATATATATGTAGATACATACTCTTAAGCAAAGCATAGATACATATGTGAAATATGTGAAATTTGGATACTGCATACATATTTTCTCTGAACAAATAGTAAAACATATACTGCATATTATATTAATCAAATATGTACTTATCATGTAATTTAAACAACTAGACAGAGATTAAACTGCTCTGATACCAAATGTTAGAATAAAATATACAATTATAATATACTGTAAATGATTTAACCTGATAGCGGAAGCCATATGATCGAGCATCTCCAGCCATAGTTGTTGCATAGGTAGATACTTTGATTTAGAGTGATTGTCTACCACTTATCTCCTAAAGAACTAGATGGTGTAGTTGTCTGAACTCAACTAGGAGCAGTGGGAGGACCATGCATATATAGCCTACATGCCATCATTATAGGCTAAGTAACGGAAACCGTTACTTCTGTTTTAATACCACAACATAATGGTCATAAATGACTTATTGATTTGCACCACTTAATAGTGACATTTAATAGAAAATGTGTTGGTACAAATTAATTGGCATATGTTTTTGTGTATTGGCATATAAAATCAAACAATGTTGAGAAGCAAATACTAAGGGAATTATGAATGTAAAATATGATGTGTGGAGTAAAATGAGGAATATGATGTGTGGTACAAAAGAAATTGGACAAAAGGAAAACATCATGTGTACGTGTGAAGTGTGGCACAAAATGTGGAAGAGCTTTTAAAGAAAAGCCAGCAAGTGGCAATTAATGAATTAGTCTTGCAAAAATGTGTGATCAAGATTAATTCTCTTTCTAACATCCTTGCAACATGCCTGATCATGGATGGACTTCCTAAAAACAAGGGTCTACAAACACTATAAAAGGGGAGTCTTGTAATGAGTTCAAATGGAAGTTTCAGGGAGTAACTATTCAAGAGTCAATGACTACACAAAAGAAACTTCAAATGTTCGGGACTAGAAACGAGTACTAAACTTGGAGAAGCAGCTCCGCGCAGTACTAGTACACCTTGTGTCAAAATCCAGGTTGGCATACAATTTGTGTAATTGATAGATTAGCTCAAATTGTATTTAAAATTTTCTTACTGAGTTATTGTATAAGGTTGACGTTAAAATAGGTGGTAGGCCTAGTTTTGTAAATCGGTTGAACCTTGTACTTGTAAAAACCAGCAGGTTGATCTAGTGAAAAATTTTGGGCGTGGCCACGCAGATTAGGAGTGTTCTCCGAACTGCGTTATTAAATGATTGGGGTACTTATTTGGTGCGTTCATATTTTTACATTATATCTATTAGGAATATTATTAGGAGTAATTGTCTCTTACTTAATTCCCTAGTTAAATATAGCGTATATTCCTTGGAATTCTGCATTACATACTTACAATTGGTATCAGAGCCTGTGTCGCTTAATTTGCTAGCGAGATCCTAGGGATCCTCGAGAGTTGTTTTGCAGGATGGAAGAAGGTGCATCCATTACGAGACCTCCACTGTTAAAGGGAGTTAGTAATTATGCCTACTGGAAGGCTAGGATGAAAGCATTTATAAAATCTTTGGACGAAGAATGTTGGGATGCCATTGAAAATGCTTGGACTCCACCCATGATAACAGTCGAGAATGAAGAAAAGAAAAAACCCGTCAGTCAATGGACTGTAAACGAAAGGAAATAGTCGTCAGCAAACAATAGGGCCATGAATGCTATTCACAGTGCACTTGGACCAGATCAATTTGTGTTCATCTCAGCCACAGATATTGCAAAAGTTGCTTGGGATGCACTCATGAATCATTACGAAGGTACAGGACCCGTCAAAGTCTCGAAGTTACAATTGCTCATGACCAAGTATGAAAATCTAAGGATGGAAGAAATTGAAACAGTATCTGAGTTTAGTGCTAGGGTAAAAAACCTGGTAAACAACGCACAAAACTTGGGTGAACCATTTGAGGAAGAAAAAGTGGTTCGAAAAGTTTTGAGATCCTTACCCCCGAGGTTCAAGATGCAAGCTGTTGCTATAAAGCAATCAACAGATCTAAAAACTCTAACGTTAGATGCTTTAATGGGAAATTTGCAGACTTTTGAATTGGAAATGGAGGAGGAAGATAGGTACCTGAACAAGGACAACAAAGGGGTTGCATTTGACGCTACGGTACCTGCAAGAGCTGACTCCGATACAGAAATGAACGATGTCATGGTCAAGTTGTCTAAGAAGTTTGGTAAAATGCTAAGGAAAGCTAAGGGACAAGGAAAGCTAAAAACGAATAACAAAGGAGCTGGAACTGGAAATACTCAAAAACCAAAAGGTCAAAATCAAGATTTCAAGTCCAAGGGCGTTCAGTGCTATGAATGTGGTGGTTATGGACACATTGCAGCGGATTGTGGAAACAACAAAGGTACGAAATCATACACACTTACCTGGAGTGATTCTGACGATTCTAACAGTGGTGAACCAGCACAACAACAGACAGGAAATTTTGTTGCATTCCATGAAAATATATACCACCCTGATGATGTTGAAGAGCGTGCAAACTACGAGAAGTTCTTCAAAATTCCAGATTTTGTAGACGATAGTGGGGTAACGAGAGACTCAAATCAGGTGCAGCCTATCACACAAGAGGTAGCTTAGGAGATATAGACTGACGATGAGGATGTTGACCTCGCAGAAGCTTATGAAGATCTGTACAAAAACTGGTGCAAGGTAAGTAGGCTGAACCTTAAGTTAATTAAGAATATTGAGTCTCTAGAATTGGAAAATTCAGCTCTAAAGACCTCTATAGAAGAACTTAAGATTGATTTAGATACGAAGGTTTCAAATGAACAATACCTGAAAAAAGAAAATTCAGCCCTAAAAACATCAGTAGAAAAACTTAAGACTGAGTTAGATACGAAAGTTTCAAATGAAGTATACCTGCAAAAAGAATTGGAAAGTTTCAAAAAACGTGTCAGAATGTTGAACATAGGGACCAATAGTCTAAATGAATTCAGTCCCAAGGGAACAACCGTAACAAAGCAAGTCTAGGATTCACAAGCAGGCAGGGAAATCATAAAACTGCATGGGTGCCCGAAATGAAGTCCAGGAGAAACACAGAAGGCATAAGATACATAAACGAATTTCTTAACAAAAGATGTTTTAGATACACCATGAAAGGCCATGGTTGGAGAAGCTGCGGACAAATAAAACCACGACAGGTGTGGAAACCGAAACAAATCTCCATGACAACAAAGATCGCAATGACAGCAAATGTAACACCCCAATTTTCCACTCTTATACTTTATTACAAATCAGTAATCAGACGCTGCGGAAGCTTACATCTACTCAACAGAAAACTGGGTGCTACCGCCACACCTAGAGTGAATTCTATCACCTCTTTGACAAACTCCACTCTAAGTGCTAAGGCTAAACTTACAACACCAACATACTACAACAACATCATAGTAGACCTCAACCTGCACTTCTCTTCTATTCTGAGCTCATCGGCTACAGAGGTACTCACTAAACTGCATCTGATAAAAACAATACACATTGAAGTGTAGTTAGCGCGACGGCTAAGTAAGGATATCCATGGGTTATTCAAAACTAAATAAAGGTTTTGTAAAAAAATTGTTACATCAAAACCCTATCCTTACTCATCAGCCGAGGTTCTACCTGCAACAGTTACACATAGCAACGTGCACACATAGTAGGCAACAATTTCAATATCAATCTTGAATCACTTTCCCTCTAGACGAGGTCATACAATAATCATTTACTTACTCAAAGCATATATTGCTAAACATTTAAGCATATAAGCAAGTAATGGAAAAACACAAATTCCACCTTTTTGTTCTCAATCACTTTCTTTGAAAAACATTTCCCTCATAAGGAAATTTCTCTTCACTTTTCACCTTTCAGAGAGATCACCCACAACCTTTGGGTATTTTCAATACTTTTCACATATCTCTTCTCCGTAGCTACAGCGTAACTACATTCATATTTCAAAATCCACTTGGTTCTAGATAGAAAGTGAGCGTGAAACCTTTGGAGTATCCTTTCTCCACTTTTGACTGACCATTTGGATCGTTCAACTCGGGTTCAGTGGTCATCGCCCGGTCTAATACTGATCCCCTGGACTTATAGGCGCGTTGGAATGATTCCTAGCTAGCCTCACTAGGTTCATAAGAACGACACCTACCCTAAAATAGAGTTACTATACTTAAGTGTGCACACCCCCGCAGGAGACCCTTTTCCTTCCGGGTGATATAGTACTCGGCGAATAGACTTCGCCCACAACAGTATGAACTGGTCATACAATAACGTAACCACCATACGGGTGAGGCATTTTAAGCTCATCTTTATCCCGTACGCTACAAGACAAGGTCTTTCACCACTTTTACTAGAACAAAGGTTTGAAAACATTTTCCTTCCTTTTCCCTTTCCTTGAGTCAAAATCACTTTTTAGATACTTTCCACAAAATCAAGTCCTCCTTTTAAATCAATCACCATTCTTAACTTAGTTCAAAAGTCTTGTCTCTCAAAACATTTTGCTCAAAACATTTCCCATCATCACACTACACATGTATATATGCACTCAACATAACATTTTCCACATTTATGCATACTCACATAAAGTACACATACCATATATATATACATAATACAACCTTTATTTAATTATACATATATACTCATATATGTACATATATATATATATATATATATATATATATATATATATATATATATATATATATATAGTTTAAACACACACACATCACACGTGTATATATATACATAATACACACATATATTTAACATATATTTAACACACACACACGTACACATTATATATATATACATCATACTACACACAATATATATATATATATATATATATATATATATATATATATATGCACATATCACGACACACACACCACCACATATACACACACGGCATATACATATATATTTATACCTAAATACATAATTTCCCCACTTCATAGCATATGTACACCACATAACATATAGGTTTCATGTACACCAATCAACAACAATTCATAACCTAGCTATCAATTATCTAGTTTCAAATAACCTCAACCAAATAAGGGGATTCCTTACCTCAAGAAGGTTTACTAACACCGTAGGAACAACTCTTGGATCTTTTCCCCAAATTCACCTTAAATCCTATGATCAAAATCAACACCATAACACAATATTTTAAGAAACTAAGCTTAGATTCAAGCTCTAGGAAGGAATGCAAAGCTTTTTACCGAATAAAATCGAAATCTTACCGAATAATCTTGAGAGTTGTGAAGAAATTTGGCTATGGAAGCAAGGTTTTAATGGTGGAGGAAGATGAAGAATCACACACTCTCTCACCCTCTCTCATTTCGGCAATAGGAAGGGGAAATGGGAAAAAATAAATGGGAACAAAGCTTTTATATTTTCCCTTATGTGATAAGAATGAGGAGTCTTGAAGACTAAGTCACATTGGATCATCCCTTATAAGATAAGAATGAGAAAGATGTGGATAAAATTGTGACACTTGTCAAAGTCTTATGGTTCCTCAAGAAAAATATCTTCAATTGGACTAGTAAGGGTTAAAACAGATGAATTCTCGGTAGAAAATAATTTAATTCCAATAATTTTCGAAACCACAAATTTATTTCAGTCTAAACCTCAAAATTGGGCAAGGTTCGGTACACCGCGAAATTTAGCGATGCTACGATCACAATAAATTTGCGCTGCTATGGACCAACTTAATTAAATAGGAAACTCAAGAATAATAATATAGTGCCTAATAATCCATTTCCTAGGACAAACGGGTCCGAACACAAGTTCCTAAAAATTTTACGGTTCGTGACCGGCACGCATGATCGCAGCTTATTGGAATTAGTGAGGGGTTACAGTCTACCCTCCTTAAAAGAGTTTCGTCCCCAAAACTTTCTTCTTATAATCCATGGTTTCAAAAGACTACTACTATTCCCCAAAGATTCAAACTTAAAGTTCAAACCTAGATCTCAACCTTGAGCTCTGATACCAATTTCTAACACCCAAATTTTCCACTCTTATACTTTATTACAAATCAGTAATCAGACGCTGCGGAAGCTTACATCTACTCAACAGAAAACTAGGTGCTACCGCCACACCTAGAGTGAATTCTATCACCTCTTTGACAAACTCCACTCTAAGTGCTAAGGCTAAACTTACAACACCAACATACTACAACAACATCATAGTAGACCTCAACCTGCACTTCTCTTCTATTCTGAGTTCATCGGCTACAGAGATACTCACTAAACTGCATCTGATAAAAACAATACACATTGAAGTGTAGTTAACGCGACGGCTAAGTAAGGATATCCACGGGTTATTAAAAACTAAATAAAGGTTTTGTAAAAAAATTGTTACATCAAAACCCTATCCTTACTCATCAGCCGAGGTTCTACCTGCAACAGTTACACATAGCAACGTGCACACATAGTAGGCAACAATTTCAATATCAATCTTGAATCACTTTCCCTCTAGACGAGGTCATACAATAATCATTTACTTACTCAAAGCATATATTGCTAAACATTTAAGCATATAAGCAAGTAATGGAAAAACACAAATTCCACCTTTTTGTTCTCAATCACTTTCTTTGAAAAACATTTCCCTCATAAGGAAATTTCTCTTCACTTTTCACCTTTCAGAGAGATCACCCACAACCTTTGGGTATTTTCGATACTTTTCACATACCTCTTCTCCGTAGCTACAGCGTAACTACATTCATATTTCAAAATCCACTTGGTTCTAGATAGAAAGTGAGCGTGAAACCTTTGGAGTATCCTTTCTCCACTTTTGACTGACCACTTGGATCGTTCAACTCGGGTTCAGTGGTCATCGCCCGGTTTAATTCCAATAATTTTCGAAACCACAAATTTATTCCAGTCTAAACCTAAAAATTGGGCTAGGTTCGGTACACCGCGAAATTTAACGATGCTTCGATCACAATAAATTTGCGCTGCTATGGACCAACTTAATTAAATAGGAAACTCAAGAATAATAATATAGTGCCTAATAATCCATTTCCTAGGACAAACAGGTCCGAACACAAGTTCCTAAAAATTTTACGGTTCGTGACCGGCACGCATGATCGCAGCTTATTGGAATTAGTGAGGGGTTACAGCAAATATGTCAACATCATGGTACTTTGATAGCGGTTGCTCCCGACATATGACAGGTAATGAAGAATTTTTGAGCAATATAGTTTAGGATTGTGCTGGGCATGTCACATTTGGAGATGGTGAAAGAGGTAAAATCATCAGCCGAGGAACCCTAAATGCCGAAGGTATGCCGAAACTCAATGATGTTTACTTAGTAGAAGGGCTAAAAGCAAATCTGATTAGTATTAGTCAATTGTGTGATCAGAATATGCTAGTTAGATTTACTAAAGAAAATTGCAAAGTTTATAATTCTACTACCTGTGTCATGAAAGGGGTCAGAACCACAAACAACTGTTATATGATAAAATCTGTACTTGTGTGTCATAACTCTTTAACAGATGAAACTGAAATTTGGCACTACAAGCTTGGGCATTTAAACTATCAAGACATGCACAAATTGGTACATTATGAAGCTGGGAGAGGAATACCACACCTGAATATCAAGGGAATTACGAATGTTTGTGCACCATGTCAACGTAGCAAGCAAACAAGGGTGTCTCACAAAAGATTAGCATACATTCCTACAACTCATGCACTTGAACTCCTTCATATGGATTTGATTGGACCAACTCAAGTAGAAAGTCTCGGAGGAAAGAGGTACGTATTTGTTTGTGTAGATGATTTTTCTAGGTTCACATGGATTGACTTTCTAAGAGAAAAATAAGATACTTTTGGAGCTTTCACAAAACTGTGCTTGCGTTTACAAAATGAAAAAAATAGTTCAATACATAAAATTGTCCGGATAAAAAGTGATCATGGTCGTGAATTTGAAAACTCTGCTTTCAGTAATTTTTGTGATACAACAGGCATTTTGCATGAGTTCTCGGCTTCTATAACTCCGCAACAAAATGGAGTTGTAGAAAGGAAAAATAGGACTCTACAGGAAATGACTAGAATTATGCTAGTTGCGAAAAACTTATCACAACGATTTTGGGCAGAAGCCATGAATACAGCGTGTCATATTACTAACAGAGATTTTATTAGAACAGGTACCAAGAAAACGTCATATGAGATTTGGAAAGGTAGAACTCCGAACTTAAAATATCTTCATATCTTTGGAAGTATCTGTTACATCTTGAATGATAGGGAACCAAGAGGAAAATTTGAAGCTAAGAGTGATGAAGGCATATTTCTTGGGTACTCATTAAACAACAAAGCATATTGTGTTTTCAACAAAAGAACAAATGTAGTGATGGAATCAGCAAATGTCACAGTTGAAGATGCACTACTGAAACAACAGCAGACAGAAGATGATGAGCCTGTGCATGCATCGAGCCCACACGAACAAGAAAAGAACTGTCAAACTCAGACCGAAGTTACTAAAGCTTCCTCAACTAGAACTCAGAGAAATCATCCTACTGAAAATATCATCGGAGATATGAGCGCTGGAATCAAGACCAGAGATAAAGAAAAGAAAAGTTATCGTGAAATGTTGGGATACTCCTGCTACATATCTATGATTGAACCAAAAAATGTCAATGAGGCACTAAAAGATGAGTTCTGGATCAATGCTATGCAGGACGAGCTAATGCAGTTCGAAAGAAATCAAGTATGGGATCTAGTGCCCAAACCTAAGAATGTAAATGTCATTGGTACAAAATGGATTTTCCGGAATAAGTCGGATGAAAACGGGATTGTGATAAGGAACAAAGAAAGACTAGTTGCTCAAGGTTACAGTCATATGGAAGGAATTGACTTCGGGGAAACTTTCGCCCCTGTTGCAAGGTTGGAGTCAATTAGACTTCTAATCTCAATTGCTTGCTCAATGCGAATCAAACTGAAACAGATGGATGTCAAGACAACATTTTTGAATGGATACCTAAAAGAAGATGTATATGTCGCTCAACCAAAGGGATTTGAGGATCCAAAACATCCAGATCATGTCTATAAACTGAAGAAAGCTCTCTATGGGCTAAAGCAAGCTCCAAGAGCCTGGTATGAAAGGTTAACAGAATACCTAGTAAACAAGGGCTACTCAAGAGGAAGTGTCGACAAAACACTGTTCATCAAAAGATACAATTCCGAGTTAATTATTGCTCAAATCTATGTAGATGACATAGTGTTTGGTTCCACGTCAAATATATATACTGAAAATTTTGTCAATATGATGAAAGGAGAATTTGAGATGAGCATGGTGGGTGATTTATCATATTTTCTAGGCCTACAAATTAGACAAACAAATAGTGGTATGTTGTTTCTCAAACTAAATATGCTCACAATCTTGTAAAGAGATTCAGACTAGACACCAGCAAAAGTGTTCGCACTCCTTTTCCTACTCATATAAAACTTCATCGAGATGACGATGGGAAGTCTGTTGATCCAAGTGCATATAGAAGCATGATTGGTAGTTTACTGTATTTGACAGCTAGTAGACCTGACATAAGTTTTAGCGTTGGTGCATGTGCAAGATATCAGGCGAATCTAAAGGAATCGCACCTAATCGCAGTCAAAAGAAACATAAAATATGTTAAAGGCACTTTGGAGCTGGGGATATGGTATTCAAGCGAATCCAGCACCCAACTAGTTGGTTTTACTGATGCTGACTGGGCAGGTAACATCGATGACAGAAAAAGCACGTCTGGAGGCTGTTTTTTTTTTTTTTCTAGGATCAAATCTTGTATCCTGGCTAAGCAAAAAACAGAATTCTATTTCGTTGTCCACTGCCGAGGCTGAATACATCGCTATAGGAAGCAGTTGTGCTCAATTAATATGGATGAAACAAATGCTTGCTGATTATGGAATTGCACAACAGGTAATCACTTTGTACTGTGATAATTCTAGTGCAATAAGCATAACAAAAAATCCGGTTCTTCATTCCAGAACGAAACACATAGATATTCGACATCATTTTATTCGTGAACTTGTGGAAGATAATATTGTTTGTTTAGACTTTGTGCCAACAGGGGATCAAATTGCAGACATTTTTACTAAGGCGTTGAACGGAAATAAATTTGAGGAATTACGGCACAAACTTGGGTTGTGTGCGTTGCGATAATTCGTAGTTTTGATATATCTATATACGTTTAATATATTTGTTATTTCTATATTTTGTTTATATATTTACATGTTTTTTTTCGATCACTTATTTTCATTATTTAATTTTCTTGAATTTTGTTATGTATTTACGTGAATTGTAATTATATTCGGTTCATACGTTCTTTACAATATAACATATATGTATATATATATATTATTTTTGGAATTTCTTTTGTTAGTTGGTGTTTGCATAAATCTCTAACTAGTTTCCCTTTTGAATTCAAATTCCTAAATTTTTTCTTTTATTTCCTTTATTACTCTAGTTTTTTTCCGCCTCAGACCTACACGAATTGCGACAGCTTCACCGTTTTTTTTCTTCTCTCCATCGCACCCGCACCATGCCGCAGAAACGCTCGCCGTCGCTCACCGGACGCGGTCCAGACTCGCTGCGGCTCGGCCCCCTTCACCGCCGGCCAGTGTCGCTGCTCGGCGCCTGCAGTTTGAGGCCATGTCGCCGCACTGTCCTGCCGCCGCCAACGACCAGGCATCGCCGCCGCATCCATCCTCCACCGGCGATCTACCACCATACCCGTCGTCTCATGCTACCGTCTCCACGTCACCCGCCGCTACGGTTCGCCGGGATAATCTGGAACATTCTTCAGCCAAGCCGCACATGAAGATTCGCTTACCACAGTATGCTGGCAAAGGACCGTTAATTCCTCCTTCTGAACCGCTCTCTGCAAGCGAATCTTCAGAATACTCTCCGCTCACACCTTTGCAGACTCTGTCAGATAATGCCTTTTCTCACTTATTTTATTGTGCTGCATTATCCTCTTTCCATCGTTCTTTGTCTATGAAAACCTTTATTTGCCAGAAAAAGATTATTATTAGTGATTTCACTGCGAAAACGGGTCTTATTGGAAATTGAAGTCTTGCCAATTGTTTACATCTGTGGTTAATAGTGACCAGTTTGTTAAACTCGTAGTCTATGAATTTTATGCAAATTTGGCTCCGGAGTTGGTTTGTCACAACAAAGTTTATATTCGGGGACAGTTGTTTGATTTTGGTCAAGATCGTATTAATTATTACTTCTGGTCTGCTGATTATGATGATGAGTTTGTTGACAGGTGGGGCTAAAACTCGGTGGGTTGCAAAGGATACTATTAAGGCAGTAGACCTCACTGCGTCCTTCGCACTGCTGCACAAGATTGCATGTGCGAATTGGATGCCAACCAAACATCATTCCTATGTCAAGAGATCCATGGCCGTGCTTCTCTACAAAATTGACTAGGGTGTCATGATTAATCTCGGCAAATTGCTCTTTCAGCAGATACTGGACGCTCGGAATGGTGCAAACAACATGAAGGAGCTGATTTTACCTAACCTCATTTATGGAATTCTTGTTTCACAGGGATTTACGAAGCATGATACCGAAGACTATGAGGCTCAATCTTTACCTATTAAAGTAGATCCTCGCCTATTACATGGAACTCATGTTGATGACCTTGGTGCTCCTGAAGATTCCCACCACCAAACTCGGTCCTCATCTGATGGTGCCATAGTCGATACTATCAAAATTCTTGAAGAAGAGTTAGATGCCATCCATGCCGAGCAAAAGCAGCTGGCCTGCCGTCGAGTGAAGATTGATAATATTCTGACAAAGCTTCGTCGTGAAGACACGGAGAATGTAGATGTTCCTTCTGAGGTTGCGTCCTCTGATGATGACTCACCGGCTTCCCCTTCTTTTTGATGATTAGTCCATGGGTAACTTCTCTTAGTTTTTGGTCTTAGTGAATTTAATAATGTTGTTTTTTTTCATGAAGTAGTATATCTGTAGTTGGTAGATAGAACCTGTGTCAGAAACTTTTTCCCGATCACATAACTTGATTTATCCATCACCAAATTCAAGCCTTAAAATCCTACATTGTTCTATCTGCGTGCTCCGATACATAAATGCATTGCGCTTTTTGATTGAGATTGAGGTTGCTTTCTTACTATATGCGCAAACAATTTCCATATTCTTGATCGATGTTGTCTTACCTATGTATCGTGCTACCCGCACTTAATATGGTTCAAAAAGAACCTGAGAAGAGTACGGTGTGAAAGCTATCTAGTGTACGTTTCACTTAGAAGAGGGCTACTCGTACTTAATATGGTTCAATAAAAACCTGAGAAGAGTCCGGTGTGAAAGCTGTCTAATGTGATATCTTTTCAGCGGCCTCTTTTATACTATCCGTGTCTACACATGTGCTTCATAGACAACCTATCCTATCGGTGCTAAACTGCCAAAAGCCCTTGAGAACATTGTTACACTCCTTTCTATCCACTTATTGCTTATATATTGCTCTTGATTGAATTCCGACTTTATTGTTTCACTAATACTATACTTGAGTTGCCTTTGGCACTTGTTTATCAAAAGGGGGAGTATACGTAAGGGGGGTTCAAAGCAAGCAGGTCAGGGGGAGCATATAAAGGGGGAGTACAAAGTAAGGGGGAGTTAAGTTATTTGGAGTTTGTTTGATCAACATATGCCAAAGGGGGAGATTGTTGGTACAAATTAATTGGCATATGTTTTTGTGTATTGGCATATAAAATCAAACAATGTTGAGAAGCAAATACTAAGGAAATTATGAATGCAAAATATGATGTGTGGAGTAAAATGAGGAATATGATGTGTGGTACAAAAGAAATTGGACAAAAGGAAAACATCATGTGTACGTGTGAAGTGTGGCACAAAATGTGGAAGAGCTTTTAAAGAAAAGCCAGCAAGTGGCAATTAATGAATTAGTCTTGAAAAAATGTGTGATCAAGATTAATTCTCTTTCTCACATCCATGCAACATGTCTGATCATGGGATAGACTTCCTAAAAACAAGGGTCTACAAACACTATAAAAGGGGAGTCTTGTAATGAGATCAAATAGAAGTTTCAGGGAGTAACTATTCAAGAGTCATTGACTACACAAAAGAAACTTCAAATGTTCGGGACTAGAAACGAGTACTAAACTTAGAGAAACAGCTCCGCGTAGTACTAGTACACCTTGTGTCAAAATCCAGGTTGGCATACAATTTGTGTAATTGATAGATTAGCTCAAATTGTATTTAAAATTTTCTTACCGAGTTATTGTATAAGGTTGGCGTTAAAATAGGTGGTAGGCCTAGTTTTGTAAATCGATTGAACCTTGTACTTGTAAAAACCAGCTGGAAAATTTTGGGCGTGGCCCCGCAGATTAGGAGTGTTCTCCGAACTGCGTTATTAAATGATTGGTGTACTTATTTGGTGCGTTCATATTTNAGAATTTGGGCTAATGAATTATCCCTTATGAATTAAATAGAAGGATTAGGATAAGAAAGCCCATGAAAGTGTCTTAGGAACAATATATACATATATAATATAAGATCAACAAATTGGGCTTGTAGGAATATTTAATCACAATTATTGTAAGGGTCCAAATTGAATAACAATCCCTTACAAGAATAATCCAATTAATTGGGCTCTTAATTAGAATAATTAAATTAGGCAACAAATATATATACAAGAGTATATATATATATATATATTCGAATTTGAAGGAAAGACTAGCCCAATTAAATTAATAAATTGCCCAAAGAATTAATTAAATTGCCCAAGGAATTGATTAGCGACCGAAAGGCTCGAAATGAATTTACGGGGTGTTACATCGCCGGCCAGAGTCCGCCGTTTGCGCCACCGCCGTTGCTGACGCACCGGCGTCCCTTAGCCGTCGCCGCCACCGTTCACCGCAAGCGGCTCCGTCACAATGCCAACGCCGTCGCCACCTGCCGTCCCTTCTGGTCGCAACGCCAGCCCCACCGCCGCCAAGCCAGCCGCCGTCGCCGATCGAAGGATCCGTCATCACCGGTCAAAGGCCCACCATCGCAGTCGCCATCGCCGGCCATAGAAGCGTCGTTCGCCTTTGTCCTCACCATCAAATCGCAGCCGGGAAGCCCAACCTCGCCACCGCCTTCTCGCCTCCATCGTTCGTCGCCGGTGCTACCTGAAGGAGAAGGGAAGCAGCGACGCCGCCGGAAAACCAGCTTCGCCGCCGCACCCGTGACATAGCCTTTCGCAATCGCAGCCGAGCCGGAGGAAAGTAGAGAGAGACACGGAGAGAGAGGTCGCCGGCATGAGTCCGCCGTTCGCGTGTAACACCCTGTATTTTCTCAATATTATTAATTTAAATATAATATTTCAAAAAGAGCTCATTTTCTTATTATTAAATGTTTTAGTAAAATGTTATTAAATCTAATTATATTTGACGAATGAGCTTACAAATAAAATATTTTAAAGTCCTTATCTCAAGTTATTTGATACAAAATATTTATATATTATTTATGGTTTTAAAAGCTCTACCTAATGGATAAATTTATTTATCAAAATCTTGACACAAAAGTCTATCTGAGACGAACCTGTGACCCTTATATCATTGTTTTCAGCCTAAGTTTGAACCCAAACTAAAACCAAGTCCAAATGATTTAATCACCTAAGCCTAAATAGTTCTTTTTTTAGCCCAATCTATTCAAGCCCAATTATTTTGAGCCCAAGACAAATTTTCTAACCCTAGGTATATAAATACACATATGTACGTTGCTTCCTTCTCAAATGTTCATCACCAAAAATCCCCAAATCAGAAGCCCTTATTTGATATCCATCTCTCGCCTCTCTGTCTCCTGCTTCCCTCTCTCTTCTCGACGAAGCAGCCCGGCGACGCAGCGAGGGCGGTGCAGACCGACGACCCCTTCTCTCCTTCTTCCTCCACCACTCTTTCTTGTTAAGGTATCGGCGGCGAGGGTCTGGACGGTGGTAGCAGCCAAGGCAGCGAGCAGATCTGACCTCATCTGTCTCGTGTACGACGAGCAGCAGCGTCCCCTGTCCCTTTTCTCTTCCCGACGCGAGGCAGCTGGACGGCGACGAGCGGCGGTGTCTCCCTCTTCTCCGGCGGACAGAGGCGGTTAGCGGCGGCAGGTGGTTGTTCGCGGTGGTGGAGTTTAGACGACAGTGTTTGAATCTGTAGGTTAGTGGTGGATGTTTATTAAGGAAGCTTGATGTTTTTGTTAATAAAGTGTTAATGGTGATTATGGTTATTATTGATGATTTGAATAATGCATGAAGATTAGTTATTGATGATGAAACATATGTTGTTGGTGTTGAAGATGGTGTAACATGGTGAAGAAGACGAAGTGGTGATGAAAATAGAGGATGGGGATGGATTAAGATGGATTATGAAGGTAATGACCTTACTTATGGCCTAATTATGTGATTAGTATTTACGGTTGGTTGAATATGCTTAATGGTAGTGATTAGCAATTGATTATGCTATAAGTAGCGATTAGTGTTAATAATCATAGATTATGAAGTGTTAAGATCATTACTAATAATTGTAGATTATGGTTGTTAATTAAAGATTAGGAATTTATTTATGGATTAATGGCTATGCTTAAAGTTAATGAGGTGGATTAATGCTTAATGAGGGGTTATGTCTGGTAATGTTAATATGTGTTTAGTGGTGATTATTAAGAATAATGGGAGTTAAATGATGATTATGGATATTTAGTTGTTTATGAATTAATAGTAGTGATTAATGATTAATGGTGATTAGGGGATGGTTAGTGTTAATAATGGATTGATTATTGATTATGTTGGTAAGGAGGATTAATAGTTAATAATTGTGGATTTATGAGCTAAGATATTGAATTATAACTATGGTGATTAATTATTAAAGGAGAGATTGACATGATGATGTGGAATTGATGATGGTGGTATGGTACATGGGTTATTGATGAATGGATTATTTGAGGATGATGCTAAGCATGATTATGGATGAGGGTTAATTAAGGACTATTAATTATGGGTTAATGATGGTTAGTATTTAATTGTTAATGGACTATGGGTGAGTAATGGATAAAGATTGGCTAATAATTATTTAAAGATGATTATGAGATGATAATGATTCTATAAGATGAATGATGGTGGACTCATGATGTTAATGATTATTGATAATGGTAGTTGGGTGTGGAAGATGGAATTAATATATGGTTGTTGTTGTTAAAGTTTGATTAAGACGATGAAGTTATAATGATCTAAGGGTGATTATGATGATAATGGTTAATATTGGAGTATTGGACTAAAGAGGGCTAATGATGGGATAACTATTAGTATGGTATGGATTAAATACTATTATTAATAATAGTATTTGTAAATGATTAAAGTACAGATTGGTTCACAGGTTCCTTGTCATCGTTATGTTTGGCCTAAGAGTGAGCTTAGGATGGGATGTGTTTGGCTTTGAGAGCTTAGCTTAGAGGTAAGTTTCTATGTCCGTCAAAACTACCTTTTCCTATCAAATGTGCTATTTATCTAATTGAGTGTCCTTAAACTATTTTGAAAATGTGTTTGGGTTTAAAAGTGTGATAAATAGCAATATATATATATATATATATATATATATATATATATATATATATATATATATATATATATATATCTTTTGGTGTTACCTTATGATTTATAAACTACGAATATGTGTACATGTAATTATTGAGGATGATATGGTGAATTATGAGAGTATGCAACTATACTATTTTTTGAGAAGTGTAAACCATAATTATTTTGAATGGTATAAGCTATGTTATGATTGGAGGATAAATCCTATGTTTGATGTAAACCCTATTTTGGAAATGTATATATTATATATATACTCTATCTTGTTTTGGGAAGTGTATTTGAATAGCCTGCGGGCAATGGAAAATATCCATGAAAACTACTTTGAAAGAATATTACTATCCTGGAGGATTTATATACAAATGTATCTATTCTTGAAGAATATTCTTATGTTTATAAACTATATGGAGGTTATCTATATTTTTATTATTGGAGGTTACGAGAATCTTGGGCTGCGGTCCAGATTATTGTGAGCATTTAGGGCTGCGGTTCTACTTGCTATTGATATGAGAACCTAGGGCTGCGGTCCTATTAGTTATGGATTGGGTGGGTAACCTGGTAGCAAAAATCCTGGGTTACTAGGGCTAGTAACTACCTTTGGGGCTTGGAATCCCCCGGGGTGTGCGCACATAGGTTTCTAGTTCCTGTTTCCATTTATATTGTATAGGAGGTGTGAAGGTTCGGTAGTGGAGGTAAGCTCCGTTCCTATCCTCCTATTGGTGATTTGAGTACCTCCATACTTATGTTTTACTTGGTGATTTAACTATGAATTAAGAATTGTTGGATACCTCCACTTATGTATTATTATTATGCTATATTGATACTTGGTAATGAGCATTGAGCTATCTATACATTGAGAAGGATATTGAGAAAATCTATGTCTTGAAATGGCTCTATGGATGTGAATTCGTCCTTATACTTATATATATTTTAAAAATGAGCGAATAATCTACAAACTAGCTACACCATTTTGTAAGAGTAAACCTTATTGTTTTGGGGACTATATTACCTTGTATTAAATCTAGTATTTTCGTTGAGTAGTGTGTGTTGGGAAACTGATTTAGGAAATATCTATACTATGTACCCTCTGGTGTGAGTCAAACTACTTTACTAAGTGATTTTGAAATCTATTTACCAAGTATACCTATTTTCAGAAGTATATATGTACTTATTTTACGGGGCGGGGTAGAGCTTACTTAGCATTTTTGTGCTAATCCTTTTATCTCTTGTTTTCCCAAACCTTAATTGTTCTCAGGACTTGGACTTATGGCTAGTGAGAGCGTGGCGTAGAGCTTGTACCCAAGCTTTGGTTATGGTATAACCTATATAGTTAGAATTGGATTGATGTTGTAGTTAGAAATGATTTTAGAATGAAGGATTTATTGTAATTAAATTTGTAGATAGAAATCCTTGTAGCCTGTGCGTTTGGGTTTAGATTCTTGCCCAAGCGTGGCATAGCACCCCTTTGTTTAAGTTTTGGTTTTGCTTCCGTATTTTTTTTCGAATGGTTAGCAAGAGTTATTGTTTATTTATGTTTAATCCTGTATTAGAATTTGGGGGTTTTACATCGCGCCACCGCCATCGGTCACGCACTGGCGTCCCTCAGCCGTCACCGCCACCGTTCACCGTCCAACGGCGAACGACGTCACCACCCACTTCCGCCGTCGTCCTCTTCTTGGATCGTCAATGAGACTCCCAATGCCACCACCGAAAAGAAAACCTTAACCGTCGATTCTCCAACGAAGCAAACGGCCGTAAAGTTTTATTATGGTTATTTATTTTTTAAATTAATTTCGAAATTATTCCCTCATATTTCGAAAAAATAATTAAACAATTCTTCAAAAATTTGTTTTTGAAAAAATTAACATGTATATATATATACATATATTGAATCTCAATATATATGTAGATACATACACTTAAGCAAAGCATAGATACATATGTGAAATATGTGAAATTTGGATACTGCATACATATTTTCTATGAACAAATAGTAAAACATATACTTCATATTATATTAATCAAATATGTACTTATCATGTAATTTAAACAACTAGGCAGAGATTAAACTGCTCTGATACCAAATGTTAGAATAAAATATACAATTATAATATACTGTAAATGATTTAACCTGATAGCGGAAGCCATATGATCGAGCATCTCCAGCCATAGTTGTTGCATAGGTAGATACTTTGATTTAGAGTGATTGTCTACCACTTATCTCCTAAGGAACTAGATGGTGTAGTTGTCTGAACTCAACTAGGAACAGTGGGAGGACCATGCATATATAGCCTACATGCCATCATTATAAGCTAAGTAACGGAAACCGTTACTTCTGTTTTAATACCACAACATAATGGTCATAAATGACTTATTGATTTGCACCACTTAATAGTGACATTTAATAGAAAATGTGTTGGTACAAATTAATTGGCATATGTTTTTGTGTATTAGCATATAAAATCAAACAATGTTGAGAAGCAAATACTAAGGGAATTATGAATGCAAAATATGATGTGTGGAGTAAAATGAGGAATATGATGTGTGGTACAAAAGAAATTGGACAAAAGGAAAACATCATGTGTACGTGTGAAGTGTGGCACAAAATGTGGAAGAGCTTTTAAAGAAAAGCCAGCAAGTGGCAATTAATGAATTAGTCTTGAAAAAATGTGTGATCAAGATTAATTCTCTTTCTCACATCCATGCAACATGCCTGATCATGGGATGGACTTCCTAAAAACAAGGGTCTACAAACACTATAAAAGGGGAGTCTTGTAATGAGATCAAATGGAAGTTTCAGGGAGTAACTATTCAAGAGTCAATGACTACACAAAAGAAACTTCAAATGTTCGGGACTAGAAACGAGTACTAAACTTGGAGAAGCAGTTTCGCGCAGTACTAGTACACCTTGTGTCAAAATCCAGGTTGGCATACAATTTGTGTAATTGATAAATTAGCTCAAATTGTATTTAAAATTTTCTTACTGAGTTATTGTACAAGGTTGGTGTTAAAATAGGTGGTAGGCCTAGTTTTGTAAATCGGTTGAACCTTGTACTTGTAAAAACCAGCGGGTTGATCTAGTGGAAAATTTTGGGCGTGGCCCCGTAGATTAGGAGTGTTCTCCGAACTGTGTTATTAAATGATTGGGGTACTTATTTGGTGCGTTATATTTTTACATTATATCTATTAGGAATATTATCAGGAGTAATTGTCTCTTACTTAATTCCCTAGTTAAATATAGCGTATACTCTTTGGAATTCTGCATTACATACTTACAATTGGTATCAGAGCCTGTGTCGCTTAATTTGCTAGCGAGATCCTAGGGATCCTCGAGAGTTGTTTTGCAGGATGGAAGAAGGTGCATCCATTACGAGACCTCCACTGTTAAAGGGAGTTAGTAATTATGCCTACTGGAAGGCTAGGATGAAAGCATTTATAAAATCTTTGGACGAAGAATGTTGGGATGCCATTGAAAATGCTTGGACTCCACCCATGATAACATTCGAGAATGAAGAAAAGAAAAAACCCGTTAGTCAATGGACTGTAAACGAAAGGAAACAGTCGTCAGCAAACAATAGGGCCATGAATGCTATTCACAGTGCACTTGGACCAGATCAATTTGTGTTGATCTCAGCCACAGATATTGTAAAAGTTGCTTGGGATGCACTCATGAATCATTACGAAGGTACAAGACCCGTCAAAGTCTCGAAGTTACAATTGCTCATGACCAAGTATGAAAATCTGAGGATGGAAGAAATTGAAACAGTATCTGAGTTCAGTGCTAGGGTAAAAAACCTGGTAAACAACGCACAAAACTTGGCTGAACCATTTGAGGAAGAAAAAGTGGTTCGAAAAGTTTTGAGATCCTTACCCCCGAGGTTCAAGATGCAAGCTGTTGCTATAAAGCAATCAACAGATCTAAAAACTCTAACGTTAGATGCTTTAATGGGAAATTTGCAGACTTTTGAATTGGAAATGGAGGAGGAAGATAGGTACCTGAACAAGGACAACAAAGGGGTTGCATTTGACGCTACGGTACCTGAAAGAGCTGACTCCGATACAGAAATGAACAATGTCATGGTCATGTTGTCTAAGAAGTTTGGTAAAATGCTAAGGAAAGCTAAGGGACAAGGAAAGCTAAAAACGAATAACAAAGGAGCTGGAACTAGAAATACTCAAAAACCAAAAGGTCAAAATCAAGATTTCAAGTCCAAGGGCGTTTAGTGCTATGAATGTGGTGGTTATGGACACATTGCAGCGGATTATGGAAACAACAAAGGTAAGAAATCATACACACTTACCTGGAGTGATTCTGACGATTCTAACAGTGGTGAACCAGCAGAACAACAGACAGGAAATTTTGTTGCATTCCATGGAAATATATACCACCCTGATGATGTTGAAGAGCGTGCAAAGTACGAGAAGTTCTTCAAAATTCCAGATTTTGTAGACGATAGTGAAGTAACGAGAGACTCAAATCAGGTGCAGCCTATCACACAAGAGGTAGCTGAGGAGATACAGACTGACGATGAGGATGTTGACCTCGCAGAAGCTTATGAAGATCTGTACAAAAACTGGTGCAAGGTAAGTAGGCTGAACCTTAAGTTAATTAAGAATGTTGAGTCTCTAGAATTGGAAAATTCAGCCCTAAAGACCTCTATAGAAGAACTTAAGATTGATTTAGATACGAAGGTTGCAAATGAACAATACCTGAAAAAAGAAAATTCAGCCCTAAAAACATCAGTAGAAAAACTTAAGACTGAGTTAGATACGAAAGTTTCAAATGAACTATACCTGCAAAAAGAATTGGAAAGTTTCAAAAAACGTGTCATAGAAGGGCTAAAAGCAAATCTGATTAGTATTAGTCAATTGTGTTATCAGAATATGCTAGTTAGATTTACTAAAGAAAATTGCAAAGTTTATAATTCTACTACCTGTGTCATGAAAGGGGTCAGAACCACAAACAACTGTTATATGATAAAATCTGTACTTGTGTGCAATAGCTCTTTAACAGATGAAACTGAAATTTGACACTTCAAGCTTGGGCATTTAAACTATCAAGACATGCACAAATTGGTACATTATGAAGCTGTGAGAGGAATACCACACCTGAATATCAAAGGAACTACGAATGTTTGTGCACCATGTCAACGTGACAAGCAAACAAGGGTGTCTCACAAAAGATTAGCATACATTCCTACAACTCATGCACTTGAACTCCTTCATATGGATTTGATTGGACCAACTCAAGTAGAAAGTCTCGGAGGAAAGAGGTACGTATTTGTTTGTGTAGATGATTTTTCTAGGTTCACATGGATGGACTTTCTAAGAGAAAAATCAGATACTTTTGGAGCTTTCACAAAACTGTGCTTGCGTTTACAAAATGAAAAAAATAGTTCAATACATAAAATTGTCCAGATAAAAAGTGATCATGGTCGTGAATTTGAAAACTCTGCTTTCAGTAATTTTTGTGATACAACAAGCATTTTGCATGAGTTCTCGGCTCCTATAACTCCGCAACAAAATGGAGTTGTAGAAAGGAAAAATAGGACTCTACAGGAAATGGCTAGAGTTATGCTGGTTGCGAAAAACTTATCACAACGATTTTGGGCAAAAGCCATGAATACAGCGTGTCATATTACTAACAGAGTTTTTATTAGAACAGGTACCAAGAAAACGTCATATGAGATCTGGAAAGGTAGAACTCCTAACTTAAAATATCTTCATATCTTTGGAAGTATCTGTTACATCTTGAATGATAGGGAACCAAGAGGAAAATTTGAAGCTAAGAGTGATGAAGGCATATTTCTTGGGTATTCATTAAACAACAAAGCATATCGTGTTTTCAACAAAAGAACAAATGTAGTGATGGAATCAACAAATGTCACAGTTGAAGATGCACTACTGAAACAACAGCAGATAGAAGATGATGAGCCTGTGCATGCATCGAGCCCACACGAACAAGAAAAGAACTGTCAAACTCATACCGAAGTTACTAAAGCTTCCTCAACTAGAACTCAGAGAAATCATCCTACTGAAAATATCATCGGAGATATGAGCGCTGGAATCAAGACCAGAGATAAAGAAAAGAAAAGTTATCGTGAAATGCTGGGATAGTCCTGCTACATATCTATGATTGAACCAAAAAATGTCAATGAGGCACTAAAAGATGAATTCTAGATCAATGCTATGCAGGACGAGCTAATGCAGTTCGAAAGAAATCAAGTATGGGATCTAGTGCCCAAACCTAAGAATGTAAATGTCATTGGTACAAAATGGATTTTCCGGAATAAGTCGGATGAAAACGGGGTTGTGATAAGGAACAAAGCAAGACTAGTTGCTCAAGGTTACAGTCAAATGGAAGGAATTGACTTCGGGGAAACTTTCGCCCCTGTTGCAAGGTTGGAGTCAATTAGACTTCTAATCTCAATTGCTTGCTCAATGCGAATCAAACTGAAATAGATGGATGTCAAGACAACATTTTTGAATGGATACCTAAAAGAAGATGTATATGTCGCTCAACCAAATGGATTTGAGGATCCAAAACATCCAAATCATGTCTATAAACTGAAGAAAGCTCTCTATGGGCTAAAGCAAGCTCCAAGAACCTGGTATGAAAGGTTAACAGAATACCTAGTAAACAAGGGCTACTCAAGAGGAAGTGTCGACAAAACACTGTTCATCAAAAGATACAATTCCGAGTTAATTATTGCTCAAATCTATGTAGATGACATAGTGTTTGGTTCCACGTCAAATATATATACTGAAAATTTTGTCAATATGATGAAAGGAGAATTTGAGATGAGCATGGTGGGTGATTTATCATATTTTCTAGGCCTACAAATTAGATAAACAAATAGTGGTATGTTTGTTTCTCAAACTAAATATGCTCACAATCTTGTAAAGAGATTCAGACTAGACACCAGCAAAAGTGTTCGCACTCTTTTTCCTACTCATATAAAACTTCATCGAGATGACGATGGGAAGTCTGTTGATCTAAGTGCATATAGAAGCATGATTGGTAGTTTAGTGTATTTGACAGCTAGTAGACCTGACATAAGTTTTAGCGTTGGTGCATGTGCAAGATATCAGGCGAATCCAAAGGAATCGCACCTAATCGCAGTCAAAAGAATCATAAAATATGTTAAAGGCACTTTGGAGCTGGGGATATGGTATTCAAGAGAATCCAGCACCCAACTAGTTGGTTTTACTGATGCTGACTGGGCAGGTAACATCGATGACAGAAAAAGCACGTCTGGAGGCTGATATCTGCTATTTTGTACAATTATTCACCCCTTATTCTAGTTGTTTTGAAGGTTATTTTCTGTATCCTAGTGAAATTGGGAATTGTTTGTGTGTTATATTGTTCAAGTGCTGATTTATCTACAAGGAACAACAAAGGAAGAATATTGGAGCATTTTGGACAAGTTCTGGAAGAAAAGGGAATTACAAGGAAGAATACAAGTTGGAAAAGAATTGGAAGTTGCCTAATGGGCCAATGCCCACCTACCTCCTATATATTTGACCTATTCTCTACAATTGAAGGAGGTTCCCCTTACAGAGTTCTGAACCCTAGTTTTTAGTTTATATTTTCCCCAGCATAGTTTAGACTAGTTTTACATTAGATTATTTTATTTCAAGATTGGAATCAAAGATTGAAGATTGGATTTGTTCTTTATCAGTTAAGTTTTCTTATTCCTTTATTACTTTCTGGCAATGTTTATGGTTATTAATTATTGCTTCGTTTTGTTTACTCCTATCATGCGGGAGTAGTTCGTTTATGGGTTTGGATTAGGGATCCATTGTTAATCTTGATGTTCAATTGGTAATTAATTGCATAAAGGGATTGAATCTTTTACCTAGGGTTTATGTTGATTTGGGGATTTCTTTCTACTTGTTGTTGATTGATGGCTACAATTAATTGCTAGTCTAGGAGAGGGATTCATTACAACGAAAGTTGGATGGAGACCTCGAGCCTTACCAATTTCAACCTAATTTTCCTGCTATGAAAGTAGAGGTAATTTTGGGGGCTTATAATGCTTAGGTGTTTAAGGTTATAATTGATGCATCACGACAGTGGGGCAATTTTAGCCTAATTCTCTTATTGATTACGAAAGTAGCTGAGTAGAATTCTTTTGTGCATTGCCCATATATCCCTTGGTTAATTATTCTTTCCCTAATCCTGAGTTGGTTGGAACATCAAGATTACAATCCCCCTAATCTGGCCCATACCTTTATCATATAGTTTTCACCTTAATCAATTACTTTCTTTTATTCCACATCATTCAGTCTTTGTTACTTGGATTCTATTAATTCGCATACTCTAGTGCCTGGTATTTCACACATAACACCAATCCTCAGCGGAACGACATTACACCCTTTTTACACTCATCATTTGTGCTCATCAGAGGCTGTTTTTTTTTTCTAAGATCAAATCTTGTATCCTGGCTAAGCAAAAAACAGAATTCTATTTCGTTGTCCACTGCCGAGGCTGAATACATCGCTACAGGAAGCAGTTGTGCTCAATTAATATGGATGAAACAAATGCTTGCTGATTATGGAATTGCACAACAGGTAATCACTTTGTACTGTGATAATTCTAGTGCAATAAGCATAACAAAAAATCCGGTTCTTCATTCCAGAACGAAACACATAGATATTCAACATCATTTTATTCGTGAACTTGTGGAAGATAATATTGTTTGTTTAGACTTTGTGCCAACAGGGGATCAAATTGCAGACATTTTTACTAAGGCGTTGAACGGAAATAAATTTGAGGAATTACGGCACAAACTTGGGTTGTGTGCGTTGCGATAATTCGTACTTTTGATATATCTATATACGTTTAATATATTTGTTATTTCTATATTTTGTTTATATATTTACATGTTTTTTTTCGATCACTTATTTTCTTTATTTAATTTTCTTGAATTTTGTTATGTTTTTACATGAATTGTAATTATATTCGGTTCATACGTTCTTTACAATATAACATATATATATATATATATATATATATATATATATATATATATATATATATATATATTATTTTTGGAATTTCTTTTGTTAGTTGGTGTTTGCATAAATCTCTAACTAGTTTCCCTTTTGAATTCAAATTCCTAAATTTTTTCTTTTATTTCTTTTATTACTTTATTTTTTTTCCGCCTCAGACCTACACGAATTGCGACAGCTTCACCGTTTTTTTTCTTCTCTCCATCGCACCCGCACCATGCTGCAGAAACGCTCGCCGTCGACCGCCGCCGTCGCTCACCGGACGCGATCCAGACTCGCTGCGGCTCGGCCCCCTTCGCCGCCGGCCAGTGTCGCTGCTCGGCGCCTGCAGTTCGAGGCCATGTCGCCGCAATGTCCTGCCGCCGCCAACGACCAGGCATCGCCGCATCCATCCTCCACCGGCAATCTACCACCATACCCGTCGTCTCCTGCTGCCGTCTCCACGTCACCCGCCGCTACGGTTCGCCGGGATAATCTGGAACATTCTTCAGCCAAGCCGCACATGAAGGTTCGCTTACCACAGTATGCTGGCAAAGGACCGTTAATTCCTCCTTCTGAACCGCTCTCTGCAAGTGAATCTTCAGAATACTCTCTGCTCACACCTTTGCAGACTCTCTCAGATAATGCCTTTTCTCACTTATTTTACTGTGTTGCATTATCCTCTTTCCATCGTTCTTTGTCTATGAAAACCTTTATTTGCCAGAAAAAGATTGTTATTAGTGATTTCACTACGAAAATGGGTCTTATTGGAAAATTGAAGTCTTGCCAATTCTTTACATCTGTGGTTAATATTGACCAGTTTGTTAAACCCGTAGTCTATGAATTTTATGCAAATTTGGCTCTGGAGTTGGTTTGTCACAACAAAGTTTATATTCGGGGACAGTTGTTTGATTTTGGTCCAGATCGTATTAATTATTACTTCTGGTCTGCTGATTATGATGATGAGTTTGTTGACAGGTGGGGCTAAAACTCGGTGGGTTGCAAAGGATACTATTAAGGCAGTAGACCTCACTGCGTCCTTCGCACTGCTGCACAAGATTGCATGTGCGAATTGGATGCCAACCAAACATCATTCCTATGTCAAGAGATCCATGGTCGTGCTTCTCTACAAAATTGACTAGGGTGTCATGATTAATCTCGGCAAATTTCTCTTTCAGCAGATACTGGACGCTCGGAATGGTGCAAAGAACAGGAAGGAGCTGATTTTACCTAACCTCATTTATGGAATTCTTGTTTCACAGGGATTTACGAAGCATGATACCGAGGATTATGAGACTCAATCTTTACCTATTAAAGTAGATCCTCGCCTACTACATGGAACTCATGTTGATGACCTTGGTGCTCTTGAAGATTCCCACCACCTGACTCGGTCCTCATCTGATGGTGCCATAGTCGATACTATCCAAATTCTTGAAGAAGAGTTAGATGCCATCCATGCCGAGCAAAAGCGGCTGGCCTGCCGTCGAGTGAAGATTGATAATATTCTGACAAAGCTTCGTCGTGAAGACACAGAGAATGTAGATGTTCCTTCGGAGGTTGCGTCCTCTGATGATGACTCACCGGCTTCCCCTTCTTTTTGATGATTAGTCCATGGGTAACTTCTCTCAGTTTTTGGTCTTAGTGAATTTAATAATGTTGTTTTTTTTCATGAAGTAGTATATCTATAGTTGGTGGATAGAACCTGTGTCAGAAACTTTTTCCCGGTCACATAACTTGATTTATCCATCACCAAATTCAAGCCTTAAAATCCTACATTGTTCTGCGTGCTCCGAAACAGAAATGCATTGCAGCTTTTTGACTGAGATTGAGGTTGCTTTCTTACTATATGCGCAAACAATTTCCATATTCTTGATCGATGTTGTCTTACCTATGTATCGTGCTACATTTCTTGGGTTGTACCTAGAAGAGGGCTACTCGCACTTAATATGGTTCAAAAAGAACCTGAGAAGAGTACGGTGTGAAAGCTATCTAGTGTACGTTTCACTTAGAAGAGGGCTACCCGTACTTAATATGGTTCAATAAGAACCTGAGAAGAGTCCGGTGTGAAAGCTGTCTAATGTGATATCTTTTCAGCGGCCTCTTTTATACTATCCGTGTCTACAGATGTGCTTCATAGACAACCTATCCTATCGGTGCTAAACTGCCAAAAGCCCTTGAGAACATTGTTACACTCCCTTCTATCCACTTATTGCTTATATATTGCTCTTGATTGAATTCCGACTTTATTGTTTCACTAATACTATACTTGAGTTGCATTTGGCACTTGTTTATCAAAAGGGGGAGTATACGTAAGGGGGGTTCGAAGCAAGCAGGTCAGGGGGAGCATATAAAGGGGGAGTACAAAGTAAGGGGGAGTTAAGTTATTTGG
Source organism: Ipomoea trifida (assembly GCA_003576665.1). Taxonomy (NCBI): domain Eukaryota; kingdom Viridiplantae; phylum Streptophyta; class Magnoliopsida; order Solanales; family Convolvulaceae; genus Ipomoea; species Ipomoea trifida. The sequence continues at coordinate 9,541,064 of CP025644.1, forward strand.
AGTTTGTTTGATCAACATATGCCAAATGGGGAAGATTGTTGGTACAAATTAATTGGCATATGTTTTTGTGTATTGGCCTATAAAATCAAACAATGTTGAGAAGCAAATACTAAGGGAATTATGAATGCAAAATATGATGTATGGAGTAAAATGAGGAATATGATGTGTGGTACAAAAGAAATTGGACAAAAGGAAAACATCATGTGTACGTGTGAAGTGTGGCACAAAATGTGGAAGAGCTTTCAAAGAAAAGCCAGCAAGTGGCAATTAATGAATTAGTCTTGAAAAAATGTGTGATCAAGATTAATTCTCTTTCTCACATCCATGCAACATGCCTGATCATGGGATGGACTTCTTAAAAACAAGGGTCTAAAACACTATAAAAGGGGAGTCTTGTAATGAGATCAAATGGAAGTTTCAGGGAGTAACTATTCAAGAGTCATTGACTACACAAAAGAAACTTCAAATGTTCGGGACTAGAAACGAGTACTAAACTTGGAGAAGTAGCTCCGCGCAGTACTAGTACACCTTGTGTCAAAATCCAGGTTGGCATACAATTTGTGTAATTGATAGATTAGCTCAAATTGTATTTAAAATTTTCTTATTGAGTTATTGTATAAGGTTGGCGTTAAAATAGGTGGTAGGCCTAGTTTTGTAAATCGGTTGAACCTTGTACTTGTAAAAACCAGCGGGTTGATCTAGTGAAAAATTTTGGGCGTGGCCCTGCAGATTAGGAGTGTTCTCTGAACTGCGTTATTAAATGATTGGTGTACTTATTTGGTGCATTCATATTTTTACATTATATCTATTAGGAATATTATTAGGAGTAATTGTTTCTTACTTAATTCCCTAGTTAAATATAGCGTATATTCCTTGGAATTCTGCATTACATACTTACAAAATGTTACAGAACTTTGATGGACGGCTGAGATAAGTCTTCACTTTTTACAAGATGACCTTGTTCTCATTTGATCCTGCACATATATGTGTATGTGTATGTGTGTTTGCGTGCGTGCGTGTGTGTTTGTGTGTGTGTGTGTGTGTGTGTATTGGATCAAACGAGAACAAGTCCTTAGATGAGAAATAAGAACTAATCTTAGCCTTACATCTAGAAATTCGGAGGATCAAATCAAATTTAAAAAAATGTGCTAGGATTTTCATAATTATCACTAACTTTAATATGCAAATTTGTACACTAAAATCTGCAAGCCAGACTTTTCTAGATTTGCACATTTAGTATTAACATTTTGCATGTTTAGTATTAAAAGATTGCATTTGCAAGAATACAAAAGTGAAATGCACTTAGGGTTTTGATTTTAAAGTTTATTACCGAGTTTTTGGTTTTTAAAGTTTATGACTGAGTTTTTGGTTTTTAAAGTTTATGATGAGCTTTTGGTTTTATTTGGTTTAGGCTATGTTTGACAGAGCTTATAGATTATTTTAAGCTACTAATAAGATATAAACTCTGTTTGGTAATATTCCCAAAATAAACGAGTAGTTTAAAATAAGAGTTTATTTTGAAACGCTATCTTAGGTAGTGTTTCAAAAATAAGCTAGTAGCTTCCTAACTTTTTTTTCATCTTTATCCTTATTATTTTACATAAATGATATCATTTACCTCTCTCAATTAAAATCCTTTTGGCCTTTTCGTAAACTGCAACTTTAGTTTATTACGTAGTATTATTATTGTTATTTCTAATTTAGCAATATGGCTTCAAGAAATGATAATATGGATCGAGAGAATTTTATGTGGACCAACGAATACGTGGTGCTTTTTCGTGAGGTTTGTATCAAATATATTCGAAAGCATGGGCGTGGGTTAATGAAATGGAAAGAGATTAAATAAGAGTTTGGAGCTACTATTTAAAATTTAAAGAGATTAAAGAAGAGATTCAAAACCTATTTAAATGTAAAATTATTTAAATTTTATGAAGATGTCCGTTTTAGTCTTTTTATATTTATCAGCTTATCAAAAAATTAATTTTACCAAACACTTTTAAGCATATCAGCTAGCTTAACAGCTCTTCAGTTTTCAGCTTCTAGCTTAACTCTTCAATTTTCAGCTTCTAGCTTATAGCTTTTCAGCTTTCAGCTAGGTTTGCCAAACATAGCCTTAGTGGTAGAGCTGTCAAAACTGGCACAACCGTCGTTTAACCCATATTGTAGACGGGCTGGGATAGAGAATTTCGAACCGGACCAGTATAACCCGTCTCGGCACAAGTACCTGTTAGATAAATCATACATGCGCAGCGGAAGAATCAAATCGTTTTTCTAAGATTCTATATAAAATAGGGGGATAGAATGTTTTACCCTTGAAGTGTGCTTTGACATATGCAAATTCAAAACTATCCAGTTGTACGACCTCTAGTCCGTCCATCGGCCGGGCACGCGAGAACTCCTACAGATTTTACATGAAAACTCTTTTCCTGTCTAATCTCTGTATCACTTCTCTTTTCTTTTTTTTTAAAGAAAGAAGGCAAGGCTTATATATATATATATATGACTGGTTTGGGCCCAAAGGTGCTAGCCTTTAAAAGCCCAAAACTACCCAATATTGAATTAATTTATTAATCAGTTATTAATGTATTAATTCAATATCAATAACTCTTTATCGATTTCTTTTAAAGTTCTCAGCATTACCATGAACCATTAATGTGTGACTTTCTAGGTTCATAGTCAAACTAGCAACGGGTAATATTTAATAACTCATTATTAAATAACTCGTAAGCCATGAGTGACACCTAGCAGTATGTCATGACTACCTAGTTGACAATGAATATATTTTAATATATTATAATGAACTTTTCCGTTACAAATATCATGAGACATTCTTTCCACACAAGACTTGTTCCGAACCAGGTAATGGTCATTGTCAAACTTGGTCAAACCCATAAACCTGGTCAATATGTGTAATCAATATTCTTAACCTGAAGTCCATCTTCATTACACTTTGGCCAGAGATTCTCGTTGTATGATTATTGAATAGACTAGAACATCCTTGTTACCTCAAGGCGGTGGATCTTCTATTGAACGCGCACATGTCTCCATACAATACTGAACTAGGCCACTAAGTACACTTATAGTCCCATAAGGAACAAAAGGCGCATACTGGCAAAAACTAGTCCACCATATGTACGAGACAACCATGTCGTCTCAAGTCAAAGGATTATTGCATACTTGTAACATACAACATACCGATGACACGTAGGTAAACACCATGCGGTACGTTGTAGTCAATCATTGTTCAATGACTTATTCTCTAACAATCAACTACATGTCTACTCTCTATATCTCATACAGAATGACATGAGACTCACCATAAGAAGGACAATGTGCTAGTCTTATCAGAATTCTAATGCCCAATTAGAATTCCTATGACTAAGAACATTTTTACAATACTTCATTTATTAATTCCTCGTCACTCATATTTTTAACTCTTAAGAATGAAGAATTAAGAATATTGTATGGAATAATATCAAATATTAACTAAGCCAAAATAAAATAAATAAAATAATTATTTATTATATTTATTTAATTAGAAATCAATGCCCAAAATAATAAATGTTAGCTCCTAGGGCATACATGTCTAATAGTGCCCTCACCCCCCAAATTTTGTTTTATATAATTATTATATATTTATTTATATCATTCACAAGCATATTATATATATATATATATATATATATATATATATATATACACATTATTTATATTACATTTATTACAAGTATTAATTAATACGATTAATGCAATCTTTATATAAAGGAAAATTTGTAATTTATGCCCTCACAAATATGCCAATTATCAATGTCACTCTTGAATTATTAGTTGTGTAATAAATGTTGGCCCCCCAATTTTCAAAGTGTGGCATATATTGCCCCCACCCCCCACCCCACCGCAATAGTAAGAAGGAGAAACATTGTTGTCGGCGGAAGAAGAACAAACGAAGAAAGTAAAATGGAAGGAAAAAAAAAACGTTGTCTTCGAATAGGGAAAACAGCGGGTAACCATATTTACACCACTAATTAATAATTCAGGAGAGAGACAATATATGTCATATTTTAAAAATTGATAGTTAATATTTACACCACTAATAATTCAAGGATGGCATTGATAGTTAACATATTTGTGATGGGCATAAATTACACTTTTTCCGTATATAAATATTAATATAAAATTTATTTATTATATAAAATTACAAACTATCTACTATACTAATAAGAGCCAAAGAGAGTTAGACCTAAAATGGGTATGTAGAAAAAATGGCGGTCAAATTATTTAATCAAATGGATGGTTCAGATGAATTATTTAATCAAATAGATGGTTAAGATAATTCAGATTAATATTATTAATAGAGATTACCTAATTTAACCTTACTTTTATGATTATCCGTTAAGTTTTCCGTTAAATATTCTGTTCTCCGTTAATATTCCGTTAACTTTTAACTTACCCATTAATTTCTATAAGAAAGATCTTAGGTTCGAACCTCATCTCAATCAAATTTGACATAATTAAGTTTCTCACTCTGAAAATAAAAAAAAAATTGACTAAAAATGAATCTGATGTTACTAATTGATTGAATATATAAAAGGAAACGAATATTAATAATTGACTGTAAATAAAAAAAAATCCATAATTAACTAAAATGAAAAAGGAAATGGTCATATCATTGCAATTTAATTAAAAAAGGAAAACATTCTACATCATAAATAATTAAGGCATATTATAAACAATATTAAAGATAAATTAAAAAATGAACGAAAATTAAAAATGAAAAAGAAATATTTCAATAATAATATTCTACATCATCAATTAAAAATGGAACGAAAATTAGATAAATATTACTACGTAATTCTTTTTATTTTTCCTAGATAAGGTTGCCTAATATTAATTTACACATAACAA
>CP025644.1:9547960-9555460 GCA_003576665.1 Ipomoea trifida
GCAAATAACACACTACCAACAAAAAGGAAGATAACAAAAAGTAAAGATGAAGACAATGACAATGTTACTCAAAAGAGAATTAAGAATACTTAGAAAAATTCAAATGAAAAGTAGTATTTATTTAGACTATCATTTTTAGACCAAATATTTAGATCATCGATTTTACAAGGTTGAAACATTTATTTTAGTAATAATTATAATGAATTTTCTATATTATCTTAGATTCATATACTTTGAGTTAGATATTTAAATAAAAAAATTTGAGATTCAATTATGAATTACCCATGTATAAACTTCTCCTTATTACCCATGTATAAACTTCTCCTATATAATCTTGCATTGATATGTACTTTCAAATATTTATTTAAATATAAACATTGGGTATTAACACATACGCGCAATGCGCGTATAAAACTAGTATATTTTATAAACTTTATAGCTTAATAATATTATAATTACAGTAATTATAATTATAATTATATATTAAATATTAAAATCTGTTTTATATGCGGACTGTAGTTTAGATCGGTCGTGTGGCCTAATCAGCACCGTCCAATTTCATTAATCTTACTGAAATTCGCGTATGTTTAAGTGGGGTTATTATGGTAATTTTAGTATTTATATTACATGATTGGAATGGTGCATTTTAGTACATAGTGTGGTGCGTTTTAATACATGCTGTGGTGCGTTTTATTACGTATGTTGGTGCATTAACTGTGTTGTAGAATGGTGTGTTTTAATCTATCCGTTGGTGCATTTTCATACGTAGAATGATGTGTAACTGTGTTGTGGAATGGTGTGTTTTAATGTGTGGTGCGTTTTAATACATGCTGTGGTGCGTTTTATTACGTATGTTGGTGCATTAACTGTGTTGTAGAATGGTGTGTTTTAATCTATCCGTTGGTGCATTTTCATACGTAGAATGATGTGTAACTGTGTTGTGGAATGGTGTGTTTTAATACGTCATCTGGTGCATTTTAGTACATTGAATGGTGTGTATTTTAACACATGTGTTTCTAATAAGTGTGGTGCATTTTAATACGTATAACGGTGCATATTTTAGCACATGTTTTCTAATATGTGTAAATTAATATGTGTAAATAGTGTATGCTTATAATCTGACATGAGGCACGTTGTGGTACATTTTAATATGTAGAATATGTGTTTTATTAAGTATATTGATGAATTTTAAGTGAATAGACGCATTTGGTATATTGTGTGGAATGGTGTGTTTTATCGGTCCTCTGGTGCGTTTAGTACGTAGAATGGTGTGTTCTGTAACACACATATATTGCGCGTTGATTTGATGAGTTGATATGATCTAATGACTGAAAATAGGCCACACGACCACACCTAATGACCAGGTCACACCTGAACTCTACCCTATATATATATATATATATATATATATATATATATATATATAATAAAATTATAATATTCGAAAACTAAGCACAAAAGCCTAAACTTCGCCGCAAGTAATCCCTAATCATTGGCAGGAATTATTTTTCCAACATGTAACGCTACATAATTGCATTCTAAGATAACGTAGCAGCATGGCCTTGGATGCTGCTGCAACGTACAAGAATAAAATTAATAATAATAATAATATCTGTTATTCTTCCATTTTTGGGGCAAAGGAAAAAAAAAAAAAAACTTTGTAACTTATCGTTGATTTAATTTTAATTTTTTTTAAAAGATGCGTTTCCCTCGCAGTAGAATTTGAAATTTGAACTGGGGAATCGGAATCCAACACGGTGCCAAAACAGTTGGATAATCAAGAAAGTTAAAACCATGCAACATACAAGCAAGGGCCACTATCTCCATAAAGTGGATATGGGACGACCAACAACTCATTTTCTGCCCAATTTCCTCCTCCTCGAGACCAGTACAAACACATATTTAGGCCTCCACACAACTTAACAATGAGATATTATGTCAGCCTGTGTTTTAACTAATAAAAAGTTTATTAGAGTTTTAATTGATCGTGTAATACTCCGTAGTTGTTTGGCAATTGAAGTTTTGAATTTAACTTAGATTTTTTTGAGTTGGATTCTTAACTTTTAGTCACCAAAGATGAAAAATGATAATAAATTTAGTTCTGACAAACTAATCACTTCTTACAGCATGTTTGGTTTACGGAATGAATTCTAAAGAAAATATGAACGTTATTATATTCCACAAGGAATGGAATAAGCAATAAATATAAATGTTATTTCTGTGTTAGGTTGGTTTAAGAAATGTAGTAGTAGTAGTAAAAAAAATGATAATAAATTTAGTTCTGACAAACTAATCACTTCTTACAAAAAATATTGTCGTAGTTGGCTAAAATATTGACCTAAACCCTGGTGACATGTGACAGCAGGTCACTAAGTGGTTTTTGGACTTCATTGCACCAACATACAATGTTGATGGGTTTAATTGCTACTTTAAAAAGTTTAGGGCCAAGTGTCGGGTCGAGGGCCTTGACCTCTGCGACAGGCCCTGGGCGATCACCGTTCCTCGTCGGAGCCCGTCTCTAAGGCGGGGGCATCCGGATTTCATCCAGCCCTGCGACCTACCATACTGGCTTTGATCTAATCTTGCGGCCCACCATGGAATTAGCTAAGTTAGTTGGAATTTCCATGTATGTATAAATTGATTTTGTTTAGTTATTACAATCCTCATGTCTTGTTCTTACACAACCTTCTTGTAATATTCTTACAGCTATCCATTCAATACTAATACAATTCTTCTCGTTTACCATTTTTATCCCTTTATATTTTATGCAAACTTATTGATCCACGCATACTCCGAGCTGAGTCAATTAGTTCCATCAATGTGTCTACAAAATCTTCATGTAGTAGTTGAGCTATGTAATGTTGGACGAGGATGTAAAGTATGCATGCCAAATGAAAGTACCAAAGTTTAACAAGAAAAAAATTTTTAAAAAAAATAGGGAACATGCATGATGCATGTTTGGTGAATGATTAGTAGTGGTTTATAAGATGGTTGGATCATGCTTTTATTCTTTGAGATTCATAATGCCACTGCACATTATCCATCCATCATCTTTTTCTTCTTGTTCTACTAGGATTTCCCTTCAAGTGATCTAGGCTGTTTGGTTGTTTTCTTCTGTATTGTCAGGACTCTTCAAAATATATATACATAAAATTAATTAATTATAAAAAATAAAATAAAAAAGAATTACAATTATTAACCGGATACATGTAATATGATTCTTGCCATTGATACGGAGTATATGTTTAGTTTAAAATATGCCAAAAAATTATGCTGCCAAGTATTTGGATTAGTGAATATTTTGCTAATAAGTTAAAGTTTTGTTAAGATTGTTTAGTCACTGGACTACACATGAAAATGTAATTAATTGGACCATCAATTTTTTTTAAATATGCAATTGACTCTCTAAACAAGCTAAAATTAGATCATGTACTTACTAACTTGGCTAACAACATGAGCTAAATCAGGTCGAGTATAAACCATTGCATACATTAAGCAGTCAATGGTACTGGTATAAGGAACCTTTGTCATATTTTCAATCTCACTAACTGTTTGTGAATACTGACTAGATGATAGCTTCAAATGATTAGCCAAAGAAGTGCTAACCAATTTAGACTTACTCATCCCAAACCTATCAAGGACATTTTCAATATAACTCTCTATTGAGTTAGCCGCCACAACTTCCTTGCAGTACCTCTATCCCTGTGAATTTTCATGTCAAGGATTTTTTGTGCAACTCCTTTAGTCTTTCATATCAAATTCTTGACTCAACAAAGCTTTCAATTCAGTAATATCATTCCTACTCTTTGCAAGAATCAACATATCATCCACGTACAATAACATAAAAATAAAAGAACTATCACCAAGGCTCTTAACATAGACACAATAATCATATTCACAATGTGTGTAGCCAATTTGAATCATATAAGAATCAAACCGCTTGTACCACTACTGCGGAGCGTATTTTAGCTCATACAATGACCTCTTAAGCCTACAAACTAGATGCTCACCTCTGGGTTTAATAAACCCTTCAGGTTGCACTTCATAAAAATCTGTTCATCTGCATCACCATGCAGAAAAAGCAGTCTTCACGTCCATATGCTCCAAATGTAAATCTCAAATAGCTACCAAAGCAAGTACTAACCTGATAGAAGTATGTCTAATAACATGAGAGAAAACATCATCATATCTCATTCTGGTAGGGATGACCACGATTCGAACCGAACCGTCTACTCTTTCAACCGAACCGGAATCGTACGAATGTTTTCGGTTCCGGTTAAGAAACCGGAACTCTAAGGCTCTGATTCCGGTTTGTTAAAATAACAAATCGAAACCGCCGGTTCCAAACTGGAACCGTGAAAATATATATATATATATATATATATATATATATATATATATATATATATATATATATATATATTATTAATTACATATTATATATCATATATTATATATTATATATTATATATTATATATATTACATATTTTATACACACACACAGCCCCTCTCTCTGGTCCCTTGCGAGTTGCGAACCTCCAACAAAACCAACAAAATAAATAAATATAATATCAAATACTAAAATATAGAGTAACATTAAAAAAAAAAAAAAAATAATAATAATAATAATAATAAAGTCCGGTTAGAACCAGACAAGAACCGTTAAGATCGATAAGGTTCTGGTTCCGGTTCCGGCTATCTTGGAATCGTGAACCGGCGATTCCGAACCATGGTCTAACCTACATTCTGGTGAGAAAATTCCTTCGCAACTAACCGATTCTTGGATATTTTCCTCTTTTTTTTTTTCTGATACTGGTGGTTTTTTTCTATATACCCACTTGCACTCTAAAGTCTTCTTGCCTTGAGAAAGTCGAACTAGCTCCAAAGTATGATTTTGATGTAAAGACTCCATATCCTCAATCATACATGCCATCCTATCTTTCTCATAGCTAGAAATAGCCACTTGAAAAGTAACTAGATCATTATTGGTAACAAGAAGTGCAAAAAATAACATATCATCAAACCCATACTTGCTAGGTGGTTTGACATTGGTGTGTTTCGATCTATATCCGACCAAACAGTAATCCTATAAATTCTCTGAACGTGAACCTGCTGCAGATGTGGAATCTGCAACTTCTTGAGTCTCAACCGTAGGTGGATTATCTATTATTTCATTCAAATGAACCCGATCTATATGCACTTCTACTATGCTAGAACCATCTACCAGTGCATCTCCTTTCTTCAATTGAAGCACGAAATGCTTATCAAACATTGCATCATTGATAATCACCACCTTATTTGTTGTAGGATCCCAAAACTTGTATCCTTTTACACATTTCTTGAAGCCCGGAAAAATTCACTTCTTTGACTTGAGTTCTTATTTTAATCTCTCATTACTTGTAAAAAGAACATAGCTAGGACAACCAAAAAATTGTAATCGATTAAAACTCACAGGATTACCTGACCAAACCTCCTCAGGAACCTTGCCATAAAGCGATGTCCGTGGTGTTCTATTGATCAAATAACATGTCATGTTTGCTACTTATTCCCATAAATGCACCATTAGGTGGTGATTTTTGTTGTTGTGGTGCATTTGTGCATTTCATTCTGGTGCATTTGCAAAGACTATGCGGTGCATTTATGCGTACCTAATAATGCAATCTGCACCGGCCGCACGGGAAGCCCCTATCTGCATTTGATCAAGTGAAATATATATATATATATATATATATATATATATATATATATATATATATATATATATATATATATATATATATTTATTTATTTATTTATTTATTTATTTATTTACCCAAATATATATATACTAAATTCTCAATTTCAATTCGTAACCCAAAATTTCACAATTGTTCTTTATTCCTAATTTTTGCTTGCGAGTCACTGTGTTTGTTACGTTGCTGTCAGACGCCAAACATAAGTGAAGAGGACGATTTGGTTTTGACTTATTTTAGATCGATAAAGTTGAAATATACATGGTTAACTTGTTGTTTAGATTTTGAAATTTAAAATTTTATTGAAAATAAATAAATAATTATGTGTGCAAGAGAACTAGGGAATACTCGGGTTCTCAAAACCCAACCGAACCAAGTCTGAGCCAAAACGGAACTCTTTCAAACCAAACTTAAATTTTGAAATTGAATGGTTTCATTTTTTCCAAAATCGAAAAAGGCGAACCGAAAACCAAAATGCAACCTCTAAATTAAACTAGTTAAAGTTAAAATGTCTCAAATTGTCATTATTTTTAGATAAATAACAAGTTTCTGGTAAACTCTTGATTTGGCATGTCACATAGAAAAAATTAATTTTTTTTCTTTACTTATTTAGCAATTATAATATAATATTAATTAATTATACTACTGAGGAGGAAGCAACTTTGCCTCTTTCAACAACGGTGCAACCTCTTCCTTCGTCAATGTTAACAGAGGAGGGGAATTCCTCCACCATTGACGTTGATGGGGAGACAACATCCTCCTTTTACATAAACGGAGGAGACAGCCTCCACTTACGTCAACATAGATGGAGAATGCTTCCTCCGTCAATATATATATAGACAAAGGCACCACCTCCTCTGTCAACGGAGTAGACATAAAGCTTTGATTTTTTTTTTTAAGTTGTGACCATAAAGTTTTTTTTTTTTTTTTTTTAAGAATAGGAGTCTAGAAATTTTTAAATTTTATTTTTATTAAGTAAAAAAATATTTTTAATATGCCACATACTGTCCATGTCAGCGCTAGCTTTTTAAATCTGTCACATTATGTGCCAACTCAGTAATTTAATGTGTTTTACCTTAATGAAACTTACAAATAATGTCAATTGCACACATTTTTAATGTTAAATGGTTTAATTACATAATTTTTTTTTACTGATGGCCTAATTGCATGAATTATAAAAATTTGATCGCTTATTTGATAGTTTTTTCATTGTTTTTTTTTTTTTAATTTCAAATACGTACGTTTTCCCTTTATGAAGGGGTGCAATGCTGGTTGCCCGGAGATTAAGGGTATTATGTTTAGCACGAGTTCATAAAACTTTGTCGGATATGACAAAACACATTTTCTAAATTTGAGTGTCTTTGCAACTTTAAAAGTAAGTAAAGCCACAAAGGGAGTGCAGTAAAATTATTGTGCCTTTTACTATTTTCCTTTTACCAAATCAATCACTTATTCCACACATGGATGGAGAGCTCTAATGACTAATGAGCAAATATCAATCTCTGGGTATTTCTTTGTTGATTGTTTCCGTTGACAATTTCCAATTTGAAGTAACAAACTTTTGGGTGATATGACCTATTGGCTAAACTGCACTTGTATTCTCCTACCATTGTAGATGCATGGGTGTTATTTATAAGAAGTGGACAAGTTGAGAAAGTATTCAATAAGGAGTGTTTAACTTTTGTCACAAAATGTGAGGTGAACAAAATAATAGCATGAAATTTTAAGTAGATTTTACATTGATATCATAAGGAGATAAATTAAATG
>CP025644.1:9560460-9596967 GCA_003576665.1 Ipomoea trifida
ATCCAAGCATAAAAGCATCGATGGTCGTAATTCTTTGATTTACAGGAAAGTCCACAACTACTACTCAAAGGTGTGTTCTGATAAAGCTTGTTTTATGACCTTAGTCGATCGACAAAGAATCACAATGAGATAAATCAACTTAGGTTACCCATAGTCAATGGTTGAAGCCAATAAGACTAATATGTTTCTCCTACAAGAAGTTAAACTTAAAACTTTATAATTTTGAAACCAACTATTCTACTAATTCCACCGAAATTGATCTCAATAATTGTCATTCTTGACACGTGTGATCGTACATGGTACATTGCCATCTAATCTACGCAAACCATACAAAATTAATTACTTCCCTGTATGCATGTGTAATGATGCAAACTCAATCCTGAAGTGTAAAATTTTTGTTCAAATTATTACTTTTGATATATGGTTTGAAGTATAAGTAATGTTTGTGGTTATGAAATAGATCAGACAAATACATGTGATGTAATGGCCCCCAACAATATGCAATTTTGTATAAAGAAAATGAAACTACACTCCAAAACTAGAGAATAATAATAGGTCCACAATCTACTAACCTAATGTAGATCTTGGTCCAACCTATACTATAAATCATTAATTAACAAATTAATGGGATTTAATTCTCTTAAGTACTATTTTCTTCAATTCTTGGATCTGCCGACTGCAGCCAACTTCAAGCACAATAGTAATAACAATAAAAATAATGATATCCCAAAAAGTGTAAAGGCACTTATTTTTAGTTAGTGGTATTATTAAAAAATAAAAAAGAATTGAAAAGTATCATCTAGAGGAGCCAGATTTGCAAAACAACAAAATCTTTATTTCTATTTATTTTACCTTTTATTTTTTCCACAAAAAATTTAATATGGGAGTGAAGTCAGTGAACTGCTGAAGAGGGAAAAAGATATGATCAAGAATTTATTTTTGTAAATATTAAAAAATAACACGCCACTTTCTAAATTAAAAATAGAATTAATTTAATTTTTGTCCTAGATTTATAGGTTATATAGTCCACTTTAATTTTAGTCTTTTTTTTTCGGAACATCCATCTTTGGTCCTAGTATTATTGTGGCATGACAAATTTTTATTCTCCGTCAACAAAATCGTTAAAATATCGTTAAATACAAGATCACTTTGAACATTTTTATACAATTTGGGTTAACCCGCTATACTTTTATTTTTATTCTTTTTGAAAAGAATTTATAATTGAAGACCTAATTACGAAATTTAAACGGTTTTGTTGATGGAGGATCAAAGATAGTCATGGCACAATAATACTAGGACCAAAGAATGATGGTTAAAAAAAAAAAAAGAACTAAAAGTAGTGGATTTCCACCTATAAATCTAGGACAAAAAATGAAATTAACTCTTAAACATACTTTTAATCAAACCCGTCACATATATCTTTCTAGTGTGATTTACTTCTTATGTGTAGTTTGTGTGTTATATACAGAGTATTATATAAGAGCAATGTTTACCAAGTACATATCTTCATACAGTGGCTATGAATTTTTTTGTCAAAAAAAAAAAAAAAAAACTCTTAGATAGAAAAAATGGAGAGTATAATTTATTGATGAGTAACGCTAACAAAGTGTACTAAAAATACTATTTAATTTAATGTCATTAAATGTTCACATATTGTAACAAGAGGCCGGTATAACGAATAAAGAGAAGTGCAAGTGACAACTTGTAGAGAGTTATAGGCCTTGTTTGGCAATCAGCACTTAGCGACTTATATTAGCGGTTCACGGATAGCATATTGTGTTAGTAGATTTGACCCGCGATTTGTAAAAAGATATTTAAAAAAATTAGTTATTTCGATGAACAATTAATATGTAAAAAGACCCAAAATGACTTTCATAACAATAACAACAACAACAACAACAATAATAATAACAATAACGATAATAATAACAATAATAATAATAACTCCCTATCTTTCCAACACTTCCCCATCTAATGTGTTCGGATGGGGGAAGGTTAAAGGAGCCTAAACCATAAGGCTCTTTTATTAAACGAGCCTTAGGCTTGGGTGTTTTGGGGAAGGATAAAACACTAACCCCAAACGTTGTAAAAAGCAGCATTTGGAATTTCAGCAGTTTAGAGCAAACAACTGTTTTAAACCATTGAAAATTTTTGACTGATTCGCTAACTACTAAACAAGTCTATAGAATAGTAGAGATATAAGGTTCTAACATGAATAAAAAAAATGCATTTTTGTAATCTTTTGCAACGATAACTTATTATTTTTATTTAATCACTCAATGCGCTATATTTGACTAGTAGTTATGTATATTATGCAAAAACTCTAACAGCACGTTTGGTTCAGGGAATGAATTTTAAGGCAATAGAAATACTATTCCATAAAGAATAGAATAGGTAAGGAATATGAATTGTATTCCAGCGTTTGGTTCACTGAAGGAATAGACTTGAGAATTGTATTCCAGCGTTTGGTTGGTTAAAGGAATAGAAATGGAATATATATACTGTTGCGGCTGTGGCGTGGTGCCGTAGCTGCAACAATTGTTATATATATATATAATAATAATAATAATAATAATAATAATAATAATAATAATAATAATTTGTAAAAAAAAAAGATTAGAAAAATACCTTGAAGAAGAATTCCAATTTGCAATGGCGGAAGTGAGATGTGTGCGATGACAAAGAGAGAAAGGTGATATGATGCGATGAGTTTTAGAAAAATGAGTGTAAAAAATTTTAGGTTTTAAAAAGGGTAAAAAAGAAAATATAATAAAATAGATATTCCTAAGAAGTCATCAGGAATAGGCTAATACCAGGGGGTGTTGGTAATAGCTATTACCCTTGCAAGGGTAATAGCTCATTTCTAGGAACAATGTTATTGGGAGTACAAATGCGAACCAAAGAATGGAATAGGCTATTACTGGGAATGTTATGCCATTCCCTGCCTATTTCGTGAACCAAACAGCCCGCAAGTAACTAACATTTTTGTGTTTAAAAAATGTTTACAAATTTATGAAAACTTCATAAAATATTTCAAAATCATTTCTCTAATTTTTAAAAAAATTTACTAATATTTTTTCTTAAAACAAAAGTAAACAATTAATATTAATATTTATACATATTTAAACAGAAAAAAATACAAATACTACATGGACGTTCACCTGTCCAAATTTAACGGATCAAATATAATTTTTTTAAAAAAATACATGGTATTTTTGTAAATAACTCAAATTTTGGTGCAACTAACATGTGTTAAAAGTATAAGTAACTGGTGCAAGTTTGCAAGTAAAATCACTTTCACTTAATAGTGTAAGTAATTTACCTTTTCAATTTTCACATTGGTGCACCTAATGATACTATTATATGCACTTAATATTGTTGCACTTGTAATACATTTTTACTTGCACTTAGATGCACTCTGTGAAATTGTTATTTACACTTTAAAATTTGAATTATTTACAAAAATATTATCACGTTTTTTAACAAATATCTCTAATCCATTAGATTTGGAAAGATGAATGACTATAATAAACTCTTATTTCTCTCCTGGCCATGTAATTCTCACATAATCCTTCTCCTATATATGTGCGTATTTTTCCCATGCATTTGGTTTCCTGGATTTCCCCTCTTCTCGTTTTCTGTTTCTCTAAAACTTAAATACTTATATAAGGTCCTTGTTAGTATTTTACTATGCACTTAGATGTATTTTACTTCTACACATTTAAATATAATAATGAAATAATATCATATGGATCAAATCATGTTTTACTATTAAAATATATTTTGAAGCAGCCATTATAAGTTTGAATTCTAAACTAAAGGCCTCTTATTATTTTTAATTTGCTTCAAAGATTGATGAAATGTGTAAATTACGGAACATATTGATAACAAAGCAAAACTTATATACTTATTTTGATTGATTAAATTGACAATTTTAAGAGGAATGTAAATTACAGAATATTGATGGCTAGCAAAGCAAAACTTATAAACTTATTTTAATTGATTGACTAGTTTAAGAAGGATGTAAATTACAGAACATTAATAACTAGAAAAATAAAACTTATGAACTTATTTTAATTGATTGACCAATTTAATAATTATGTAGATTATACCAATTATTATTAAAACAAAATTTATAAATTTACTAGTTTCACTGAAGTATAACAACCATTATATTGCTAATCTGAAACTTGAAGGGTGTGGTTGACTGGAAGAGACTTATCCATCTTTAATCAAAGGTCAAGGCTTTGATCTAGCGATGGAGTCACTGTGTCCGACGGTGAAATCCAAAAGGAAGTAATTGTAATTCCCGAAACACTTGCGAGTTCTAAATCTTTTGACTATAATTGTATCTCATTGTGACAAAAAAAAAAAAACTAGAGATAAATATACGAGGTCTAGAATATACAGAGTAGTTGATAAATTAGACAAATTTGGGTTATTAAAAAAATTAAAAAAAAAATAAAATCAAACAGTGATATGAATGCTACTTGGCTAGCTTTCCTAGGATTTCCCAAGAGTAAGCAAAAGCCAGTGAAGCAAATACAAAGAACAGTGTGTTGGGAAGGAGAATGTAACGAAAGTGCATATGCTAATGATGTTAAAGTCTCACCATCCTTAAACGCCTTTACTTGAATCCAACTCTACTCCATCCCCATTCCAATTTTCTCTCTTCCTCTGCAATCCACCAAACCGCCTTTCAGAAAATCCAAGAAAACATTTTTTTTTAAAAAAAAGATTATATTTTTGCAATGCTTTCTTCATCTTCAAGCTCCATACCTAGAGATAATGATGGGTTGCACCAAGAGGCCTCTCTGGGCACTTGTATTTCTCCCTCTGTAGCTGTCTACACAAGAAATACTCCAGAGATACTATTAGAGCATGAGCAGGAAGACCTGGTGGTAGAGAGGAAGCAGAAAAAGAGGAGAGAGAGGGAGGAAGGAGATCAGCTGTCTCTGTTGGCTGTTTTAGTCACTGTGTTTAGGAAATCATTGGTGTCTTCTTGTAAGAGCATTGAGGAACATCTCTCCTCTTCTCCTTCTTCTTCTTCTTCTTTCTGTTCTTCTTCAGCTTCTGCCATGGAGATTAGCTGGCCTAGCAATGTCAGACATGTTGCCCATGTCACCTTTGATAGATTCAATGGATTTCTTGGCCTCCCTGTTGAATTTGAACCTGAAGTCCCCAGAAGACCCCCTAGTGCCAGGTTTTTTCCAATTTATTTCCTTTTTTTTTTAACTGAGTGTGTTAAAATTGCAAAAATGGGGTTTTTGTTTTCTCCCTGTTCATTGGTAATTTTTTGGGTATACAAATGGGTCATATTTTGTCTCTCTGCTACCTTTTGTTCTCCAGTACTGTTCTCAATTCAATGATAAAATAGGGTAAAAAAAATGAAAATTACTACAGATATTCAGCCTGTAAATTCAAAGTCTGGGTTTTTCTTGTTTTGTTTTTCTTGTGCATCTGTGTTCTGGGGGTTGGGGAAAGGGGGGGGGGGGTTGAAGGGGTTCATTCAAAGAAGTATTGATTGCTTCAAAAGTACTGTCAGTCCATTTAAATAATCTAGGAAATTGACAGCTTTCTACACCATATAATCAAGTTGGCAAGGGCAGAAACTTCTTCTGAGTTTTAAAGATGTGATTTTTAATTCTACAAGGCAGAGGAATTTGCAGCTTTTTCTTTGCCTAATCATACCCAGTAGTTTATCTCCTTGGAGCATGCATTATATCTTCTTTATTAAACAAAACACTGAGAAAATCCTATATTAAAATCTCAGAAAAAAAAGACATTGTATAGTAGCACACTTAAGTTTTTGTCATTGGATAAAGAACATTTGTTTTATAAGATATGTCAACTTTCTTTGCAAAGAGTAAGTTGAATTTGTTGTTTCTCATTGTATTCCATCCCTACTAATGTTTGAAAGGGATGTATCACCTCTGGGAAGTTAATTAGTCCATGAAGAGTTCTTATAACAGCTGGAGAAAATGACATGCTTAGCTTCATGCTTGTCCATTTAAAATGGTTAGGTTAAATTATTTTTCGCATTCTGAAATTGGAGATAATGTTTCTGTATCAATCGTTCGATTTTGTACTAAGATAGGCTGTGTGTCCCAAACTGTGGAGAAGTGTAGAGTAGTGCAGAACACAAATAGAAGTAACCTAGGATCTTGTTGGTTTTCGAATGCTCGTAATTAATGAAGAAACCTTCATGAATCTATCTGATATCTGAAACGCCATATATATGTTGCTAACTAGCTGCTCGAGGGCTGCAATAAGCCAGCCAGCATAGGTCATAGTTTGGACTAGGATGCTTTTAGGATTTATGCTTACTGTTTGCTCTCGACATCTAAGTTCTGATCGAATAGAGTTAATGGATAACATTTTCATAATTTGTTTTCTGTTATTGTTAGTCTGCCATGATCATAACAATCTTGATACTTACGATCCTGATGATTCTATATTCTTATGTAGTACGAGAGTGTTTGGTGTTTCGACAGAGTGTATGCAACTCTCGTTTGACTCCAGAGGGAATTGTGTGCCTACAATACTCTTGATGATGCAAGGACGCTTGTATACACAAGGCGGCTTGCAGGTACAACTACTAGGTTTTAGGAATTGGGAGCTTCAAGTTAACCGCACTAACTGAATGTATGTAGTAACCCTTCAATTTCGACTTGCAGGCGGAAGGCATATTCAGAATTAACGCTGAAAATGGGCAGGAAGAGATGGTTAGGGAGCAGTTAAATAGCGGGATTGTGCCAAATGACATCGATGTTCACTGCTTAGCTGGTCTCATAAAGGTATTATTGCTCATCATAACCAACAAGCTAGCAAATGTTTTTGGGTTCTGTATCATTTTCACGTGAATAATTGGTTTCTATAGGCTTGGTTTAGAGAACTCCCGAGGGGAGTACTGGACTCTCTCTCGCCAGAGGAAGTTATGCACGCTCAATCAGAAGAAGAATGTGTTCGGCTTGTGAGGCTTCTCCCACCAACAGAAGCTTCGCTGTTAGACTGGGCAATAAACCTGATGGCCGATGTTGCTGAAATGGAACAACTTAATAAAATGAATGCGCGGAATATTGCCATGGTTTTTGCACCTAACATGACTCAGGTAGAAGACTAAAACTTCATTCTGCTCAAAAGTTATTTGTATTAGACATGTTGGGCAGAGACCGGTAAATGGTCAAGTCCATCAATTGGTAGTTAGGTATATTGTTGGACAGAGGCCGATGAAGGGTCAAGTCCAGCATCCTGCCTCTCAAAAATGTGACAGTGGTTAGAAAATAAAGTTGTACCTTCGCTATGAGCTATAGCTAAGCGCTTGATTCTAACCAGTGATATCAGAGTCAGGGTAGTTATGACGGGCAGACATAGAAGGGTGGAACACAGTTTTACTATCCGTTTAAACTTTTAGTTAAATCGAAATACATCCTTCAAATGCGCACTTATTCAGCTATTACTCGTGTTGCCTATGCTTGCAGATGGCAGATCCCTTGACAGCCCTGATGTATGCTGTTCAAGTTATGAACTTTCTCAAGATTCTCATAGAGAGGACCCTGCAAGACCGAGAAGAATGTATAATAGAAGCTGGCCCAGCCCCAGACTTGGAGCCGTTTGATGAAAACGGGCATCACAGCACTGCTCACCCAACAACTCAAGAGGAAAACGAGAGTGATCGTGACGAGGAACAAAACGTGCAGCCCAAAAAAACATCCTCAGATGGTGCCACCGAAGAGGAGGCTGCAGCATCCGGTTTTCTGAGCTCCATTGAAAACATCCTCCCCGGGGGAAATGGGAACAACGTTAGAGATGATCACCCTGGCGAAATACTGAACCAGTCTGATGAAACCAGGGATGGAAGCGAAGGCGGGAACGCTGTCACAACGAGTGTAAGAGTCCAATCAAAACCCCGAAGAGCTAAAAGCACGCAATCGAGCAGCTCCAATCCAAAGAAGGCCTCCAACAAAAGAATCATCAGCGAGCTCCAAGCAGTGAAGAATGCAGAGAAGAACAAAGAGGTTAGCATCCTGGACCGCCTAAATTGTCAGACAGAAAGGATAGAAGCTTGGAGGTGAAAGAAATCTGCAGATTGTGTGGGTGCTTGTTCAAGGAAGTTATGTGCATTGTGATTTATATTTGGTTTTTATGCAAATTGTGTATTACGGTATTCATTTATTTTTAATCCTATCCTTTTTGGTGAAGTTCTTCAATCTGCTGATCCACTTCCCTAACCCATTTTATGACCTCCCATCTTTTTGTTTTTGAGTGAAGACTTTTTTCTATATGAATATTATGCAAAATCTGTGGCCATTTAATATAATTTATTCATTGTTACAAGTCTCTCTTCTCTCTTGTGTCACTCAATTCTTTTGGCCTGTTTGGTTGGGTGTAGTTTGGGGGGAATTGCAATTCATTGCAATTCAGTGAATTCTCAAACTACAGTGTTTGGTTGGAGGGAATTGCAAAATTGCAATTCCCTCTAAATGTTATTTGTAATTCATGGGGTATCCCCATGAATTGCAATTCGGTGGAGAGGAGGGGCAATTTGTTGGTGTAAAGACAATTTTGCCCCTCCTCCCATACCCTTTGTCTTTTTTTTTTTCTTTTTTTTTTCTTTTTTTTTTAATTTGAAAGAATTATTATTATTATTATTATTATTATTATTATTATTATTATTATTTTGAAAGAATTATTATTATTATTATTATTATTATTATTATTATTATTATTATTATTATTATTTGAATGCATTATTATTATTATTTTTGAATGCATTATTATTATTATTATTTGAATGAATTATAATATTATTATTATTATTATTATTATTGTTATTATTATTATTATACAATAATATAAATATATAAATAAATCTAAGATTTTAATATAAAGTACTAATATTGGGCATCGATTTTTGAGCATCGCGCATAGAAAATACTAGTTATCTAGATAAATGTTAAGGGGGTGTTTGGTTGAAATATACAAATTGAAATCAATTAGGATGAGTTTGAGCAAATTTTACTTTTGAACATATTTTATTTTTAGTCTTTTTATTGTATTATTGTCACATTTAATCTTGTTTTTTTAATTTTGTTATATCACATTTTTTACTTTCATTTACTTGTCACAATTAATCATTCTTTTAAAATTTTATTATTTCACCATTTAATAAATATGACAAATTTTGTTATTTTACAATTTAATAAATAGAGTAAATTTGAACATGGTCCTCCTACAAAAGTGAGGACAAATCACAACTACCTATAAGAGTTTATCAATGATTGAGGGTTTTAATTAAAAAAAATATGAGGTTAATCTTATATTTATTGTAAACTTTTAAGTTTTCAATAATTATAAAATGAACACTTTTCCTTTTTCCCTTTATTTTTCAACAATCTTTAATTATTGATCTATCCGTATGGATGAATCAGATCAATCCTCACATTTTACATGAGAGTCTATTCTCATAAGAATCAGTTCCTAGGCAAGAACTGTGGTCTAATATGAACTCTTCATTTTTCAAGATTTGATGGCTAGGATTAAATATATGCTGACTGTTGAGGCCGTGATTTTTTTTAGGCACATGGGTATTTTGGGTTTCATATATTAGTTTCTTGTATGGTGTTTCTTTATACGTTAATGGATTGTGATTCTAGGGAGATATATCTACAAGAATTTCAGGTGTTTCATCTACAGCACGTTTGGTTCACGGAATGAATTTTAAGGGAATAGGAATGCTATTCCATAAGGAATGGAATAGGTAAGGAATAAAATATGAATTGTATTTCAGCGTTTGGTTCGCGGAAGGAATAGACTTAGGAATTGTATTCCAGCGTTTGGTTGGTTAACGGAATAGAAATGGAATATATATGTAAAAGGCATAAATGCCCTTGTACAAAATTTATTATTATTATTATTATTATTATTATTATTATTATTATTATTATTATTATTATTATTATTATTCTATTATTATTCCATTATTATTAACTATTATTATTTTATTATTATTATTATTTATTATTATTATTATTATTATTATTACAACGTAGTACTATTTTTTTTTTTAGTCTAGCTTGGACCGTGTTTATTAGCAATTTTTCAAGTTGGTTGAGCAAGTTTGTAGGCTGCTTTTTGAACACATGGTCAGGATTAATTTATGGGAAAGCATCAGCATATATTTAGACAGAATGGTTATTTGAAGAGGCTATATAAAGTGATGAAATTGGATTTCATTCTCACGCCTTCCAGTAAAACTACAAGGAGATTATTTTTATATTGGTTATGCTTTCCATGCTAAAATGATGAATTAGGCTATATATAGGTATGTGCAATGGCGGAAGGAGATATGTGCGATGATAGAGAGAAAGTTGCGATGCGATGAATTTTAGAATAGTAAGCCTAAAAAAATAGGTTTAACAAATACACATGTGTGTATGTATGCATAATAATTATAATAATAATTATTATTATTATTATTATTATTATTATTATTATTTTGTGTGTTTATATATATATATATATATATATATATATATATATATATATATATATTTATTTATTTATTTATTTATTTATTGATATGTAAAAATTATAATTAATTAAATATATACATTTATATAATACATTATATTTATTAAATATAAATATTAAATAATGTACAAAGGGTATTTTTGGTATTTATCATGTAAAAGCTATTCCCAAGAGCATGGGAATAGCTAATACCATAGCCCCCCCAAGGAATGGCTATTCCCTTTGCAAAGGTAATAGCTCATTCCTTGGAATGCCATTCCCATGATTAAATGAACAAAACAAACAATGGAATAGGTCATTCCAAGGAATGCTATTCCATTCCTAACCAATTCCATGAACCAAACATGCCACTAGTTTTTTTTGCCATCATTTTTCGTCTAGAATTGTCATTGTCGGTTAGGAATCTTAGCCATGACGTTAGGTTAGTATTTTCCGTTGATTTATTCCGTTTTCATGGAGTATAGTTTTCTTTAGCGGTATTAATTAATGCATGATTTTAGAGTTTAATTGTGTGGTGTTTGTTGAGAAACATTCAAATATAATACTAGCCTTTTCCTCGTTACTTCGACAATAGTCAACCTTTCGGTACGATGGCTCCCTTTGTCATACCCGATTTATCCAAAATAACCGCCCTCGATGGAAATAATTACAGGCGATGGGCGCAAAGAATGCTGATACTCTTTGAACAACTAAAACTGGTCTATGTGCTGTTCTGTGATCCACCCGAACCTGTTCCGCTAAGGTTCTCCTTTCAAGGGCCAAGAGAAATTAGTTCTGAACTGGATTATACTCCTAGTCAAGAACCAGCAGGTATAACTCTGAGGCAATTTACAAATGAAAATAAAGCAGCTAGAGGATACATTCTGTCACAAATGACTGACAAATTGTTTGACACCTATGTCAAACAAGACTCGGCAAAAGTTATTTGGAAAATGCTGTCAGAAAAGTATGGTGCCAATGATGCTGGAACTCAAAGTGTCAGAAATAACAACAACAAAAGGAGTGGAAAAGTGAAGAAAATCAAAGGATACTGTTTCGTGTGCGGTAAGCATGGACACCGAGCATCCCAGTGTTATCACCGCAAGGGGAAAATTCACAGAGGTCAATCTGAAGGAGCAAGATGAGTATAACATTCTCCTAATTAGTAGTTATTTTGAGTAATTCTTATTTGCTCTAGCCTCTAAGAACTCGCATAAAATGGGATAGTATTAGTACTAAATACTAGTTGAGTTTTGTAAATTTTGAATGCCTATTAGTGCTAGGCCCTGTTTGGTAAATGGTTGTTGGCTGATTGGGATGGCTGTTTGGGTTAGAAGGTATGATTTGTTAATAACATTAGCTGATTGTAAAAAGTTGGTTGATTGGGTTGGCTGTTAGCTGATAGCTGTTTGGTATAATTTTTTTTCTCAAAAAGCTAATTGAAAATGCTACTTTGAGTAGCCTTTTGAATTTTAGTATTTTAGAGTTACAAAAAACTTATTAACCAAACAACTAATAGTGATCAAATAAGCCAAAATTGACTGATAGGCTGATTATTTACCAAACAGGACCCCAGTCATTTCAATGTGTTGAAGGCTAATGACTTTGTTGCATATTAATAGACACAATTAATAATGACTTGCACAAAGAGATATGAACTATTTAATGAGATACAGTCACATAGTTTGAAATATTTGATTTGTGTACTGGGAGTGTTTGTCAAACGTGATAAGCATATACCAAAAGTTTTTCACCTTGTGTTGGTAGCATGCAAAAGTCATCATTCTTGAATACTCTGTCTAGGAAGGTGGTTTTTAAGTGAACTTCGGTTTCACCACTCGACTTGGGAGTTTTTAAGAAGTAGGGTGTTGGTCATGCAGGCTAGTTGCAGCGCTACTTGACCCTCACCTGAAATGAGATTGGCTTTTACATGCTATCAAAGCTTTGCAATAGGCATTGTTTAAGTTGATTTAATATACCTTTTATTAACAAAAGGGCACTATGAGAATAAATTTAAATGTGTACTGATTTGCATTATACAAATGCTATATATATGAGTTATGTGGTGAAGGGAAGATTGTGAAGTTGAAATAACATATCTTTGAATGCTAAAGTTATAGACGTTGAATTTCATCAATTTATGCAGATAAACCTTTCTCTAATAAATGCCAGTTTGCATATAATCTTTGAGTATGAGATCTACTTTTCAATAAAGTATGTGAAATTTATGATTATGTTGTTCAACTTGAAGCAACATGCAACATGCAAATAATATTATCTTCGTGGCTTACTGGTAATGAGTATTTGTATATATGATTTAAAATATTAATTGGGAGATCCTGAAGATCCAGGATTCCTTTATATAGTGAAACCTTAGTAGTTTAAGGTAACTAATTTGATTGAAATATATTCCACTGTTGAGAGTGTATTAACCAAGTGCAGGGTTGCTATAAAGATTGCATAGGTCGATATGCTCAGGAGCCAATGTTGGGCACCAAAGATCAATCTGAGTAAAATATCAAGTACCTTTGAGAAGAATACTTGTAATCGCTGCATTGTGGGGGTAAACAGCTCTTTACATTTCTTCTCTATAAGTTTCGAACTTTACCGAGAGTAATGGTAAAAGAGAATGTTTCATGTTAAACATGAAAATCTCTAGGGTATTATTTATGAGTAAATAAAATACTCGTCAGAGTATACGTAAGTTTGATGGAGTTGATCAACTTATATTAATAGTGAAGACTAATTATGAGATTAGTCGTTGAATTGTTGATGGAATGACTTAAATTCCAAGAGGTGATGAATTCATGGTGGATCCCACTTGTGTGGTCAAACGAAGCCATGGAAAGAATCACAAAGTAGTACACTAATTGGTCATTCTAATGATGTAAGTACTAGTGAGGTTGAGCTACAGCTCTTAATGAATTTATAACCCTATGAGATGGGTGGTCCTATTGAGATGGACTTGATGAGTTCACCGCTTAATAATTGAGAAAGTGAGCACAAAATGCTCTTAATGCTTTCACACCTTAATTTGGTTAGTCTATATTGAGATAGGCTTAAAGAAATCACATACTTGAGGGAAAAAAGGTTAACCACCTTTCTGAAAGATAATGAACTATCTTCCTAGAGCACTCATTGGCATCCGGATGTCCAATTGAGTAAAAATATATGAGAAGCATGGTGTTCTTAGTGAACTACCATATTTATGTCTTTAACTACTCTGTAGCCTTTAAAGGTATATATTGAGATAGACTTGATAGAGTTAAATGTCTATATTGAGATAGACTTGACAGAGTTAAATGTCTATATTGAGATAGACTTGACAGAGTTAAAGGTCTATATTGAGATAGATCTGACATGGTTAAAATGTCTATGTTGAGATAGACTTGACAAGGTTGAAGGTCTATATTGAGAAAGACACAACATACTTGAATATTAAGGTGTCATCATAAGCAGTCAAAGAGTTTGACTTTCATAGAACCTGCATCTTAGAGTTGATGTATGTCTTGAGTTCAAAATTTGTCTAACCGATGAGTTCAAGAGTCATATCACTCTCAGGAAGGAAATTACTCAATGTCACTACGTATCAGTTCAAGTTTAAACACTGATATTAATGTCAGCTCGTGTGATTGCTCAGACATTGTCCTTTCTAGCCTTCCTTTTGAATGTGTGTGGGTTGTTGAGAAACATTCAAATAGAATACTAGCCTTTTTCTTAATCTTAGGGTTAGTTAGTATGTTGTTACATTCAACGCCTCATTCCCTCATCTTGTGGGAATTGTGTGGTCTACGTGAAAGGGTAGGTTGAAGCTCAAAGTATAAAAACCCATCTCACATTCAGTAGAAGACACACCAAAAGAAAAAGCTTTCTCCCTCCTTTAATTCTTATATCCCTTGTCTGAGCAAAGTGAGGTTCGCCTGGACTATAGTTGGTGTAAACTTAGCTCAGCTAGTCTGTGTAACCTGTCGAAAGCGTGCCGGGATCTTTAACTACACCGTTACCGGGCAAATAACGCTTTTAAGGTAGTGTTAATGTAAAACGGCACAGACATCTTTTTCTGGTTTAGTTGTTATCCCTTTCCTAAAGAATGTCAGGATAAGTTGACGTTGTCTATATTTCCCAACAGTGTTGTCGTTAGTGTATTATGTAGTTGTTTCCTGTGGTGTTTGTTGGGTGTTCTTTAGTGGGTGGGGAGGGGGTCAGGACATAGTAGTTGTGGATTGTTGCGGGTGGAGTAGTGCATCATAGTATTCGATGAGGGAGGTCAATGTCGTGGGGTTATGTGTTGTTACAGTTGTAGTGCTGTATCGTAGTTGTTAGGGGGCGGGTCAAGTGGTGGTTGGTGCATTGTCTTGTGGAGTATGCCTTGTTGTGTTTAGTGTGGTGCATTATGGGGGTTGGGATGTGATCGATTTGCGTAATGGGTGTTAGGTGTGCATTGTGTAATGAGTGTTGTGCAGTAATCGGGGACGGGGCAGGGATCGGGGTCGAGGTCGGGGCGGGGAATACCCTCCCCGTCCCCGTCCCCGTCCCCGTTCCCCGCGGGGATTAGGAATTTTTCCCCATCCCCGCCCCGTTCCCCGAAATAATTCCCCGAACCCGCCCCCGTCGGGGCGGGGATCGGTTTTCCCCGTCGGGGGCGGGTTGAATTGCCATCCCTAGGAACAACGAAGTACTAGTCTCTAGAGTGTGATGATGCAATCAAGCCATATCTTGGCCAGTGTTACAACACATTGAAGGATAGAGTTCAATTTTATAAGCAATATGTTACGGTGTTGGTTTTGATGTGAGGCATAGTCCTATTAAGAAAAGTAAGAATGTTAGATTGTTTTGACGTATATGGTTTGCAAGTCGCGAAGGGTTTAATAGTGTTGCGGTTGTTATGCCTACTATAGATGATGGGGAAGATGTTGGGTCTATTACTCAGAAGAGGCGTAAGATTTTGAATAGGGTAGGGAGCAAGGCTAGGGTAGTGCTTAAGAAAGACTTGCATCGTCGTTATGTTGTTTCTTCTTTTGAGGAGCGTCATAACCATTGTTTGCGTTCAGAGTTGTCTAGGCAATTTTTGAAGGTGAACCGTAAACTTGAAATTTGTTATCACTTATCAGATATTCATGACTAATTGTGTGAAGGTAAATATTGGGAATATTAGGTCTTATAGGTTGTTCAAAGAGATAGTTGGTGGGTATTCAAATGTAAGGGCAACCATTGTTGATTTATGAAATTTCAAACTTGATCTCCAAGCGTATATTACTAGGGGTGATGCACAGTTGGTTATTGACAAATTCTTTAAGTAAGAGGTGTGTGTGTGTTTTTTTTTTTTTTGAATATGATGTTGGTGAGCATGACTAGTTACGCCATAATTTTTGGGCTGACCTTGTGACGCATTGAAATTTCTCATTCTTTGGGAGCGTTGCATCTTTCGATGTTACTTAGAACACACACAAGTATGTGCATGACTAGTGTCTGGGTTATGTATTTGTATATGGCTATTTGCGTATTTGTATTGCATAATTGGTGTATATGTGTTGTTGTATGCATGTATAATTTGGTTTTTATGCCATTCATTGGTGTTGATAAACACAAGAAGTGTGTTACATAGCTATTGGATTGCTTTCAAAGGAAGATGGAGGATCTTACCGTTGATTGTTGGAGAATTTCAAGAAGGCAATGGTATATGTGCCAAATTTTATTGTTATGGATCAAGATTTGACTATGAAGATTACGGTAGCAAGGGTATTTAATACTACACTTTATTGTTTATGCATGTGGCATATTATGTCAAAAGTGGGTGAGAAGGAAAACCCCATGTTAGCTAAGGATAAGGGTTCTCGACAAAAGTTGAACATTGTTCTTTGGGATAAAACGATGCCAACTGATTTGTTTGAGGTGAAGTGTAAAGGTTTAATGGAGAAGTATGGTTTGGTTGACTACAATTGGTTATATCAATTGTTTGAGTAGTGTTCATTTTGGATTTATGCTTATTTTATTGACATGTTTATGTGTGGATTAATTCGTAGCACGTTCCAATCAGAGACGGAGAATAATTTGTTTGGGAGTTTTTGTATAATTTATGCTTTACTTTTTGGAATTTATTTGCGTTGTAATCCTAGTGAAAGTTAATTTCTTTGGCCAGTAATCTCTGGAGTGAATTTTTGTATTGCAATTTCATTACTTGTTTTTTTTTTTTTTTTTGATAATTCTATTTTTTTGTACGTAGTATAATTTATGCTTGACTTTCGAAAATTTATTTGAAATTCAATCCTAGTGGAAGTGAACTAGTGAAAATTTATTTGCCAAAGACCTTGTGGTCTAGTGGCACTCAGTTGCACTCTCACATGTGAAGGGGTGGGTTTGAGTTTCAGTGGAGGCGATATTGGCTCTTTGTGCTTCATTTGGTTGAGAAAGTAGCTATGAACATATACTACATTGTAACAGCGTTAATAGTACTCAAAAAAATAAATCCTGTGAACTTCTTTGGCTAGTAATCTGTAATTTTCGTACTTCAATTTCACTGCTAGTTTTTTTTTTTGTTTTTTTTTTTTGATAATTCTATTTATTATTTTTGTATAATTTATGCTTGATTATGAAATCCTAGTAAAAATAAATGTAGTAATCTGAAAATGATTTTTTTTTTTTCAAATTGCCATTTTTTTGGTATGTTTTTGCACTACAATTTTACTGTCAATACCTATTGAGTTGTTTATTAGTACTTTGCAAATTGATTATAGAATATCATCATACGAATTACAAAATAACAATGAATTCATGTTCCTTCCTAAACTATTAATGCAGTAATGGCTTGTTTGAGTGTAAGTAGAACTGTCGAAAGAAGAAAAAAATGCGCCTTGCTTTGTCTATTTTCTTGGAGATGTATACTGGTGTTAGTTCTCTAGTGCTTTTAATGGCATCAACAACATCTCTCAATAGTTATAGGCCAGGTATTAGGCGTTATTCTCTTGATAGTTTTACAAACGAGAGTATGCTCGATGAATTTTAAATGATATAACGAGTCATTCATTTCACTACTATGGGTGAATTTGCAAGCTTTTTTCAAACTATGTGAAATGCTAGAGAGTTTAGGAGGATTACAAGCAACAAGGAACATGGATATTGATGAACAAGTAGCAATCTTCATACATATTCTTCTTCATCATGTTAAAAATCGAGTCATTCAATACAATTTTAGAAGGTCAGATGAGAGTATCAATCGGACGTTTTATAAAGTCTTGAATGCACTAATGCATTTGCAAGGTCCTTTAATTAGAACACTCGAACCAGTTCCAACCAATTGTATTGACAATCAATGGAAGTGGTTTAAGGTACATACATTCCCATCTTAAATATTTTTGAAGTATTATATATATTTTAGTTGGTTTTTTTATTAATTAAGTTTCATATTTCATATAGAATTGTTTAGGTGCTTTAGATTGGACCTTTATCAGGTTTAATGAGATGGAGTATTTTTAGGAGCCCATCATATTACCTTATAAAAGCACACAATCACATTATTATAGCATGTTGCTTTCTCCACAATTTTATTAGACATGCAAGTGATGAACCATGATCCTATGGAGATTGAACTTGATGAGTTTGTAGCAGTAAATTCAATTGTTGAGAGTGACTCGAATTCAATAAATTCAGTTGATCCATCTAATGCTTGGAAAAATTGGCGCATGGAATTAGCAAACCAAATGTTCAACCAATGGCAAGTTTCTAGATAATCATAGGGTTGTGAGTATTTGATCTTTTTTTTTTTTTTTTTGGTATATTGTTGTTTTATGAGTCTGTTTTCCTATTTTATTTTATGTAAAATTCTATGTTTGTCAATAAATTGAAGTATTTTGTACTCCATAACATTTGCATATACAAGTTTTTAAAATTGGTATGTTTGTTTAACTCTTCATATTACTTTGAAGTTTAGCAAAGAGTTATGGCAACTGCTAACTCGCGAAGTTCGAAAGTAAAGAACATAGGTGGATTCATGAAGATGATGCTATGTTAATCTTTTGCATCGTTGATTTGCATAATATGAGAAAAAAAAAAAGGTTGATACTGGATTTAAAGTTGGGTATTTGTTTGAGTTAGAGAAAATGCTTGCAACCAAACCTAATTCAAATATAAAAGCTAAACCACACATTGAATCCAAAATTAAAACTTTGAAGAAAGAACAGAGCATTGTCCATGGACCATGATTTGTTCACAAATAATAACTGTGGATTTGGATGGATGGGATGATGAAAGGAAGATGGTTACTACTAAAGATGATGTTTGGGATGCTTATTTAAGTGTATGTATTAATTTAGAGTAAATGCCATATGGGGTCCTCGGAGTAGAGTGATTTTGTCACGTTTAGTCATAAACTTTCAAAATGACCACTCATGACCCTTCGACTTTCAAATTGTTACCATCTGTTGTTTAAGTTAACCACCCATGGTCATATAACTTTCAAAATTTAACCATTCGTCACCCTCCTAGAAGGATCACAGTTGGTTAAGATTTGATAGTTGAAGGACCATAGATGGTTAATTTAGACCACAAATAATAACAATTTGAAAGTCAAAGGACTAAGGGTGGTCAATTTGAAAGTTTAAGACTAAATGTGGCAAAACTACTATACTCAAAGGACCCCAAATGGTATTAACTCTATTAATTTGCGGTCAATTTGAAAGTTTAAGACTAAGTGTGGCAAAACTACTATACTCAGAGGACCTCAAATGGTATTAACTCTATTAATTTGCTATATCCCCCCCCCCCCTACCTTCATGCATACTAATTTTAATTGTAAATATATATATATATATTTTTTAGAGTCACAAAGGATCTACTCATTATATAGAAGGAAGGACTTTCCTTTTTATATTGAGTTTACAACTATTTATGTAAAAATTCACAAACTAGTGCTGATATTCTTTGCTTGGTGCTGATATGATGTTGAGTGAGAAGTTAAAACAGTGGGAGAAAATAAGTTGAAGTGTTGGGACTGAATTGGCTCTTCAGCAAAAGATTGATCAATTAGAGAGTAAATTCAGGGGTCATATGATGACAAATTTATAACTTTGATCAAGTTTCATGAATATTCAAATCAAATGTTTGTGTTTTTCAGCCTTTCAGCCTAGCACCGGACCAAAGGCTTGAATGAGTGAAAAATGTTTTTGCTACCTATTGAACATGTTTGTGTGAGTAGAATGAAGTGCGTTGCTTCTTTTTTTTTTTTTTTTTTTTTTTTTTTTTTTTTTTGCTATCAAGCTATAAAGTATGCTATTGTAAGTATGAAGTTTTTTTGCTTTTGCATGAAAAACATGAAGTGGTTTGAAAAATATGATGCTAGCTTGTTTTTTGAACTAAGAGCGATGCTTGTGAAATTGATAATTATGTATATTTTGTGACATCATGGAACTTGTTTGGTGTAATATTTTCGTTGTACAATATTGTATATTTCTTTCAATTTGTAGCTTGCAGTTTGCAGAGTGTAACTTGTTAATATTTGTGATAAACAACTACTTGTTAATATTTTGCCCCAATTGTTCTTTTAATGTGGTGAATTTTTGTTTGGACAATAACCTTCTATTGGAATAAAATTGTGATGAGTTATATGAATGTAATGTATATTATATATAATCTTTTATAAGTTCCAAAATCATATAGAACACCAAATATTTATAATAATATTTATTACATTATAATAATAAAATATGTAATTATAATATTATAATATACTTTATTATCATTTTTATTGTTAAGGGCATATTGGTCTTTAATCTTTATATTTATAATTCATTACTATTCCAAACTTAACCAAACAATGGAATTCATATTCCCAAAAATTTCTTTTACACAAACCAAATAATGAAATTCATTTACCCCTTCATTTGACCTCAACTTAACCAAAATTTGACTAAAGAACCAACATTGAAAAACATTTGAAAGTCAAGGGACTTAAATTGTCCAAATTAAAAGTCGGGGACTAATTTTAGAAAAGAGTTTATTACCGAAATGGTCCCTCGACTATTACGAAATTACCAATTTGGTCCTCAACAATTTTTTGTGCCCAATTAAGTCCCTTGACTTTGAAAATTTTAACCAATTTGGTCCTACGTTTATTTTGCCGTTAAATCAGGACCAAATTGGTAATTTTGTTATAGTCAAGGGACCAAATTGGTAATTAAATTTTCACCGAAATGGTCCCTTCACTATAGCAAAATTACCAATTTGGTCCCTTGACTATAGCAAAATTATCAATTTGGTCCCGATTTTAACGGATGTTTAACGGCAAACATAACGGAGGACCAAATTGGTTAAAATTTTCAAAGTCGAGGGACTTAATTGGGCACGAAAAATTGTCGAGGACCAAATTGGTAATTTTACAATAGTCGAGGGACCATTTTGGTAATAAACTCTTTTAGAAAATCAACATAGTCGAACCATTGCTGGAATTAACTCTTCTCAAAACAAGCCTTTAGTATCTGAGCAGACTAGCTTAGTAGATTGGGAAGAAAAGTCTTCGGGCTTGTTTGGCTATCAGCGGTTAGCAATTAGCTGTAGCGGATTGTGTTAGCGGTTATCAAATAGCGGATTGTATTAGCAGGTTTGACCAGCAGATTATGTTAGCGGGTTGTAAAAAAGATGTTTGGTAAAATTAGTTGTTTAAATTAGCGGTGACATGTAAAATGACATATAAGGGCATTAGTGTATTGTTTTTTTTTTTTTTAATTGTTATGGGTAATAATTTTATAATAATTATAACCATTTAGAAACTATATAACAATATTAATATTTTACAAAGTAAATAAATAACAATATAGTAAAAAAACATGAATTCAAATGAACAATACATTTCTAATTGAAAAACAACTCTATATCATAATAAATAATTATAATATAAAATGAGTCTAACAAGAACGTCTAGTTGCCATCAAACTTGAAGCAATGTCATTGCGAATACTTGCCATCTCTTGAGTTCTCATTTCTTTTTCACCTTGAGCAAAATTAACTGATAAGGGCATATTTGATCATATTTTTACCCCATATTTAAATCCATTTCTACCACTAAATATTAACATTATGTTCTTAATAATATTAATTTTCTTCATTGTGCTAAATAATGATTATTTGACCAAAGATGATGAAGATTTGATAATTGAGCATAATATTAATATTTTGTAGTGGCATTTATAATCTTGTTTTGTATGTGTATATTTAATTGCACCAAATAGGTGGAAGACATGATTTGGTGGAATGATGTGATGAGTGGGAAGCAAAAGACAAATGGAAGAAGGCAAAAAGAGGCATAAAACATGGAGCCAAAAGCAAAAAGGAAAAGTGGAAGATTCTGCAGAAATTCTGGAGGAGGACAATAGGCGTCTGTCTGCGTCCTGAAACAGACGCCTATAGTCAATTTTCACACTGCCAAGATTTTCGCATTCTCGCCGCGGCGAGAATTGGGCTCGCCATGGCGAGAATGTTGCCCAGGAACAATAATTCTGCACTCCAAAATTCCAATTTTGCCCCTGCCTTTGCCCAACTATAAATACCCCTCATTTCTCCATTCTTCAACATCCAATTTTCAGATTAGAAATCCCTTTCCCCTCTTCTCTTTTCCTTTTCTTCTCCTAAAAAATGTAGACCTCCAAGTGAGGCTTGTTTAGTAGTGTAGGAGTAGAATAGGATTTATTTTGTAATAAGAAGAGGGATGATACAAGGTTATGAGCTTAAACCGATGGATCGAGGGGAATTTCTTCCCTTTCTTTCCTTAATTTACCTTGAGCTAACCTTGTATCAAGATGCTTGTTCTTAATTTATTTCTATTGGGATTATGGATTATGTTTATGTCTAGATTGTTGTTTGTTCTTTATTTATTATGAATTGTTAGTTTAGCTTCTATGAGTTGTTGTGTGCAAGACTCGTTATTGAAAGTATGTGATTATTGGATCCAATTACATGCTTGTTTGTTGTTGTGTCACGGTGAGAATCGGGCATGGCTAGAACACTCTTGCCACACCTATTGATTTATACAATGCGAGAGCTTGATAAATTATAGGGGGATTTCTCGGCTAATCTTCGGTTCCTTCACTAGCGAGAGCGGGTTGGAATTTAGAAGTTAGCCAAAACGGTTCCTTCTCTAGTGACAAGGGTTGGAACCTAGAGGTTAGTTTAGGCTACCTCCTCACAACTTGTGGGATTAACTTGGGTTTGGGTATGTTGATTTGCTTATGATCTTTAAGACGAGCCTCGCTTGTAGACTACGAGAGTAGATAACTCGCGGTTTGGCACACTCGGGTAGATCACGAGAGTGGCACCGAGGACTTTAGTGCATTTCCTCCATTCACAAGGGATAGAACTTCTTTTCTACATTTGTTTGACACATGATAGACATTTACCCGATCCATATCCTTACATATGTTGCATCTTATATATCTCTCTTCATTTGTTGCATTTATTTTTGTTATTTAGTTTCATTGCTATAACCATGTTATTACCGAACTAGCTTCACAAGAATCAATCCGAGTTAGTGCTTGACCAACCATTCCCTGTGGATCGATAACCCCGGAATACTCCGGGTATTTGCGTGTAGCTAAAAGCTACAACCATTAACTTCAACATCCTGAACAATATCTGGAGGTATGAATTCAGGGTCTTCGTCAATAACTCTAAAAGCTGGGTCTTCAATCATACTTCTTCTAATATAGTTGTGTAGTGCAAAACATGAACAAATTATCCTATTTTGATCTATTAATGAATATCTTGGCATTTTTTGTAATATCTTCCTTCGAGCTTTAAGAACACCAAAAGCCCTTTCAATACAACTTTTTAACGATGAATGAACTCGATTAAATACTTCTCTAGATCCCCTTGGATTTGCCCCACGAAACTCCGATTGATGGTACCTTGTCTTGGGGTACGGTGTCAAATACCCTTCTCTTTCTGGGTAGCCTTTGTCGACCAAATAATATTTGCCTAAATGAATACAATAGTGATATATATATATATATATATATATATATATATATATATAAAAGCAATATGAGTACATAATCATATCATATAAAATTACCTGGTGGGGGCTTGGAAAATTGAGACTTGAATCATTGATCGTGTCAAGGAAAATGCGAGAATCATGAGCCGATCCCTCCCATCCTGTTAAAACATACGTGAATAGCAAATCAAAGTTACATGCAGCTACGACATTTGTAGTTGGTATCCCTTTCCTTCCTCTATAACGCATTTGATCCTCCTCACTTCCTCAGGTACAGTTATTGCAATATGTGTACCATCTATAGCTCCAATGCAATCCTAATATAATACAATAAATATCATTAATAATAATAATAATAATAATAAAATGGAGTAAGCAGCATACTCAAATACCTTAAAATGTGGCATATATCTACTATCATTGATAATTTGTGGTGGAATTTCCTTGAACTCAGAATCTTTTGGTGCAAGTATATCTCTTGAAAATCCATCCATAATATTCAGAACTTCTTTAAAAATTCTACTCATAGTTTCACCGGAATGTTGAAAACGCTCTTGAGTATCCCTATTAGGAGCACCCTTACTAAGTACATATACAAATAAACCCACTTTCTCCAATATTGACATTGAAGACCTCAAACCATACTTGTTTTCTAAAACAACACACAGTTGACGAAATACATTTTGACTCATTCTAATTTCTAAAGGTGTTTTTTTTTTTAGAATAAAAACTTACTGCATTGAATCAGAATTCAAAATGTTTACAAGAAACACTGGTGGAGAGTATAGCCACTCCCCGCAACCTGACTCAGAAACGGCTTCCCGAGCAATAGCATGGGCAGCACGATTCGCAGATCGCCTAACAAAACGAAAAACCACATCATGTATCTGAGATGCGATTTCTTTTACATCACCAATAACTAGACCAAACGGGGAATTAAAAGAAGTAGACGATAAAAGTATAAATTACAAGCTGGGAATCAGTCTCTACATCGACATCACCTAGCTCCAAATCCTTAACCCAACTTAGAGCTTCTCTAATGCATACAGCCTCAGCCTCTTTAACAATGAAATTGCCTGCAATATTCTTTGATTTTGCTGCTATGAACCGCCCCTCTTCAACGCGAAGTACCCAACCCATCCCCATAATGAAGTTGTTCGAATCCATGGAAATGTCTGTATTAAGCTTCAATCTCCCATGAGATGGTGGACTCCACTGCTCTAGAACAATGTTATGCGCTGGGTCTGCATCATTAATATCATTTGCCACCTTCCAATTTGTCCACAAAGATAGAGCCATGTGTACTGTAGTATGCATATCATACGGCACACCCTTCCACACAAATTCATTTCGGCTGCACCAAAGACCCCATAAAATCATGGCAAACTTACATACACAATCACCCACAAGAGTATTAATATTATCAAAATACCAATCTGAGATACTAGTATTACCATGAGTGTTTACAAGCAGTCCCAGCGAATTCCAAATCCTCCTTACTTCATGGCAGTCAACAAAAGTATGGTAAGTTGTCTCCTCTTGTTGCTGACATAAATAACACATCAATAAACAAGCAACATGCTTAGTACGTAAGGCATCACGGGTAGGAAGAAATTCATTAGCTAATTGCCAACAAAAATTATTTACTTTGGGAGGCACCTGCAAATTCCATAGTTTTGTCCAGGGTCTATTATCATGAACTTCGCCCATCAACTTTCTGTAACATGATTTCACGGTGTATTGCCCTTTAGGGTCAGCAGCCCATATCCATGAATCTGGCGGTTTTCTTTGGCTGACTGGGAGATTAAGTATCAATTCGGCATCCCTGGGATCAAAAATGTCATGTACACACTCGGAATCCCATTCAGCCGCAGCCATCGTGAAAAGAGATGAGACAGGAGCTTGAGCAACAGATTCATGCAATGGAGTTGTAACATGGGGGTTTTCGTCATCCGGTAGCCACGGATCACTACCTATGAATGTAGTTGTGCCATCTCCGATGCATCGTCTACAACCATTCTTCAATATACTTTGCACTTCCATTAGACCCCTCCAAATGAATGAGGGATTACTACCCATCCGTTCCTCAAGAAATGAAGACGATGAATAATATCGGGCCTTGTAGACACGAGCCACTAATGTATGAGGCATTGTTAGTAAACGCCACGCTTGTTTGCCCAAAAGTGCTAAGTTCATCTCATTAAGTCTGCGGAATCCCATACCACCCCCAGATTTCGGTTTACACAATCCTGACCAACTCCTCCATCGAATACCTTTACCATTTCCAACAGTGCCTGTCCACCAATATTCACTCATTAAAGTTTCCATCTCCCTGCATAGCCCTTGAGGCAATAAGAAAACCATCATAGCGTAGGAAGGTAAAGCTTGTATTACATTTTTTAGGAGGACTTCCCTTCCAGCACGTGACAAAAATTTTGCATTCCAGCTTCGGATTTTATTAAGAATTTTCTCCTTTAAAAAACCCAAAATATCCTTCTTATTCCTACCAACCAAAGATGGCAACCCCAAATATTTCCTTGAGGTGTCACTTTCACGAACACCAAGGATAGTGGACACAGTATCCCGGGCATGCTGCTGCACATTAGAACTGAAACAGACCATAGATTTATCAAAATTAATCTGTTGCCCAGAAGCCTTTGAGTAAACATCCAGAATCCCTTTCATAACCTCAGTTTCAGAAACATTTGCACGGAAAAAAAAAAAGGAAACAATCGTCAGCAAATAAAAGATGCGAAATTGGAGGGGCCCCTCTAGCTACAACAACACCGTGTAATGCACCACGACTCATTTGGCACTCAATTAATGCACTTAAACCCTCGACAATAAATAAGAAAAGATATGGAGAAAGGGGATCACCTTGCCGTAGGCCTCTACCCGGAGTAATTGGGCCAAGTTGACGTTGCTCGTGTAAGATATGATACTTAACTGAGCTTACTGTTTCGATCATTAAATCAACCCACTTCCTATCAAAACCCATTTTTAGAAGAACCCCTTTTAGAAACTCCCACTCAACACGGTCGTAAGCCTTACTCATATCAACTTTCAAGGCTACAACACCTTCCTTTCCCTGAGTCTTCCGCTTCAGATAGTGGTGTGATTCGTAGGCAAGCATGATATTATCAGATATTAAGCGGCCCGGAATAAACGCACTTTGAGCCTGTGAAATAAGATCATCCAACACAAACTTCAACCGATTAGCACATACTTTAGCCGCAATTTTATAAATTACATTACACAAAGCAATCGGTCGTAAATCTGTCATTAGCTCAGGGTTAGGCTTTTTCGGGATTAAGACTATGAAAGTGTCATTAGCCCGTGCTGGCAACTTGCCCGTTTCCACAAAACTCCTACAAAACAACGTCACATCACTGCCAACTATATCCCAGAAATGCTGAAAAAACCCCGGGCCCAAACCATCAGGCCCTAGAGATTTATCAGGATGCATTTGGAAGACTGCCCGATGCACCTCCTCTTCACTAACCAGTCTTAGCAGCTTGTTATTCTCCTCAGGTTTTAACCGAGTCATAATACAATCCAAAACCTCGTCCATATTGCCAGAATGTGCTGTAAATAAATTTGAGAAATAATCCAACATTACTTCTCCCATTTCCTCCAAAGACTCAGCCAGCGTACCATCCTCTCTTTTCAATTGTTTAATTCGATTTCGGCGCCTTCTTGCACGCACTGTATTGTGAAAATATTTCGAATTTATATCACCACCTTTATACCAGTGCTCCTTAGCGCATTGTTTCCAATAAGTGTGTTGTTGATTAAGCAAACATAAAAGCTTAGTCTCCGTGGTTGAATGCTCATTAAGCCCATTAGAATCTCGACGCATACGAAGGTGCTCCATACGTAATCTGCAAGCATCAATTCTACGTTGAAATTTTTTGTTATAACTCCGTCCCCATCTCCATAAATCAACACTACACACTTCAATTCGGCCCAACACATCCAACCCCGTGGTTCGACTCCAACTGTTTGTAATTATCTCCTTGCATTTATCATCTCTGAGCCACATGTTATCAAAACAAAAGCGACGCCGGCGGACACTATCAGCAAGCACGACTGGCGTAAGGACGAGGGGTAAATGATCACTATACGGGCATACTATAGAACATGCCTTTGCACCTTCAAATAATGTGAGCCACGAGTCTAAAGGTGCTATAACACTGCTTTTTATGACCATTTAATAATTCATCCATCCATCTTTCTCTCGTTAAATAAGAAGGCATACATGG
Organism: Ipomoea trifida; assembly: GCA_003576665.1. NCBI lineage: Eukaryota > Viridiplantae > Streptophyta > Magnoliopsida > Solanales > Convolvulaceae > Ipomoea > Ipomoea trifida. The sequence continues at coordinate 9,588,214 of CP025644.1, forward strand.
TTCTTTGTATATATGATTCAAAAAATAGAAACACATATAACCAGCTGCACATGTTATCAAATCCCAAAATTCATCGTCATTTTTCAAATACTCTTGATAATGGAGATATTGTTGATTATATAGGAGAAGTTGTCTAAGTTGCATATCATTATTATCCATACCTGCATAGAAACAAATAAAACTTGCTCTATAAAACTTATAAACATAATAAAACAATTTCATAAATTTGATAGCAAAAAATAGTAATAGCATAACATAGTTTGAAAGTTAAGTATTCATAAACCTTCTTTACAGAAAAAGCAACACAATCCATCATGAACATCTTCATAAGTTTGATGGCAAAAAGTTAGCATAATATAGTTAGAAAGTTAAATGTTTATAAAATTTCTATACAAAAAGTTACACCACCCATCATGAACATCTACATAAGTTTGATGGCAAAAATTAGTAGCATAACATAGTTAGAAAGTTAAAAGTTCATAAACTTTCTACACAAAAAACACCACCACCTATCATGATCAAAAGCTAAATAAGTTTAGCTTTTTGGATGCTTCTCATGGTCATACAAATACTTAATGTATCCAAGCCTACTCTCATCATCCGGCAATTCAAAAAAAAAAATAGATCATTTTTGAGGATCTTCAATCATTGTGCAATCAAAACAAAATTCGGGGGCATGAGGCTCCAAACCCGGCAAGCTACACACTTTTGCCAAAGCATCTTCAACACCATACTTTGTTGTACTAGCATTCATTGAATTTATCATATTCATGTTGCTATCCATCATATTCCTCATTGAAGTATTCATTTCTTGTGTTGAAGTATTCCTTTCATTAATTTGTTACATCAAGTCACCAAGTATTTGATGGATTGTGGCAACCCCTTCTTTTTTAGTAGAAGTCCTTGCACTCTTATTACTTTGTGATGAATCACCCTCAAAAGCTCTCTTACGTCTTCTTATGTCATCCCTCTCAACATGTGTCACTTGAGGGATAGTAGTAGATGTAGGAGTAGGGGTAGGACTAGACTCTCTCCATACATCATCCTATGATGCTCCCCCATAGTAATTGTCATCACCATTATTATTAAGATCCATATCATCAAGAGAAACATGCTCATCATTCCTATGAGGTGGGGAAGGAACATATACTTCTTGTTCATGAGAAGAATTGACTACCGGACTAAACTTGTATTTTCCTTGGGCATAAGATCCAAAAATTTGATCCATTCTATTTTCAAGCTCGGGTTCAATCCTTTCATCTCGAAAAGAATCAAATTTGAAATTTTCCTATAAAACAAAACACAAAAATTTGCATATATATATATATATATATATATATATATATATATATATATATATATATATATATATATATATATATATATAGGGTTGCATTCAAGTGCAAACACACTTAAAATACAAACATGTGGATAAGATTTGGCCATTGGATGTGCGCAGACGGACAGATTAGATGAAGCTGACTAAATTAATTAAGGATTTTGAATTATAAGCTAGAAGGGCAATTATGGGAAACCAATCCCAAACTAAAATCAAATTATATTTGGAATAATATTCACGCTAGAATTAAGGTAGTGTAAGTATGGTAAGATTAGTCTTCATTCTTGTGAACGCAAAGCCAACGCAGGCAGGGGAAGCCGCACACACCATCATGCCGAGAAACCATGGATGAAACTGCAAGCAGTATGGAGGCGACAAACTCAGGTTAGTAATTCGTCCATAACATGAACAACATACAAATTTCTATGAACAGTCCGTTATACAAATTTTGATGAACTGTGCTTACTACTTAAGTTTTATAATTAACATACACACTCGATGATGTTCGTACTGGTAGCGGGATTGAATGAAATCGATTAGAACAGAATGAGAAACTAAGTTGTAAACAATCGGATGGCCTGAGCGGGGGAGGAGTTGCATTGCAATGCCCTTGCACACAGTCATGTCTGAGCGTGCACAGTATGCAGTAGTGCATGACACAAACATATAATGCGTAAACCTGGTTGCTTGGGTTTATTTTAACGTAGGGAAATCCAAACTGACTAAAACCATTATGATCCATTGCATGTAATATTATTGCAATAACAATATGGTGATTGTTATTTGTTAGGGACTGAGCAATCTGGAGATGAAGAAGCCGAATGTGAGATTGAAATATTACAGGACGGGACTAAACAATGGTTGCCTACTGCCATTGATGATAAAACACCATATGTTGGCAAAAAATTCGCTATAGTAGAAGAAAGAGTTGAATTATACCGAGCATTAAAGCACCCAAGTTGCAAACAACAAAAGTCGAGGGAAGAGACTCAAGAGCAACAAAGAAAAAGCATCAACGAGAAAGAGAAAGAACGGAAGGGTGTGCGCTACATGCGGCGGCGCGGGGCATGACAACTGAAATTGTCTAGACAAAAAAACTATCTCGTCAGATTAAAACGCCATAGTATTTACAATAGATAAAGAAAATAATTATGCAAAGTTTAATAAACATATACACAAGTTGTGGTTGATTTTTTAATTTGTTACTTCTGTTGGTTAAGACATGCAGACAGTGTCAAAACTAGATGAATATGTGTATGAATATGGTGTATGGATGCACACACCTAAGAGCACACACGTGGTAGTTTGAAATCACACTTACATGGCTTGTGCACACAACTCTAGCCGCGTGTGCACACAGCTTGCCAATATGGTCTGTAATAGGATAATGGATTTTAAAATGTTGTGTGATAGGTACTGCCAAATAGGAGTGTGTGCATGCTAATGCCTATGTGTGTGCAGTAATTAATCAACACTGATTACTTTGCATATACAAGCTAGTCTTTGGTATTTAATTTGTTAATTGATTAATTTGAATATTACAGTTGCAACTTTGGTATTTAGTTTAGGCAGCGTAGGAACGTAGTGCACATACCCGATCTGCAGTTATGCACACGGGGCACCCCACAACCACCGAGTGTGCACACTCATGAAAAAGTAGGTGCACACATAGCGAATAACCAAAACAATGACTACTCTGCTTAATTGGCCAACAAATTATCATAATTATGGACAAAAAACAAAGGTAAAAAGAGCACAATAACATACCAAAACGTTAGACGAAATAATGCAATCTCTTGGGCACAAACGACCTAAATACTAAGTAGTTCATGCGTTTAACTAGGTAACCCACACGTGTATGGGTACTATGGTGGAAGAACGAGTGAAGTACACGTATATTGCCTAGTGTGCTCAAAAATGTTAACTACAGTTTGGGGTGAGGGTGGGGGTGGGGGGGATCACGTAGGAACAAAGTGCACACACTTGGTCTGCAGTTGTGCACACGGGCCACCCCGCGGCTAACTAGTGTGCACACTCGTGAAGAAGCAAGCGCACACAACGAAATAACCAAAACAACGAATACTCTGCTTAATTGGCCAATGCATTATCATAATTATGGACAAAAAGCCAAGGTAAAAAGTGCACAATAACATACCAAAAGGTCAGTAAACAAAAAATGAAGCGTGTGCACAAAAGAATGCCACAAGAAAAAATGCTAACATTATTAAATGTAGTCAAAACTTAGCGACAACCGACAAAACAAAATAACGGAAAAACATCTCTACAAAGGAACGAAAGAAGGACTGATATACTGGTACACCCGGCATAAATTTCCAAATTTATGTAAATTGAATTCATAAACTGCGAGTTCCTTCATGTAGTTCAGCGTAATTGCAGAAATCAAAACAGGATAGGAAACTATGCATCCTATTTCATTGTCAGCTCGTTATCGGGGCATCCCACACAGGGTCTTCTTGCAACCTCGCAAGAAAGGCCTTAGGTGGCGAAACAAAGTCGTCATCGCTGACACAACTTTGTGAGGCACTTGGATTAGATCACAGAACCTTAGACTTCTTACCTGGAAAAAAAAAAACAACCAAAAACAGACAACCATTCATATGGCTTAACCACTGGACGAGGTGTAGTGACCACATCCAACAACCCAACAACAGAGCAACCAAAATTTTGAAATGGTCCCATGACACAAAATCCAACAACAGAGCACACACCTATATTTAAACACGCCCACACCTACCCCAAATCCAACGAACTTTAGAATACTTCAATAAATAAGTGAAACAAAACTGTGGAATCTATACCAAAAGCACACCCCTACCATAACTAATTAAATCGTCAAAATTCAATATTATAGAACATATTGCACACACTAAAATCGAGCTATGCACACAGTAGATTAAAAACATACTCCAAAAAAAAAAAAAAAAAAAAACTCATAACACAACCTGCTCAAACCCACCCTAGCACTTCCCATACGTAAAACACCAGGAACAAACCCCTAACCCCATACAAAAAACACACAGAACCAACACCCAAACAAAACTACCAATAGCAAACTCTCTGAAACTGTTAAAAAAAAACCAGACCACAGAACTAGTTAAATTATCGTTCATGTTAGATGTTAGCCATAATTAATCAGCTACTTCTTTCAAGTAAATTGATACTAGTGTTTGGAGTTTAATAATCCACCATCAAACACCCATTGCTACCTGACTTCTATGTCTACCTAACGAGAACGCTAACAGGAATTACAAAGCTCATATTAACAAAAACCCACACACACCCGAGATCACAACTATGGTCACACCCCCTACGAAAATGCAAACACTGACATCGAATTACCACTATCAATAAATATTTTTTAAAAAAAAAAACCGCAAACACAAAATTCCTGTAAAAAATCCGACAATCTCAACCCGTCCAGCCCACAACCATTAAATCCCAGTAAAATTCTGGTAACCCCCACACCTCCGGGGACCACACACACCGCCAACAGTCATACACAAGCCAAAAAAATGCCACACCAACACAACCCTAGAAAAAAAAACAAGCAAAGGGATAGAAGCAATTACCTCGACCGGTACGTGGACCCGCCGTTTCGATCTACCGCCGTCCCCTCCGTCGACCTTTCCTACGTGGAGAATGAAGAATCGAACAACCACACTCATGCGGAAGGAAGACGATGAAACACCACGGCCACGCGAACAACAAGCGAAGGATGCAAATGAACCCTACAATCAAGGCGCGTGATTAATTAAACCTGGACCCAAATACGATACCCACCTCTAAATACCAAAATTCCCCCCCCCCCCCCCCCCCTTACAATACAAACCAGCGCTTAAACTAATCAGATCTCATTCGCCCAAATGCAATCCTATCCGTCCGATCCAGCCATCCAGCGGTGCCAATAAGTCCACACGTTTGTATTTTAAGACATGTTTGTATCTGAATGTAATTCTATATATATATATATATATATATATAACTATCTAAAACTAAAGTAAGTCAACTTAAAATATAACTCACATTAATTTTCATAGCCCACCATTCATCGTTAGCACTTATAGTCGCTTTCACATGATCCCATCCTAATCCCGTCTCTTTTGCTTTCAATTATTTCCATAATCTCCATCTACTTTTCATCCAATCCACCTTATTTTTGAGTTTATTTTTATCCCATGCCAAGTTACTTTGGTTGTTGAACTCTAATTCAATCTTTTTCCACTTCAACCTTTTAGAGGTGACTCCACCTTTTTTCCCCTTACTCGTTTCAACATATTGAATACAAAGGTCACAAAGTATGTAAAGTAGTTCTTTCGACCAATTAACTCTACCTCCTTGATTTTCATCTTTGTTGTCATTTCTACTTCCTTGACTTGCATTTATATTTCTCTTTTGAGTTGATTGATATCTGCTATTTTGTACAATTATTTACCCCTTATTCTAGTTGTTTTGAAGGTTATTTTCTGTGTCCTAGTGAAATTGGGAATTGTTTGTGTGTTATATTGTCCAAGTGCTGAAATATCTACAAGGAACAACAAAGGAAGAATATTGGACAAGTTCTGGAAGAAAAGGGAATTACAATGAAGAATACAAGTTGGAAAAGAATTAGAAGATGCTTAATGGGCCAAGGCCCATCTACCTCCTATATATTTGACCTATTCTCTACAATTAAACGAGGTTCCATGACAGAGTTCTGAACCCTAGTTTTTAGTTTATATTTTCCCTAGCATAGTTTAGACTAGTTTTACATTAGATTATTTTATTTCAAGATTGGAATCAAGGATTGAAGTTGGATTTGTTATTTATCAGATAAGTTTCTATTCCCTTTTAATTCTTGCAATGTTTATGGTTATTAATTATTGCTTTGTTTTGTTTACTCCCATCATGCGGGAGTAGTTCGTTTATGGGTTTGGATTAGGGATCCATTGTTAATCTTGATGTTCAATTGGTAATTAATTGCATAAAGGGATTGAATCTTTTACCTAGGGTTTATGTTGATTTGGGGATTTCTTTGCACTAGTTATTGGTTTGTGGCCAGAATTAATTGCTAGTCTAGGAGAGGGATTCATTACAACGAAAGTTGGATGGAGACCTCGAGCCTTACCAAATACAACCTAATTTTCCTGCTATGAAAGTAGAGGTAATTTTGGGGGCTTACAATGCTTAGGTATTTAAGGTTATGATTGATGCATCACGACAGTGGGGCAATCTTAGCCTAATTCTCTTATTGATTACGAAAGTAGCTGAGTAGAATTCTTATGTGCATTGCCCATATATCCCTTGGTTAATTATTCTTTCCCTAATCCTGAGTTGGTTGGAACATCAAGATTACAATCCCCTAATCTGGCCCATACCTTTTATCATATAGTTTTCACCTTAATTAATTGCTTTCTTTTATTCCACATCATTCAGTCTTTGTTACTTGGATTCTATAAATTCATATACTCTAGTGCCTAGTAATTCACACAGTTTCGTGCCATAACACCAATCCTTAGCGGAACGACATTACACCCTTTTTACACTCATCATTTGTGCTCATCATTGATGACATCTAAACATGAAAATATGAATGCAAAGTAGCATTTTAGATGAATAGAATGAACTATACATCAGTTGTAGTATTAAATGGTGGGAGTATTGGGATTAATATTAAATGAATAGAATATTAAATGGTGAAATATTGGGGTTGATGAATTATACATCAGTTCCATAAGTGAAATATTAATGGTGGGAGTATTGGGATTAGTAGTGTGATTAAAAAAACAAAGAGAAAGTAATTAAGAATGGACCTCAAATTATGCACAGCAGACAGCAGCAGCAAACACATTATAAGAATGGACCTCAAGTTGTTGGGGGTGTATGTTAGTCTTACATTATTATTAGTCCTAATTCAAAATTTTTATATATAAATTTGTTCTCGCTTTCTCATATTATAAACTGTCATATAAATTTCTATATTATCTCATCATATAAATTGTTAAATTTGTTCTCCCTTTCTCTGCAGTACACACTCACTGCATTTCACACTACCACATTGCTGCTATACTAACATACTGCCTCTGCAATTCACACTACCTCACTGTACATAATCACTGTCTCCCTTTCTCTGAAGTACAAAAACCTCTACTGCAAACATATAATAGACACATTACACACTTCTTACTGCATACGTAGACACATTACATCAACAAACTCACAGGAATCAAAGCACAAAAATGTCAACAAATTAAAAGAATACACTAGCAAATCTCTGTTTAAAGCACCATAAATATACAACAAAGTCGCAGGATTCAAAGCACAAAAATGTCACATCATGTAGAAACAAAACGAGAACACCTGGAAAAAGAGAATCAGAAATCGTACCTTAGAAAACAATAGATGCGTAACTCACATAAACCCTAGGTCGAAGATACGATCCACCGTAGCCTGCCAGAAAGCTTGTCGGAAACAGAGGTGTGTAGAGTAACCCCTGAGCAATTTTTGCCCTGGGAGTAGATTTGAAACTTAGAGAAGTAGATCTGCGATGGAGAGAAGTCGAACTGAGAGGAGAGAACCAAATAGCGACTGAGAGAAGATGAGAGAAATAAGGGCAAATTAGAACTTTGAAAAAAAAAAAAAAGAATCGCTATGTTAAACGCTGCTCTCCCTAGCGTGTCAAACTTGGCGGTTTGGATGGCGATTCGCTAATTGAAAAAGCTATTGACCAAACATCTTCTTTAGTCAAACCGCTAAAAATGGTCAAATTCACTAAAAATCAACGGATCAACTGATAACCAAACATAGCCTTCCTAATGCTTGATGTGAAGTTTGTTGCTTTTCAAGGAATCAAGTTCTGGGTGGGCAAAATACTCAAGATTTAATTAATCAAAGCACTATATAAGGAATAAATAAGAGGCTTTTCATCTTCAATTTTAAAGTGCATTTAAAACAAAGTGTATGTATGAACAAATACGGGTTAGGCCAAATGGTTTGCTCCATTCACATGGGTGGGAATCGAAATCCCAAACTCATGTTTAAGGGACAAAGTGCTGAACCACCACGCAAATCATATCTACTATACTAATAAGAGCCAAAGAGAGTTAGGCCTAAAATGGGTAGAAAAAATGGCGGTAATCAAATGGATGGTTCAGATGAATTATTTAATCAAATAGATGGCTAAGATAATTCTGATTAATATTATTCATAGAGATTACCTAATTTAACCTTACTTTTATGATTTTCCGTTAAGTTTTCCGTTAAATATTCTCTTCTCTGTTAATATTCCGTTTAACTTTTAAGTAACCCATTAATTTCTATAAGAAAGGTCTTAGGTTCGAACCTCATCTCAATCAAATTTGACATAATTAAGTTTTTCACTTTATTTTACTCTTATTAAATTAAATAAATTAGTAGCT
>CP025644.1:9720185-9731852 GCA_003576665.1 Ipomoea trifida
ATTCCTAATAAAGTATATTCTACCTTATCTACTTTCCTATTCGTAATACAATTCTTGATTAAAATTACTAATCGTAATAATATAGTACATATATTTCCCTGCAATGCAATCTATATCTATACTATTAACAAAAACAATATCTTCAACTTTAACTTCCCGCCCAAAACAGTCCTATACTATTAAGGTTTGCGTAATATTGTAAAATATTGTAATACAATTCATATTCGTGATACAATTGTACATTAAAATATCGTAATACAATTCCTAATAAAATATATTCTACCTTATCTACGTTCATATTCGTAATACAATTTTTGATTAAAATTACTAATCGTAATAATATAGTACATATATTTTTTTCTGCAATGCAATCTATCTATACTATTAATAAAAAAATATCCTAAACTTTAACTTGCCGACCAAAACACTCATATACTATTAAAGTTTGCGTAATATTGTAAAATATAGTAATACAATTTCTATTCATAATACAATTGTACATTAAAATATCGTAATACAATTCCTAATAAAGTATATTCTACCTTATCTACGTTGTTAATAATATAGTACATAGATTTCCCTGCAATGGAATCTACACTATTAATAAAAACAATATCCTCAACTTTAACTTCCCGCCCAAAACACTCCTATACTATTAAGGTTTGCGTAATATTGTAAAATATGGTAATACAATTCATATTCGTAATACAATTGTACATTAATTTGGTCCCTCAATTGTTAGTGAACTGTCAATGTAGTCCCTTAACTCCGTATTCATCAATTTGGTCCCTAAAATTAAATTTTTTGGTCACACAACTCCATCCGACCGTATTTCGGTGAGGACTCCGATTAAGTCGGGGTGGTATTTTGATCATTTCGTGTCTTCAGCTCTCCATCCCTCTTCCTAGAGCTTATCGACGACGAGTCAACCTCCCCAGTCGCACTAGTCAGCCTCCGTCCATCGCATCAGTAAGCCATCACAGATGCAATAAGCCTAATCACAAGGGGAAAAAAACACCAAGCAACAACCAAAACATTACAGCATAGCAATCTGGATTAATTTCAAGTTCAATCACTTCACAACAGAAATGGAAGATTTGCATTCATTAACACAACATATATATTACATGATGCACTTTGTCTACTACAATCTGGCCTTCATTCACTACAAACTGGAACAAAGAACATAAATTAGAAAATCGAAACACTTAGTGGCGGATGCAACATGGGGGCAGTGGGGGAAACTCAACCCAAAACGACATCGTTTCCTCTTTGTTTGCTCTTTACATGATGCACTTTGTTTCCTATATATATATATATATTTGCTCTTTGTTTCCTTCGCAGTCCAACGACCAGCGACCAGTCTGTTTCCTTCTTTGCATCGCGCCATCGCCACTCGGCAGTCCATGACGCTGCGCCGACGCCACCGTGCATCCGCCTGTCCACCTCCCGCCTCTGGCTTCTGCAGTTTCTCCTCGACCCTCGACTAGACACCAGCCAAACTGCCAAAGCCCACAGCCACCGCCCACCAGGTTTGTTCTATACTTCAACTCTTCTTCGATTATTCCATAATTGATAATTCAATTTCTTGATTTTCTTCCCTTAGTAATTACTATCAACTTCTCACAATCTCACACCTTGAATAATTTATTTGCCTAATTTTTGTTTGCCCTAATTTTTTTTTTTTTTTTGCATTAATTTCCCTAATTTTGAAGTTGCCCTAATTCAATTGATAATAGTTGCTTAATGTTGATAGTTTTTTCATTAATTTCCCTAATTTTGAAGTTGCCCTAATTCAATTTCCCTAATACTAGTTCACTGCCAAGTTTAATGCTTTTGTGTTTTTGTTGATTTGTTTGATTCACTGCCCAATTCTTCTATAGTTCACTACCACTGATTCACTGCTAATTTTGTGCTTTTTTTATTTGTTTGATTCAATGCCCAATTCTTCTATAGTTCACTGATTCATTGCCAATTTTTTTGATTTGTTTGATTTCTATAGTTCTATTTGTTTGATTTCTAATTTATTAGTATTACTTATTAGTTAATTAGCTAATTAGTGATTTGTTGATTTGTTGATTAGTTATGGAAAAATTCTTTAAAAGAAAATCAGTGGTTGATGATTTATGTAGTCAAGGTAGTCCGAAGTGTCAAGTACAATAGCTTGTATTGAAGTTAAATTAGTTGAACTTGATTAGCTTATTGTTGGAAAATTCTAATGTATTTTGTGAACTTGATTAGCTTATTTGTGATTTCTATAGTTCTATTTGTTTGATTTCTAATTTGTTATTACTTAGTAGTTAATTAGCTTATTGTTGGAAAAATTCTAATGTATTTTGTATTTGAACAATGCTATTCGTATTTGATATTTTGTATTTGAAAATTTTTGAATTCATTTTACCTTTGCTTCTTCTTCCCCACTCAACTTAATTTCTGGATCCGCCACTGGAAACACTACTGGGAAGATCAAAGTGGTTCTTAGGGTTTCGGGATAAACTTTCGCATCCACACATGCTTGCCTTTAATTGTAAATTTAGCTTCTTTTTTTTTTCAGGCCTCTGAGAACCAAGTTAACGATTGCCGAAGAGGTGAAGACAATCAAGGCAAAAAGTGACTGCTCATTGGGCTTCACCACCTGCATAGAGATGGACTCCACACAGTCGCCAAACATCCTCCAAACATCCTGTTGAAGTAACCCCAAAGCTCCCATTCAAAAACAGGATAACCCTTAGAAAAAGTAGCAAACATTTTTCTCTTTTCTTTTGGTTCATCCATAAGTAAAGGAGGCATCACTGATTCAGACCACTCGACTGTGAGTCCGAGTCCTCCAAACCTTTGTATCTCGGGATCCATGGCAGGCACCACCGACCAAGATGACTCACCTGAGAGTCTGACTCCTCCAAACCTTGGTATCATGGGTCCACAGGCTCAACAACAGATGGTGAGATCATGACCATTTGAGTTTTGAGCAACTCTCGTTCAGTGTTTCTCTTGATGGCCAATTAATATGTGTGTCAATGAATTGAGGGATCTCATGAATTTGGCCATCAAGAGAAACACTAAACGAGAGTTGCTCAAAACTCAAATGGTCATGATCCCACCGTCTGTTGCTGAGCCCATGGATCCCATGATATTAAGGTTTGGACGACTCAGACTCTCAGGTGAGTCATCTCGGTCAGTGGTGCCTCCTATTGATCCCATGCAACAAAGGTTTGGAGGACTCAAAGTCATAGGTGAGTCATCTCAATCGGTGGTACCTCCCATGGATCCCAAGATACAAAGGTTCGGAGGACTCGAATTTACAGGCAAGTTGTCTGAATCAGTGATCCCTTCTTTACTTATGGATGAACCAAAAGAAAAGAGAAAAATGTTTGCTACTTTTTCTAAGGGCCATCCTGTTTCTGAATGGGAGCTTTGGGGTTACTTCAACAGGATGTTTGGAGAATGTTTGGCGACTGTGTGGAGTCCATCTCTATGCAGGTGGTGAAGCCCAATGAGCAGTCACTTTTTGCCCTGATTGTCTTCACCTCTTCGGCAATCGTTGACTTGGTTCTCAAAGGCATGAAAAAAGCTAAATTTACAATTAAAGGCAAACATGTGTGGATGCGAATGTTCATCCTGAAAGACTAAGAACAACTTTGATATTCTCAGTAGTGTTTCTCATATGCTTTGAAGTGTATGAAGATCATGACCCTTCCTTCAAATCTAATTTGGGTGGGAACGTTCCTAATTTCATGGATTGGGATGCAGTAGAAGGGTTGGTGAAAATTCTTAAATCATTTTATGAAATGACTGTTAGGATATCTGGTTCTTGGTATGTAACTTCTAATACATTCTTCTCTGAAGTGTTTGATTTATCTTGCATACTTACTAGTCTGGTGGGAGCTGAAACTGATTCTGTGAAAGAATATGAGGGCTAAGTTTGATAAATACTGGGGTGATCCAAGCAAGATGAATTTTCTGATTTTTTATGAAAATATAATAGACCCTAGGGAAAAAACTGAATACATGCCATATCAGTTTAATCAATTATATGGTGATGAAGTTGGCAAGTCCTTGTTTGAGAAGGTTATGAGAGACTTGAATGAGTTGTATGCTGATTTTGTGACAAGTTTCCCAGTCCAGTATGAACCTGTAGAACATTCTGTTCCTCCTACTGTTTTGTCTGATCCAGTTTCTGTTGGGAGATCCTAGTCTTTGTTAAAATCCCAGTTTAAAAAATAGATTGGAGAGTGGAGATTTAGGAAGAAAACTAGGTTGGGAGTTTATTTGAGTGAGGCAATAATAGAAGAGGATGGTGAATTTGACCTCTTGAAATGGTGGAAGCTTAATGCTGGAAGGTTTCCTGTGCTTTCTAAAATGGCTAGGGATATACTTGTTGTTCCCATTTCTACAGTTGCATCAGAATCAACATTTAGTACAAGTTGGAGGGTCCTTGATGCATTTAGGAGTTAACTTACTCCTAAAATTGTGGAGGCACTTGTCTGTGCACAAGACTGGCTTAGGTTGCCCAATCAACCTCTTTCAGTTGAAGAAAACATTGATGAGGTTGAGAAATTTGAAAAAGGTAATTATTCTTTTAAGTTTTAACTTTAATTCTAATTTTGTTGTTTTAGTTTAAAGTCTAATGTTGTTTATTTTATTTTTTGTTTTTATTTTTGTGAAGAGTTTTGCACTAGAGTTGGTTCTTCCCTGCCTACAATACCTGTAAATTGATTTCTAATTCTTTCAAACTATTTCATATTTTCATTTGTTTATTGTTTTACTGTTTTATGCTTATGCCTTGTGTTGTTTAAAACTAAATTCTGTATGTCTGAGTGCTTGAGTGCTTGATTGCCTGAGTATGGAACCATGGTGGCTCTACATAATGATGAGTTGAGTTGAAGACTCCCTGGCTGGAAAGTTTGCTGCCTCAGTGGCTAATAACTGCCCCAGGTTTGTGGAATCACACTATCCACTAACCACTGGAATATTGGACTGGATCAGTAGGGTTGTAAGTATAAGGATGCTGTCTGGTATATCTCTCGGACCCTCTTCTCTGTTTGTTTGTAAATCTTTAATAACTGCCCCAGTGCAATGATGATGCTTCCACCATTCTCTGAAATCTGGGATTTGTTGGATTGGGTTTGGTATGTTGCCATGAACTGTGGTCAATCCATAGCTCATTGGCAATTTGCCCCCAATCCTTACATGATATGAAAAATAAGCAATCTGAGCACACTTTGCCCCAATGTTAACTTTCTATTATTACTAATAACAATATACTTATTATATTGTATATATTTTGGCAAGTTTACTTAACTTTTAAGTTTTAATCTTCTATAACTTTGAATATAATCAGGAAGAGGAATAGGATTTAGGGAACTATTGGAGATTTGGAGAATGGAGGATTGGAGGTTGGAGCTGTGGTTTAATTCTTCTTCTGTAAAATGTAAACTCAATGAATCATGCTTGTCTGTAATTTGAATTGTATTTTGGTGTAATTAAGTTTTTAAGATGTAATTTTGGTGAATGATTTAGATTTTAGACTCTTGGACAGTGGAGTAGTGGACTGTTACTCTGTTAGAGTGTTAGACACTTAGAGAGTAAGAGTCTTAGACATTTGTATAATTTCTTTCAGTTTCTTAGTTCTTACTATTTTAGTATTTGTATATATGATAAGCGCCAATAATAGTCAAGTTTAGTGTTATTTAGGGATAACATTATGTAGTCTTAACACCCATTTATGATCATTTTTATGCATAAAGACTCTAATTAAGACCCAATCGAGAAATTCAACTCAAAGGTTGTGTTTTAAGTCAATTCCGCAAGATTTAGCGCGGTCCGGAGCCAAAAAGGAAGTAACAAACGAAGAATTAACCGTGCAGGAGGCCACCACGAGGCCAACACGCGTGTTGGGAGGCATAGACTGTTTCCAGTATGCATCCACGCCCCAAACCACGCGTGGTGATGGTGTGGACGGGTCAGTTAGGGCAACCGCGGGATTTCGATTTTCGGACAGCTATTTAAACCCCCTTTCCTCATTTTACAGGGGGGTCTCTCCAACTTTCCAGATCTAATTTTCTTTTCATTTCTTCCCCTTTGGGGAGGGAAACCAATACATTCCCATTAGAGTAGATTTGCTTTTCTTAAATATTTGAAGATGAGGATGGATGAAAAGTTAGAAGAAGAAGTAGATCACTGGTTTCCATAGGTATAATACTCTTTTCTTAGAAAGATTGTTTCTTTAATTTATTGCTTTGTTTGATTTTGATTGTTGCTCTTTAATGTTCACAATGCTTGAGTAGAATAGCTTAGGGGTGTGTGTGCCCCATGCTAGATCCTTGATTGAAGCTTGAATTTTTCCTTATGTTTATGAAGATGTTGGAGTAGGATTGTGGTTTTGTGTGGGTGATGTTTTTCATACTTTGCTCATATTTCAGCCGGAATAGTAGTGAACTAGGTGAAAGTAAGCGTGTGCGCGATAGCGGCCTCTTATGAGTCCCACTCATCCACATCCCTGCCCTCTATCCGAAAGGATGGGGTCCGGGAGGAGTGGTAGGTAAGGTTTTCGATAAAATGCTTCAACCGAATGAGAATTGAGTGTCTGAGTGTGACGCCACTCGGTATAAATACCGTGACTCCCTAATTCAATCCCGAAAACTCATTTTCAAATTCCCGTATGGCAATCAATCGCTTGGTTTAGTTGTGGTACACGCCCCTTTGTTCCTTTAAATTGTTTAGTTTAATTTTGTTTTTACAACCCCCAACCTATCATCAAATGCCCCTTAGTAATCCTTATTACTCTTATTCATTACCCTCCTAAATGTCCACACTAATTCGCTCCAATTTGTCATCTTTGAGAGACACGACACTCGGGGACTTTTCCTCGTTTTACCACTTATCCACCTCACCACAATCGAACTACCTTAAAAATGGCGCCGTTGCGGGGGATGACAAACGGTTTTGAATAGTGTTGATATTTTTATGTTAATTTTTAAGAGTTCTTGAATTGCTTTCTTTTTGTTTGTTTTATTTTCTTATTTTTGGATACTTGATTGAAGAAGTGAGCTCATTTGCCTTGCATATTTTGTTGCTCACTTGCAACTACTTTTAGTTGCAAAGATTTGTTGTTGGTTAAGCTTTGTGCAGGAATTTTTTGTTAAAAATCATTTGAAAGCTTGCTAATGTGTACTAATATGAATCCCCATGGTTATCCATACCATGGAGGACAATCTTGGAGAGGTTCTCCACCCCAACCATATCCCTATTACCCCCATTCTACCTATGATTACCCTCCACCAACATATCACTACCCACCTCCAAATCCTTACCCATTTTCACACCACTACTTACTACCTCCAAATTCTTATCCATCTTATATACATAGCCATCACCCACCACCATATACACACCCAATCCCACCTTATCAAAAAGAACTCCCTCCACAATACCCCATTTATCAAAATGACTCGTTAAGCTCTAAAGATATATCCCAAAATATAGAGAGTAAGCTTGTCCAAATGATGAAAAAAATCGACCCAAGCTATACTCACGAGCCAAATTCATTCCCCGATTCCCACCTAAACACCCACTACCAACCTCCATCACAATTTCATAAAGGAAACAATACTACACATTTCTTTGAAACACCACTCTCCTTCCCATATCTTACCCATACCAATCCTTGTGATTATATCCCACCGGCCAAAGACGAAATTGAGATTCTTAAAGAAAAAATAGAAGCATTCACGAGGATGGCCAAGGAGGATACGGGTAATTTAAAAGCCAAAATTTAGAGCGAATTGAAAGATTATCTCCCTACCATCCGGAAAGAAGGACTTCCATTAGAAGAAGTTTATTACCGTTTAGCCATCCCATTGTAGATGATATCCCAATTTTGGAAGCCAATCCAAGGATTGTACAAGAGGTTGGAAAAGAACAAAATGATAGAGAAGAGGTGAGTGTTTAAGAAAAAGTAGATTGTTATGCCCCGGTTCTTGAAAAAGTTCTAATTTTCGAATCGGAAGATCCAAAAGAGGTAGAGATGGAGAGTGAAGATGAGGACATCGAAGTAGTGTGAGAAGATGAAGAGCCAACATGTGGTAACATTCTTAATCCTTCTTGCGAAAATATTCTTGAAAATCCTTGTGCTCTTAGTGAAAACACTCTTGACACTTGTGTGGATGACTCCTCTTTGAAATGCAATAATGATCTATATGCCTGTGATACTACTCGTTTTTATTTCCGGGAGGATGATTCCATAGGCTTTGTTGATGATTCTATTAATGAGTGTGAAAATGTTGGTAATGATAATTATGTTCTTTGTAAAGATGACTCCCTTCGAATTGATATTTCTACTACTTGTGATTATGACTGGTTTAATTTTTGGGAGGATGATTCTATAGTAAATCGTGATATATTGATTGATAATCATAAGGATTCTCTTTTGTTTAAAGATGAATATGATTGTTTTCAATTCTTGGAAAATGAATCCTATGACTTGAGAAGAAATGAGTTGATGAGTGAAGGGGATATTACTTCGTTTTATTCATATAAAGATAATGGTGATTCTTCTAGCCAAATAGAGTGGGGAAATGAGATGAGAGAACGTGAGGAAGAGATGGTGGAAAATGAAGGGATTTTCACGTTTGATTTAATTGAGAGAATTGAGCAGGGTAATGTTACTAAATTTGAAGTTGAAAATGTGAATGAGGTGATATGGTACCAACCTTATGCTAAGAATGAAAAGATCTTTAGGGGTGGAAGAGAGAATGAGAAAATAAGGGAAGATCACACCACCCTTGAGGAATTAAGGATGGTGTGAGGCCAAAAACCTTCCAAATATACAATTTATTATTCCTTTATTCAATCTGGAATTCAAGGACGTCCTGCACCTTGGGGCATTCCTTGAAGCAAAAGTACATGGGACACTTGGTAGGGTCCCGAAATCGGTGTGCTTCGAAGGATAGAACACACCACGTCTAGCCGAAGACGTTAAACCATGGCGCACTTGGGAGGCATTCCCAAAGTTATCACTAGGATTTTGAATTTGTCTTCTTTACTCTCATTTTTATTTTTCATAATAATCTTTGTCTTTTGTATAGTTTCGTTTTAATTAACCACGCAGATTCATCATTCAAAAATGTGTCCTATAAAAATTCATCCGTCAAAGTCATTGGCTTGTGCAAAAGAGGCAAAGAAACTTTTAAGTGGACAACTGGACACGTCCACGCCCTCAACCATGCGTGTGGGTGGCGTGGACGAAATCCAGTAAGCGTCCATGCCACCAACCACGTGTGTGGGTGGCGTGGACAGACACCAGGTAAGTTGCGTAAAAGTGGCGCAAATGTGTTTTAAACCTTGTCCCTTCTTCATTCTTTTCATTTCCACGAGCTATTATCATTCCTAAGGTAAAGATACTCCTTCCCAAAGCAATTTTCTCAAAAATTTCAAATATATTCCATCACCCAAGGTCATCAAAAAGGTAATCTATGCTCTTCTTTTCTTTATCTCTTAGGGAAAAATCTATTTCATTTGAAGCATGATGCCATGAATCTACAATGTTCTTAACTTCTTTATGGTTATTTTGTTGGGAAACACTTATATATCTTAGATTTGAGCTTACATTGTTGATATTATATGAAAAACCCCATGATTTGCAACACATTGATGCTTACATTGCAAACACTATGAGGAATTTGGGCATGTTTTATGTAGTTGGATTTTTGTATGAAATTAAGAACATATGAAGAAAAGTTTACAACTTTCTTGTTCCTAGGACCCCACATTGTTGATTCTTACTTTCTATTTGAAAAATTTTGAACTTGTGGGATCACTACATTTTTGAACCTCACTCTAGTTTGAAGGAAGAAGATGAAGTTGAGTTTCTATGTTGACTTTTGAATTTCAAATGATATTGTGCATTTATCTTACTCATTGTTTTCTTTTGAAATGCAAATCATGAGAAGAATATGTTAAAATTTTGTGTTATTTTGTTTCCGAATGATAGATCACCATAAAGTGAGAAGAATATTTCCATGCAATATATTTTAAAATTATTGACCATTTTCTAGGAAATGTCTTCGCAATCGTCAACTGCTAATCAAAAGGAAATGAGAGCGAGAAAAGGGAAAGTCTCGATGATGGAAATAGATTTGCCAAGAGCGAAAGAGGAAGAAAGAAACGAAGGAAATTCATGCTGCAGAATGAGCATGACTGTGAAAATGAGAAATCGTTTTCAATATTTGCTTGATCTCCCAGTTACTGGATGGAACTTTGTCGATCTAGCCATGTTGAATCCATTCCAGTGCCAACATTTGGTGGCTTGTCTCATCCACCAACCTTTTTGGAGAAGAATTTTTGGATGGCGCCACCCAACGCATGCGCCAGCAGTCTATGAATTTGTGACTAGCCTTGAGGTCACAGGAAGAAACGGCGATCTAAGGAGCCCCACCATCCGATTGCAAATTAAAATATAGTAATACAATTCCTATTAATAATACAATTGCACATTAAAATATCGTAATACAATTCGTAATAAAATATATTCTACCTTATCTACGATCCTATTCGTAATACAATTCAAGATTAAAATTACTAATCGTAATAATATAGTACATATATTTTCCTACAATGCAATCAATCTATACTATTAATGAAAACAATATCATCAACTTTAACTTCCCGTCCAAAACACTCCTATACTATTAAAGTTTGCGTAATATTGTAAAATATAGTAATACAATTTATATTCATAATACAATTGTACATTAAAATATCGTAATACAATTCCTAATAAAGTATATTCTACCTTATCTACTTTCCTATTCGTAATACAATTCTTGATTAAAATTACTAATCGTAATAATATAGTACATATATTTCACTGCAATGCAATCTATATCTATACTATTAATAAAAACAATATCTTCAACTTTAACTTCCCGCCCAAAACAGTCCTATACTATTAAGGTTTGCGTAATATTGTAAAATATTGTAATACAATTCATATTCGTAATACAATTGTACATTAAAATATCGTAATACAATTCCTAATAAAATATATTCTACCTTATCTACGTTCATATTCGTAATACAATTTTTGATTAAAATTACTAATCGTAATAATATAGTACATATATTTTTTTCTGCAATGCAATCTATCTATACTATTAATAAAAAAATATCCTAAACTTTAACTTGCCGACCAAAACACTCATATACTATTAAAGTTTGTAATATTGTAAAATATAGTAATACAATTGTGACACCCCAACCTCACATGGGCTGAGATAGCTAAAAACTTAACATAAAAGCTGCCAATCTCAACCAACAAACCAAACATAGCGGAAGCGAATTAAAACCTAAGGGCGTCATGCCACATCTAGGTATAATCACAGCCTAGATGCACAGGCTAAACACAAGGATAAACTAAGCTGTCATCTCATAAAACTGAAATAATAATAA
The DNA here is from genome assembly GCA_003576665.1 of Ipomoea trifida. Classification (NCBI taxonomy): domain Eukaryota; kingdom Viridiplantae; phylum Streptophyta; class Magnoliopsida; order Solanales; family Convolvulaceae; genus Ipomoea; species Ipomoea trifida. The sequence continues at coordinate 9,731,634 of CP025644.1, forward strand.
TCCTCAGAGTATAAAATCCATAATCATCCAAACGGGACCAAGGAACTAGTCAAGAGTATATCATAATATCTCAAGGCACACAGGCCCAAAATCCAACATCTAAACAAGGTAAACTATGACTACGCATCCTCATAAAAGAGAGAACTCTAGCGCGCTCGCGTAGACTACTCCATACCTGGAAAACACACAAAGAACCATTAGCAAAAGAATGCTAAGCAA
>CP025644.1:9733099-9743275 GCA_003576665.1 Ipomoea trifida
GGTTTGCGTAATATTGTAAAATATTGTAATACAATTCATATTCGTAATACAATTGTACATTAAAATATCGTAATACAATTCCTAATAAAATATATTCTACCTTATCTACGTTCATATTCGTAATACAAATTTTGATTAAAATTACTAATCGTAATAATATAGTACATATATTTTTTTCTGCAATGCAATCTATCTATACTATTAATAAAAAAATATCCTAAACTTTAACTTGCCGACCAAAACACTCATATACTATTAAAGTTTGCGTAATATTGTAAAATATAGTAATACAATTTCTATTCATAATACAATTGTACATTAAAATATCGTAATACAATTCCTAATAAAGTATATTCTACCTTATCTACGTTGTTAATAATATAGTACATATATTTCCCTGCAATGGAATCTACACTATTAATAAAAACAATATCCTCAACTTTAACTTCCCGCCCAAAACACTCCTATACTATTAAGGTTTGCGTAATATTGTAAAATATGGTAATACAATTCATATTCGTAATACAATTGTACATTAATTTGGTCCCTCAATTGTTAGCGAACTGTCAATGTAGACCCTTAATTCCGTATTCATCAATTTGGTCCCTAAAATTAATTTTTTTGGTCACATAACTCCATCTGACCGTATTTCGGGGTGGTATTTTGATCATTTCATGTCTTCAGCTCTCCCTCCCTCTTCCTGGAGCTTGCCGGCGACGAGTCAACCTCCCCAGTCGCACTAGTCAGCCTCCGTCCGTCGCATCAGTCAGCAATCACAGACGCAGAGTCAAACTCGCTGGCAGAGCTCACCGTTAACGGCAACGGCAATCATCGAGCTTCTCCGACCCCCACCAAACACCCCCAAACGACCCTCCTCTGCCGAGTTCCTAAGCTCCTCCACCAATGAAGCGTCCTAGGCAACAGGCTTAAACCTACGACTTTGCACCACCCCTGCTCCGCTCCTGCTCTCGCTCCCGCTCCGGCTTCGGCTCTAGGTTTAGCTCCTGAGACTAGTCAGTAGTCACTAACATCTTCTCAATTGTACTTGTTCGAGTAGCATTTCATTTTGAAATGAGAACTTTTGAAACTAAGATTGTGTGTTGCTAAATTGCGGAAATTGCTTTACTTTCAAAAAAAAAAAGCATTGAAAAAAACTTTGATCTAACAATTTTAATTTCATTAATTTACAAAGAAGATTGGACATACCTGAGAGCATCCATGGCCTTCGTAGACTGCAAAATAATGTAATTCGTTGTCATTATCACGATTCGTGCGGCAAAACCGAGGGTGAATTGCTACGGCATCTTCCATATTCCTCCTAGAGAATAATGGTAACTCTGGTTTTCCTCAGCAATTTCCCCATGAATTTGGGTTCTTGGAATTTGGACAGAGGTGGCAGTAACAGTGAAAACAAGAACCCAAATTCTTTGAAATTAGTTCCTGAAATTTCTGGTCAGATTGAAATTAGTGGGAGTAAGGCTGAGCTTTGTTTTGGTAGCATTACCAGGAATTCTAGGCTGATGAAACCTCGCAGGAGAAGCCCGTATATCCCTTTTCTCGAACCTTGGGGATCCAAAATTCATCTGGTGAGAAATGTAGGCGACGATTTCACATTAAAGTGTGGCTTCAATGAACTTTCGTCGCCAGCGAGCTCTAGGAATAGGGAGGGAGGGCTGAAGACACGAAATGACCAAAATATCCTGACTTAATCGGAGTCCTCACCGGAATACGGCTGGATGGAGTTATGTGACTAAAAATAATTAATTTCAGGGACCAAATTGATGAATACGGACTTAAGGGACTACATTGACAGTTCACTAACAATTGAGGGACCAAATCAATGATTTACCCTTTTTTTTCTTCCTTTCACTTTTCAATAATTAACAAAAGTTATATATTTATTGTCATAGACTCAAGCGTGTAATATATTTAAGTGAAGAGCACAAAATGGTATTATCATAAATAAATGGTTCTAAGTTTATTTTGTACTATTTTCTATAAATATGACAAGTATCAAAAAGATAATCTCAACTTTTTAAGTTTTTTTTTTCTTGAAAATAACTTTTTAAGTTATTTTCATATTGAAACAGAAATTTATAAAGGAATTCTCTCAATATATATTTTTTATAAATTGAGTCCGTATTAGAACAAAAGATAAAACAAATATACAACGAATATCGATGCACAGATATATCGTAACGTAAAGTATGAAACTTTTTAATAAATGTACTCAGAAATTCAATCTACGTGTTTAAAGAAAGAAACTTTCCAGGTAATTGTTTACTAATCATCATGACAATAACAATTTAATGCTGAATGCTATACTTAATACAATGACAAATTTTACTTTCATCATTACCTAAAGCATTTGAGATTGCCTGCAATAAGCCTAATCACAAGGGGAAAAAAACACCAAGCAACAACCAAAACATTTCAGCATAGCAATCTGGATTAATTTCAAGTTCAATCACTTCACAACAGAAATGGAAGATTTGCATTCATTAACACAACATATATATTACATAATGCACTTTTTCTACTACAATATGGCCTTCATTCACTATGAACTGGAACAAAGAACATAAATTAGAAAATAAAAACACTTAGTGGCGGATGCAACATGGGGGCAGTGGGGGCAAACTCAACCCAAAACGACGTCGTTTTGGGGTTGATATATATATATATATATATATATATATATATATATATATTTGCTCTTTGTTTCCTTCGCAGTCTAGAGACCAGCGACCAGTCTGTTTCCTTCTCTGCATCGCGCCATCGCCACTCGCCAGTCCATGACGCTGCGCCGACGCCACCGTGCATCCGCCTGTCCACCTCCCGCCTCTGGCTTCTGCAGTTTCTCCTCGACCCTCGACTAGACACCAGCCAAACTGCCAAAGCCCACAGCCACCGCCCACCAGGTTTGTTCTATACTTCAACTCTTCTTCGATTCTTCCATAATTGATAATTCAATTTCTTGATTTTCTTCCCTTACTAATTACTATCAACTTTTGACAATCTCACACCTTGAATAATTTATTTGCCAAATTTTTGTTTGCCCTAATTTTTTTTTTTTTTGCATTAATTTCCCTAATTTTGAAGTTGCCCTAATTCAATTGAAAATAGTTGCTGAATGTTGATAGTTTTTTCATTAATTTCCCTAATTTTGAAGTTGCCCTAATTCAATTTCCCTAATACTAGTTCACTGTCAAGTTTAATGCTTTTGTGTTTTTGTTGATTTGTTTGATTTACTGCCCAATTCTTCTATAGTTCACTGCCACTGATTCACTTCCAATTTTGTGCTTTTTTTTTATTTGTTTGATTCACTGCCCAATTGTTCTATAGTTCACTGATTCATTGCCAATTTTTTTGATTTGTTTGATTTCTATAGTTCTATTTGTTTGATTTCTAATTTATTAGTATTACTTATTAGTTAATTAGCTAATTAGTGATTTGTTGATTTGTTGATTAGTTATGGAAAAATTCTTTAAAAGAAAATCAATGGTTTATGATTTATCTAGTCAAGGTAGTCCGAAGTGTCAAGTACAATAGCTCGTATTGAAGTTAAATTAGTTGAACTTGATTAGCTTATTGTTGGAAAATTCTAATGTATTTTGTGAACTTGATTAGCTTATTTGTGATTTCTATAGTTCTATTTGTTTGATTTCTAATTTGTTATTACTTAGTAGTTAATTAGCTTATTGTTGGAAAAATTCTAATGTATTTTGTATTTGAAAAATCTTATTCGTATTTGATATTTTGTATTTGAAAATTTTTGAATTCATTTTACCTTTGCTTCTTCTTCCCCACTCAACTTAATTTCTGGATCCGCCACTGGAAACACTACTGGGAAGATCAAAGTGGTTCTTAGGCTTTCGGGATAAACTTTCGCATCCACACATGCTTGCCTTTAATTGTAAATTTAGCTTTTTTTTTCAAGCCTCTGAGAAACAAGTTAACGATTGCCGAAGAGGTGAAGACAATCTAGGCAAAAAGTGACTGCTCATTGGGCTTCACCACCTGCATAGAGATGGACTCCACACAGTCGCCAAACATTCTCCAAACATCCTGTTGAAGTAACCCCAAAGCTCCCATTCAGAAACAGGATGGCCCTTAGAAAAAGTAGCAAACATTTTTCTCTTTTCTTTTGGTTCATCCATAAGTAAAGGAGGGATCACTGATTCAGACGACTTGCCTGTGAATCCGAGTCCTCCGAACCTTTGTATCTTGGGATCCATGGGAGGTACCACCGATTGAGATGACTCACCTGTGACTTTGAGTCCTCCAAACCTTTGTTGCATGGGATCAATAGGAGGCACCACTGACCGAGATGACTCACCTGAGAGTCTGAGTCGTCCAAACCTTAATATCATGGGATCCATGGGCTCAGCAACAGACGGTGGGATCATGACCATTTGAGTTTTGAGCAACTCTTGTTCAGTGTTTCTCTTGATGGCCAAATTCATGAGATCCCTCAATTCATTGACACACATATTAATTGGCCATCAAGAGAAACACTGAACGAGAGTTGCTCAAAACTCAAATGGTCATGATCTCACCATCTGTTGCTGAGCCTGTGGACCCATGATACCAAGGTTTGGAGGAGTCAGACTCTCAGGTGAGTCATCTTGGTCGGTGGTGCCTCCCATGGATCCCGAGATACAAAGGTTCGGAGGACTCGGACTCACAGTCGAGTGGTCTGAATCAGTGATGCCTCCTTTACTTATGGATGAACCAAAAGAAAAGAGAAAAATGTTTGCTACTTTTTCTAAGGGCCATCCTGTTTCTGAATGGGAGCTTTGGGGTTACTTCAACAGGATGTTTGGAGAATGTTTGGCGACTGTGTGGAGTCCATCTCTATGCAGGTGGTGAAGCCCAATGAGCAGTCACTTTTTGCCCTGATTGTCTTCACCACTTCGGCAATCGTTGACTTGGTTCTCAGAGGCATGAAAAAAGCTAAATTTACAATTAAAGGAAAGCATGTGTGGATGCGAATGTTCATCCTGAAAGACTAAGAACAACTTTGATATTCTCAGTAGTGTTTCTCATATGCTTTGAAGTGTATGAAGATCATGATCCTTCCTTCAAATCTGATTTGGGTGGGAATGTTCCTAATTTCTTGGATTGGGATGCAGTAGAAGGGTTGGTGAAAATTCTTAAATCATTTTATGAAATGACTGTTAGGATATCTGGTTCTTTGTATGTAACTTCTAATACATTCTTCTCTGAAGTGTTTGATTTATCTTGCATACTTACTAGTCTGGTGGGAGCTGAAACTGATTCTGTTAAACTAATTGGAAAGAATATGAGGGCTAAGTTTGATAAATACTGGGGTGATCCAAGTAAGATGAATTTTCTGATTTTTTATGAAAATATAATAGACCCTAGGGAAAAAACTGAATACATGCCATATCAGTTTAATCAATTATATGGTGATGAAGTGGGCAAGTCCTGGTTTGAGAAGGTTATGAGAGACTTGAATGAGTTGTATGCTGATTTTGTGACAAGTTTCCCAGTCCAGTCTGATCCTGTAGAACATTCTGTTCCTCCTACTGTTTTGTCTGATCCAGTTTCTGTTGGGAGATCCTAGTCTTTGTTAAAATCCCAGTTTAAAAAAAAGATCGGAGAGTGGAGATTTAGGCAGAAAGAAAACTGAGTTGGAAGTTTATTTGAGTGAGGCAATTATAGAAGAGGAGGGTGAATTTGACCTCTTGAAATGGTGGAAGCTTAATGCTGGAAGGTTTCCTGTGCTTTCTAAAATGGCTAGGGATATACTTGTTGTTCCCATTTCTACAGTTGCATCAGAATCAACATTTAGTACAAGTTGGAGGGTCCTTGATGCATTTAGGAGTTAACTTACTCCTAAAATTGTGGAGGCACTTGTCTGTGCACAAGACTGGCATAGGTTGCCCAATCAACCTCTTTCAGTTGAAGAAAACATTGATGAGGTTGAGAAATTTGAAAAAGGTAATTATTCTTTTAAGCTTTAACTTTAATTCTAATTTTGTTGTTTTAGTTTAAAGTCTAATGTTGTTTATTTTATTTTTTGTTTTTCTTTTTGTGCAGAGTTCTGCACTGGAGTTGGTTCTTCCCTACCTACAATACCTGTAAATTGATTTCTAATTCTTTGAAACTATTTCATATTTTCATTTGTTTACTGTTTTACTGTTTTATGCTTATGCTTGTGCCTTGTGTTGTTTAAAACTAAATTCTGTATGTCTGAGTGCTTGAGTGCTTGATTGCCTGAGTATGGAACCATGGTGGCTCTACATAATGATGAGTTGAGTTGAAGACTCCCTGGCTGGAAACTTTGCTGCCTCAGTGGCTAATAACTGTCCCAGGTTTGTGGAATCACACTATCCACTAACCACTGGAATATTGGACTGGATCAGTAGGGTTGTAAGTATAAGGATGCTGTCTGGTATATCTCTCTGACCCTCTTCTCTATTTGTTTGTAAATCTTTAATAACTGCCCCAGTGCAATGATGATGCTTCCACCATTCTCTGAAATCTGGGATTTGTTGGATTGGGTTTGGTATGTTGCCATGAACTGTGGTCAATCCATAGCTCATTGGAAATTTGCCCTCAATCCTTACATGATATGAAAAATAAGCAATCTGAGCACACTTTGTCCCAATCTTAACTTTCTATTATTACTAATAACAATATACTTATTATATTGTATATATTTTGGCAAGTTTACTTAACTTTTAAGTTTTAATCTTCTATAACTTTGAATATAATCAGGAAGAGGAATAGGATTTAGGGAACTATTGGAGATTTGAAGAATGGAGGATTGGAGGCTGGAGTTGTGGTTTAATTCTTCTTCTGTAAAATGTAAACTCAGTGAATCATGCTCGTCACTAATTTGAATTGTATTTTGGTGTAATTAAGTTTTTAAGATGTAATTTTTGTGAATGATTTAGATTTTAGACTCTTGGACAGTGGAGCAGTGGACTGTTACTCTGTTAGAGTGTTAGACACTTAGAGAGTTAGAGTGTTAGACATTTATATAATTTCTTTCAGTTTCTTAGTCCTTACTATTTTAGTATTTGTATATATGATAAGCGCCAATAATAGTCAAGTTTAGGGTCATTTAGGAATAACATTATGTAGTCTTAACACCGATTTATGATCATTTTTATGCATAAAGACTCTAATTAAGACCCAATCGACAAATTCGACTCAAAGGTTGTGTTTTAAGTCAATTCCGCAGGATTTAGCGCGGTTCGGGGCCAAAAAAGAAGCAACAAACGAAGAATTAACCGTGCAGGAGGCCACCACGAGGCTAACACGCGTGTTGGGAGGCGTGGACTATTTCCAGTATGCATCCATGCCCCAAACCACGCGTGGTGATGGCGTGGACGGGCCAGTTAGGGCAACCGCGGGATTTCGACTTTCGGACAGCTGTTTAAACCCCCTTTCCTCATTTTACAGGGGGGTGTCTCCAACTTTCCAGATCTAATTTTCTTTTCATTTCTTCCCCTTTGGAGAGAGAAACCAATACATTCCCATTAGAGTAGATTTGCTTTTCTTAAATATTTGAAGATGAGGATGGATGAAAAGTTAGAAGAAGAAGTAGATCACTGGTTTCCATAGGTATAATATTCTTTTCTTAGAAAGATTGTTTCTTTAATTTATTGCTTTGTTTGATTTTGATTGTTGCTCTTTAATGTTCACAATGCTTGAGTAGAATAGCTTAGGGGTGTGTGTGCCCCATGCTAGATACTTGATTGAAGCTTGAATTTTGCCTTATGTTTATGAAGATGTTGGAGTAGGATTGTGGTTTTGTGTGGGTGATGTTCTTCATACTTTGCTCATATTTCGGTCGGAATAGTAGTGAACTAGGTGAAAGTAAGCGTGTGCGCGATAGCGGCCTCTTACGAGTCCCACTCATCCACATCCCTGCCCTCTATCCGAAAGGATGGGGTCCGGGAGGAGTGGTAGGTAAAATTTTCGATAAAATGCCTCAACCGAATGAGGATTGAGAGTCTCAGTGTGACGCCACTCGGTATAAATACCGTGACTCCCTCATTCAATCCCGAAAACTCATTTTCAAATTCCCGTATGGCAATCAATCGCTTGGTTTAGTTGTGGTACACGCCCCTTTGTTCCTTTAAATTGTTTAATTTAATTTTGTTTTTACAACCCCCAACCTATCATCCAAATGCCCCTTAGTAATCCTTGTTACTCATATTCATTACTCTCCTAAATGTCCACACTAATTCGCTCCAATTTGTCATCCTTGAGAGACACGACACTCAGGGACTTTTCCTCATTTTACCACTTATCCACCTCACCACAATCGAACTACCTTAAAAATGGCGTCGTTGCCGGGGATGGCAAACGGTTTTGAATAGTGTTGATATTTTTTATGTTAATTTTTAAGAGTTCTTGAATTTCTTTCTTTTTGTTTGTTTTATTTTCTTATTTTTGGATACTTGATTGAAGAAGTGAGATCATTTGCCTTGCATATTTTGTTGCTCACTTGCAACTACTTTTAATTGCAAAGATTTGTTGTTGGTTAAGCTTTGTGCATAAATTTTTTGTTAAAAATCATTTGAAAGCTTGCTAATGTGTACTTATATGAATCCCCATGGTTATCCATACCATGGAGGACAATCTTGGAGAGGTTCTCCACCCCAACCATATCCCTATTACCCCCATTCTACCTATGATTACCCTCCACCAACATATCACTACCTACCTCCAAATCCTTACCCATTTCCACACCACTACTTACTACCTCCAAATTCTTATCCATCTTATATACATAGCCATCACCCACCACCATATACACACCCAATCCCACCTTATCAAAAAGAAATCCCTCCACAATACCTCATTTATCAAAATGACTCGTTAAGCTCTAAAGATATATCCCAAAATATAGAGAGTAAGCTTGTCCAAATGATGAAAAAAATCGACCCAAGCTATACTCACGAGCCAAATTCATTCCCCGATTCCCACCTAAACATCCACTACCCACCTCCATCACAATTTCATAAAGGAAACAATACTACACATTTCTTTGAAACACCACTCTCCTTCCCATATCTTACCCATACCAATCCTTGTGATTATATCCCACCGGCCAAAGACGAAATTGAGATTCTTAAAGAAAAAATAGAAGCATTCATGAGGATGGCCAAGGAGGATACGGCTAATTTAAAAGCCGAAATTTAGAGCGAATTGAAAGATTATCTCGCTACCCTCCTGTGACACCCCCAACCTCACACAGGCTGAGATAGATAAAATCTCAACACAACAGCTGCCCTACTCAACCAAACAGAACATAGCGGAAGCGAATTTAAAACCTAAGGGGCGTCATGCCACATCTAGGTATAAACACAGCCTAGATGCACAGGCTAAACATAAGAAACGAGCTCAACTGTATAAACGATAATCCTTAAGTATATCTCAAGACATCCAGCAACTAAACCAAAGTATTTAGAATTCTCAAAAACGGCACACAGGCCAAAGCATAAGACTAAAACATAACCACTATCTAAGCCTCCTCGTACGGGTGTATCTCTATCGCGCTCACGCAAAGACTTTAAGGCAAACCTGGAAAACACACGAAGAACCATTAGCAAAAGACTGCTAAGTAACCACCATTCACACCCGCAAGGAAGTATAGATATACATATAAGTTTGTAAATAGGTTTACACACCCATATAGAATATAAACACCAACAAACTGTTCAATAGTTCAAATCGGATACTCAACAACAATAAGCTGAACGAATCATCAACCAAGACTCATCCAACGAAGCCAACATTCAACAAGGAATATATATATATATATAACGAATCCACAAACGAGATACCAACTGAACACAATCATAAGGAACAATCAATCATAATTGAGAACAACGAGATATCAACCAAATAAACAAGAACTCATAACCAAAGAACCGAAAAGAAATCTCAACACCAACCACCAAGTCCTCACACCAACCATCATACCAAAACCCAACCACAGACAGAAGTCCGAATCCAGAAATCTGGTACGCAGGGGTGAAAACCCAATCACAGGGACCGAAGTCCAATCACAGGGACCGAAGTCCAATCACAGGGGTGAATCGACCCAATCACGGGGGTAATGAACCCAATCACGGGGTAATGAGCCCAATCACAGGGACCGTAGTCCAATCACAGGGACCTAAGTCCAAT
>CP025644.1:9747065-9777852 GCA_003576665.1 Ipomoea trifida
TGGAATTCAAGGACGTCCTGCACCTTGGGGCATTCCTTGAAGCAAAAGTACATGGGACGCTTGGTAGGGTCCCAGAATCGGTGTGCTTCGAAGGATAGAACACACCACGTCTAGCCGAAGACGTTAAACCATGGCGCACTTGGGAGGCATTCCCAAAGTTATCACTAGGACTTAGAATTTGTCTTGTTTACTCTCATTTTTATTTTTCATAATAATCTTTGTCTTTTGTATAGTTTCCTTTTAATTAACCACGCAGATTCATCATTCAAAAATGTGTCCCTATAAAAATTCATCCGTCAAAGTCATTGGCTTGTGCAAAAGAGGCAAAGAAACTTTTAAGTGGACAACTGGACACGTCCACGCCCTCAACCACGCGTGTGGGTGGCGTGGACGAAATCCAGTAAGCGACCATGCCACCAACCACGCGTGTGGGTGGCGTGGACAGACACCAGGTAAGTTGCGTAAAAGTGGCGCAAATGTGTTTTAAACCTTGTCCCTTCTTCATTCTTTTCATTTCCACGAGCTATTATCATTCCTAAGGTAAAGATACTCCTTCCCAAAGCAATTTTCTCAAAAATTTCAAATATATTCCATCACCCAAGGTCATCAAAAAGGTAATCTATGCTCTTCTTTTCTTTATATCTTAGGGAAAAATCTATTTCATTTGAAGCATGATGCCATGAATCTACAATGTTCTTAACTTCTTTATGGTTATTTTGTTGGGAAACACTTATATATCTTAGATTTGAGCTTACATTGTTGATATTATATGAAAAACCCCATGATTTGCAACACATTGATGCTTACATTGCAAACCCTATGAGGAATTTGGGCATGTTTTATGTAGTTGGATTTTTTTTATGAAATTAAGAACATATGAAGAAAAGTTTACAGCTTTCTTGTTCCTAGGACCCCACATTGTTGATTCTTACTTTCTATTTGAAAAATTTTGAACTTGTGAGATCACTACATTTTTGAACCTCACTCTAGTCTGAAGGAAGAAGATGAAGTTGAGTTTCTATGTTGACTTTTGAATTTCAAATGATATTGTGCATTTATCTTACTCATTGTTTTCTTTTGAAATGCAAATCATGAGAAGAATATGTTAAAATTTTGTGTTATTTTGTTTCCGAATGATAGATCACCTTAAAGTGAGAAGAATATTTCCATGCAATATATTTTAAAATTATTGACCATTTTCTAGGAAATGTCTTCGCAATCGTCAACTGCTAATCAAAAGGAAATGAGAGCGAGAAAAGGGAAAGTCTCGATGATGGAAACAGATTTGCCAAGAGCGAAAGAGGAAGAAGGAAACGAAGGAAATTCATGCTGCAGAATGAGCATGACTGTGAAAATGAGAAATCATTTTCAATATTTGTTTGATCTCCCAGTTACTGGATGGAACTTTGTCGATCTAGCCATTTTGAATCCATTCCAGTGCCAACATTCGGTGGCTTGTCTCATCCACCAACCTTTTTGGAGTAGAATTTTTGGATGGCGCCACCCAACGTATGCGCCAGCAGTCTATGAATTTGTGACTAGCCTTGAGGTCACAGGAAGAAGCGGCGATCTAAGGAGCCCCACCATCCGATTCTCTCGTTTCAATAAACCCTATCACATTTCGGTTGACAAATTAGGAGTATTGCTCGGATTCTATAGCAAGGAAGACAAAGAGAGTACTTGGTATAGACATCTCCCTTGGATCTTCGGAGATTTTGAAACCCCAAAGAGATATTGGAAGGAAATTGCAAAGCCAGGAATTGAATGGAGTGGGGCAAGAGTACTACAATCACATATCCGAAGAGATGATACTCAGGTACTTAGACGAATTTTGGCCCAATCATGGGAAGGGCGCAGATGCAATTTTGCAAAGGTCTACAGAACTGATTTATTCGCGCTTTGGAGCATGGATACGAATACGCCAGTGAATATGGGGATGGTGTGTAAGGGATGGCTGAAGGCACAACAACAAGCAAAGGTTACTTTAGTATTTGTGGGACCATTAGTCACGCAACTGTGCATAGCCTTGGGATATAAGGCGAGGATGGAATGGACTGAGGAGATCGTGAAAGAAGCAACTATGACTCCTCTATCGCTCAAGGATCTATCCACCTTGAACCTCAGCCGAACACGAAGAGTTAAGAAAGAGGCAAAGGCAACCAAAAAGAAAGTGCCCAAGCCACCAAAGGTGGAAATTCAACCACCAGCTCCTTCTTCATCCTCGACAACTCCGCAACCCACCACACCACTTGAGCAAACTCCAACATCCCCAGCAAATCAACCTTATTCTCCCCCAGTCTTATCTCCAAAAAACTCTATCTTCTCCAAGTCAGTAGCCCCGTCCACAAAAGATCCAACTTCGGCTCAGTCATCTTCACTTCCTGCAGCTCCCTCACGATCCACCAAAGTTACCGACTGGAAGACAATGTAAAGCTTCCAATATGAACTACATCTCAAGAAAGAATCATTTCTGGAAAAGAGAGAAGCTAGACACTACGAGCTCTTCGAGGAAATGAGTATGCAAATTGACTTCCTTCGGAAAGAACTTTGATAAGCTCCCTAGATACCCATTATTTGAGTACAAACTAGGGTGCGTTATAACGTTTTTAGTATCCTTAAATGATAATTTTATGATGATTTGTGCTTTAAATTCATTAGCCGCACACAAAGCTACCTTTGGCATGAATTGAGACAATACAGAGGTCCCGGGAGCTATTAGGAACAAAAAACGAGCTAAAGAAGCAAACCGAGCAAGTCTGGAGCCCCGAAGGACCCGGAATGAAGCCCACACGCGTGTTGGTGCACGTGGCAACATTCCAGTAGCCAACCACGCATGCTACCACGCGTGTGGGAGGCGTGGTTGGAACACTGCGCGAGAATATTTCCTAGGGCGAAATTTTGAAGACTATTTAAGCCCCCTTGATAGAATTTCAGAGGGGAGCCCCTTTTTCCATTTTTGTGAGAGTTCCTCCTTCTAGCAATTTTCATTCCTTAGTTTTTAGGATAGTTTAGTTTAGCAATTTCTCCTTGTAGAAAGACAACAAGCTTTGATTGAAGAAATACTTCAATACTAGGTTATTTCTATTACATCTTAATCTATTTTACTATTTTGTTTTTGGATTGAATTAGCTATTGCCTTAAATTCTTGAATATGTGTGGCTAGTTTAATCTAGGGATCTGGATTGTGCGAAAATATGTTGCTAGTGCTAAACCAATTAAACGAGTTGAAACCAAAAAAAAATTAACGAAAGAAAAATATGAAGAGATAAAAATACTTTTACTAATAATATGAAAAGTCATTAAAAGGACTAAAAGTATTTAAAAAACAATAATCTAGAATGTTAAATGACAAACTAAATTTAAAATTACCATCAAGCTAATGAACCTCAGGTAGAATTAACTCTCTTATATGATTATATCATCATTATTTCAATTTGTTGTTACTCGCACAAGTTTAATGATAAAAGATTCTAGTGCTCAAGTTTTTTAAGCACTATATTTTATCTCTTTCTTTAGTTTCTTATGTACGTGAATATGTCAAAAACATGTAATTTATTTTCTGTAACTTTTTTAAAAATTAAATTGAGCATAAATTAATTTGTTGATTGCACTATAAAATTTAAATATTTCATCTGAATTTACTCAAAATTGAAGTCGAGGTAGGATAGCTTCATGCTTAGTTCAGTTAGGTGCCTTAGACTTGAATTCCATACATATCTTAATAACCTGAATCTAATCAAATTGATTTAAATGTTAGATTATATAACTAATTTCAAATTGTATATAGTAAACTAGTTATCGCACGCGCGTTGCGCGATTAAACCAATGCCTAATGCGTATTTTTAAATTAGTATTCCTTAATTGGTTAAAGTAGTCATATAATAATGAGGGAAAAAAATGCTAAATTAATAAAAATAAAATAATGCTAAATTAATAATAATAATAATAATAATAATAATAATAATAATAATAATAATAATAATAATAATAATAATGGAGAAAATTTGACTATTTACTTACTGTTTCATCCTCAAGACGATGAGCATATACTTTCTCTCAGGCGTTCCAATAGCGTTTTTTGGTTCGTTTTTTCTTAATGGCATGAACTAACAACTCCAGCCCACAGTTTGTGTGTTAATATCAATTAACTTTACTGCATTTGTCATTACTAATATCCTTGTGCCATGGAAAATATGTTCATAAAAGGATGTTATGAAATAATATAATGGGAACCACAACATAAATTAAAAAACTATAGATTAGGGAGTTAGGAGTAACTAAAATGTGTAGATTATAAAAGAATATAATGAGAACCACAACATTACAACATTACATACAAGGATACAAGTATAGATGAACATATTATACAATAGATACATTTACATAACTATATTGAAGTTATACTAATTAATGAGTATGCTATCATTATTTTTTTTTTTAAATTGTAATCATTATGAGTACAAATACAAATAGTAGAATTAGCATGATAATATTTGGATAATCATACCTATAGAATGTCAAGTAGATGGTGTGATGGTGTGTTGCAGAATATGTTAGGTTTAGTTTTGGGTGAATACTAGTGAGAAGGGAAGGAGTTTATATACTGTTGTTTTGGGTAGAATAATGGTTTAGTTAGAAATCTATACAAAATTGTATTATAGAATCTTATTAAGATTTCAATATTCTAATTTTAAGTTAGGAATCTATACAAAATTGTATTATAGAATATTGCTTTTAAGTTAGGAATCTATACAGAATTGTATTATAGAATATTGCCAATTTGTTTGAAAACTACAATAAAGAAACAAATTGCCTAAAGAATTTAATGTTAAACTTTCGTTATATTTAACGGAAAAATTTGGTAAAATTATAAAATATTAGGATATATTAGGAATTTAATTGGAAGTTGCACAATAAGAAGAACACAAAGTACAATATGTTATAGCAGACTATTACACCAACATTTTTTTAGTTCCAGTTAAGGGTCTAACATTATTGACTCTTATTATAAGTGTAGATATAATTAATCTTGTTTATTAATTAATTGTTGATAAATAATTAAGCTAAGTAACATCAACAATCGCCAATAACCTTGTGGTAAGTGGCATGTAGTGACTCTCCCAAATAAGGAGTCATGAGATCGAGCATCAGTAGATAATAGATACTACAATGTAATGGTGCCAGCAATTTTCAACCAAAAAAAAAAGATTTTTTTTTAATTTGTTCTTAATGTAAAATAATTATATTTATCACACTTATTGCGGGGGAGAAGTTGACTTAGTAAAGTGAGAGTGCATGCATGAACGGATCGCGGCAAAGTAGAGTGATATTGGAGTGCCACATGGTTGGGACAAATAAGGTTGAATTCAACGTGTCATAAATTTTGAATACGTGTTTGTTAGAACTATTGAATAATTTTAAGAAAAAAATTGTGACGGTTAATAATGGTAGACGATAAATTTCGATATGATGAAGTCTATGCAGTAGACTATCGAATCAGTTGAATGTAATGGTTACTATTTCTTTTCATTAAAATAAGCGACACCATTTTAGACCATGGTTCACTATATAACGATTGTCCAACTTTCTTCTGAAATAATAATAATAATAAAAGGCAGTGGGCCCAAACGCTCACATATTACTATATTAGGTTCAGTCAAAGCCGTTATTCTATTTTGTCACTTCCTCACAAATTTAAGTGGGCCCTAGCGCTCACATTTTATGTATTTCATTTTTTTTTCTTTTTTCTTTATTTTTTCAGACGAAAGTATACACACCAATTTTTAATTATTGATTATTCTAGTGGCTTTTTATTTTGTATCCTGATTTTAATTCTTAAAATTTGTGTTCTTTGATTTAACAATATTTTACTTTTAGGTGTGTTTGGAAACTAGAAAAATGACTTTTGGAAAATGATTCGTTTTCTAGAAAATATTTTACTTTTCAGTGTTTGGTTGCATTATTGAAAACTGTCTTGATGTACTTGGTTCATTTTCTAGAAAATGATTAGAATTGTATGATTAAATATTTTAATTATTTTATTTAAAATAACAAAATATTTATAATAATATTAAAAATAATATTATTAATTAAATTTTTTTTTAAATGGCGGAAACCAGAAAACTGCTCTCTGGTTTTTGGCGAAAA
Organism: Ipomoea trifida; assembly: GCA_003576665.1. Lineage (NCBI taxonomy): Eukaryota > Viridiplantae > Streptophyta > Magnoliopsida > Solanales > Convolvulaceae > Ipomoea > Ipomoea trifida. Next base: position 9,753,213 of record CP025644.1, read on the forward strand.
CCAGAGCACGCTAGAACCAGTTGAAACCATTTTTGGCGGACCGAAACACTAACTTTGACGATTCGAAAATGATTTCCGCCAAAATAGCCTTTTTTTTCCTAAGTCAACAGAAATCATTTTCTGTTGACTTAATTTTTCAAGTAGATCCAAGCACTGGAAACTCAAAAAATAATTTTCAGAAATCATTTCCTAGCTTTCCAACACACCTTAATAGTTTAAAATACCCTCAAATGTAGTATGGTATTTTTTTTTTCTTTTCTTAATATTGTGATCACATTTTAGATCCATCTAGCACTTAAGTTCAACTACATACTACACAAAAAATATTTTAATAATCTAAATCTAATTTAATGTTATATTATATATCATTTAATTTCAAAATTGTATATAATATAAGTTTATTATATTAATTATTGATAAATAATTATGTAACACACAATTGATGAGGCTACACTAGCAAATGCATTTCTTATACAGCAAAATCTAATTTGTTAATAAAATAATTATGTTTATCACATTCATTGCATAAGAGTGGGTGAGAGATGAGCGAGAGCTTGCAAGAACCGATCAAAATAGAGTGACGTTGGAGCGACATGTGGTTGGAACATGTGAACTAGAATTCAACGTGTCATAAATTCTTGTTACATATTCGGTGGCTCAGATCATGTTAAATTCACATTTGAAATATAACGTGCAATTTTTTTTGTATGTAATAATGGTTAGAAATAATTATTTCCTAACATTGATTTATATAATAAATGTTATAATTCTATAAGAGATGATTCACGTTGATGATTAGTGATGTATAAAGGCAGAATTACTGGGTGAAATTTCCTCCCTCTCATTCTGTTAAAATTTAAGTCTATAAAGGTTAAAAGATGTATAATGGAAAAATGATATGGGTTCTCCTAAAAGAATGTTTCATATTCCTAAAGGGATTTCTACTCCTGAAATGAGGTTTCCCATTCCTCTGGAAAGAGGATTTCTCATCGCATCTATAAATCCCCAAGAAAACTCTAGGGATCATATGGTTTTCCAATCATAGGTTTCTAGTCCCTGTGTTTTCTAGTCTCCATATCGGCATACAGATAAGGCATACGGATTAGAGAGGTGAAGCATTAATGGTAGGGCCGTTCCAATAAAAATTGGGGCCATGTGCCATGCATATATTAAATTGGGCCTTTTTTTTAGTAATTTCAAAATATAAATATTGTATACAAGCAAATCGCTTGGTTTATCATTTTGAAAAATATCATCGAAACAACGATCAACATTCACATTATTTTCATTGTCACAATAATACCTATCATCGTTGTGTACACTATCATTTAATTTTTTTTCAATATCACAATCATTTTGATCTTCTATTTGAAGATTAGCATCTAACAATTTTTCCTTGGAATTATCTTTTTGCTTATTTATTTGAATTTGTTTTGGAATGAATTTTTCAAAAGCTCCTTTTTGAGATTGAGTTAGTTGCTCAATTTTTCTTCTTTTTTTTTTTTCCACTTCTCAAACCTAGATGTATATTTTCTAGAAGACATAATTATAAAATTCTAAGAAAAAAATAATTTATTTAGAAAATCTTAATAAATAACTAATCAAGAAACAAATTCTTAAAACAATAAACAAAAATTATGAAAAATACGTAATTTTTAATTACCTGTTAAGAGAATTGAAGAACTTGAAACTTGAGATTTTGTGTGATCAAGAAGAATTGGAGAATCAGATCTACGAAATTATCGAATTGTGAATGCAAGAATTGAAGAACTGTCACATTTAACCTAGCTAACTGATACCAGATGAGAATTGAATGAATTGTATTGAGTGAGATGGTTCAAAAATACAACTTATAGGGATATATAAAATGAGAGAGCCAAAGACCTTGTGGTCTAGTGCACCCGATTTACACTCCTATGTGAAAGGGAGTGGGTTTGAGTTTTAGTGGAGGCGACTTTTGACTTTTTGTGCTTCAACAAAGTCAGTAGTACTAAAAAAAAGTATACATATATATTTGGTTTTTAAAAGCAATTGTCTATTGGGCTCAATTCCATCTTGTCACAATTTGGTCCAATCTTCATACATTTACCCTAAATTTTTGTAAACTATATATACATATAAATTTTTTTAAAATATGGGGCCCCCAAAAATTGGGGGCCTTGTGCGGTCGCACATGTTAGACATGCTCAGATACGGCCCTGGTGGTATTGTCTTGTAAATGCAAACGATAAAGACCATAAGACATTGTACCGTATCCAACACAAGTTGATTTATTAAAAATATCAAAACGCTTGTCTTGAAAATTAAAGGAGAAACCCAACGACACAAGTCGTGAAATTGAAATCAAGTTTTGGGAGAAACTTGGTACAAAAAATGTCTTATTCATAACCAAAACAAAACCACTACTTAGAACCAGCTTGCATGTTCTAATTGCTTCCACTTGCGACCCCATCTTGTTTCCTAATAAGATGGTCCGTTCATTTCCCACTGGCTTCCTCAGATTTTGCATTCCCTGTAAAGAGTTTGCAATGTGGATTGTTGAACTAGAATCAATCCACCAAGTGTAACACCCCGGCTCGGCTATACCGTACATCCGGAGTGGTTACCGCCACACCTAGACTGAACCCGATCAAATCTAGAAAGAGTCCACTCTAGATGCACAGGCTAAAGAAGGAATACTGTTTCACACACTTTCTACTTGACAAAAGCTTTACGTATATATTGCAGCGGGAAGAAAGGAAGGTAGCTAGGTTAGCTACTACTATATATACAAGGATTGACCCATTGGGTCCAAAAACATGAAAGTTTAAGTTGTTCACAACTTGTTAGCCATACTAGGCTAATATTCGCACAAAAAAGAAAGGAGTTGTTGTAGATAGTATACTTCGGAGAGGGCGGAGCAGGAGGAGCAGGTGCGTAACCAGGAGCGTAGGGGTCGCAGTCAAACAGGAACTGCACGTAGTCCTTATAACCCAACACTGGAAACACAACTCAGATGAGCTCTCTGCGCTCATCGGGCTACAAGAGCCCACACTAGACAACATCTGTTAAAAGAAAAACACATTGAAGTGTAGTTAGCGCGACGGCTAAGTAAGGATATCCATGAGTTATTCAAAACTAAATAAAGGTTTTGTAAAAATTGTTACATAGAAAACCCTATACCTTACTCATCGGCAAAGATTCTACCTGCAACAGTTATAAATAGCGACTTGCATACATTATGAGCACAATTCAATATATATATATATATATATATATATATATATATATATATATATATATATATTACGAAATTAACAATTTCGAAAGTCATAGATTACAATTAACAAGACCCTATAATCAGTGGACCAAAATGACAATTTACTCTTATTTAACACAAATAATTAATTGTAACAAATAAATAAAAGTCAATAATTAAAATTAAAAATTTCCTATTTTTTAAAAAAATAACATCTCACATGTTAGGCAAACGTAAAAAATAAAAAGGAAAAAGTGTCAAATAGGCCACTGAACTTATCGCTTTTGTGTAATTGGGCCACTGAACTTAAAAAGTGTGCAATTCAACCATCAAACAATCAAAATTTGTGCAATTGAATCATTTTTACAAAAATTGTCTAGTAAAATTCAATTATATTACTAACATATATGTATTAAGAGTGCCATTTTCTTCTACAATACTAGTTGGGAGTCGATATTGTAATGTTTCTAACTCAAATTGAATTAAAAATTTTTGTAAAAATGATTCAATTGCACAAATTTTGCTTGTTTGATGGTTGAATTGCACACTTTTTAAGTTCAATGGCCCAATTGCACAAAAGCGATAAGTTCAGTGGCCTATTTGACACTTTTTCCAAATAAAAATGAGTAAAATCGAAAGCAGCTGCTTCTTGCCAAAGTTCCCATTACAACTTTATTGAGAATTCATTCTGTTTTAACACAAAAAGATTGTATCCATAATCCATAAGATGCACATTTCGCATTCCATATTCAAAATTTAAAAAGAACAAAATTAATACAAAACCCTGCCCAGTGAAACATGGTCTAATGGATCCATAAAATCGGGTTTTAATCAACAATTTTATCTAGTCCACACTATGTAGTATAAACCAAAACCTATGTTAAATCCTCACAGTGAAGGCTTTGGTAGTCCACCTTTGCACTCAAAATCTGTGGGATGTAATGCCCTGTGTGGCGGCCTTAGTCTTCGAGTTCGATAATCTTAACAACAGAAGCGTCTCCAACTTTTTGGCATACCACAACACGGTCATGTGACTTTATAACCCCTGAAGCCTTGCCGTGATCGAGGGCAACTTTTAGCACAGACTCATTTGTGGCGTTTGTAGACTCGGCCTGTAAAACAGAGCAAACATCAGATATACTTTTCTGGTGTTCAACTCAAATGGCTATTCGATAACAAAGAAGATTGTGTGAAATATTGAAGTCTAAGCAACAAGATGCAGGAGTATGAAGTGTTCTGAGGAAAAGCAAGAATTTTTGAACAATATGTGGCATTAGGGGTGAGTAAAATATTGGTTAACCGCCCGATAACCGCTAACCGAACCGACCAAAAAAATCAGTTATCGGTCGGTTACAGTTATTAGTCCAAAAAATTTTTCGGTTTTTCGGTACCGACCGATAACCGACATAATATTTTATATATATATATATATAATAATAATAATAATAATAATAATAATAAACAATATGTATGCAGTACATAACACTAAACAGTAAACAGTATATATGTAACTATGTAAGTATGTTTATGTAATATATAATAATATAATAATAATAATAATAACAATAACAACACTAAACAGTATGTATGTAAGTATGTTTATGTAATAATAATAATAATAATAATAATAATAATAACAACACTATACAGTATGTATGTATGTTTATGTAATTTTTTATTTTAAAAATTTGGAATTTTGACTTATGTTAGGTTTTTTGGTAACCGACTGAAACCGACCGATGACCGACGGTCGGTTTTCGGTCGGTCATAGAACCACATTCGGTCGGTTTCGGTCGGTTACGAAGGTCAAAAATCAAGGTCGGTTTTTTGGTTATTCGGTCGGTTATGTAACCGACCGACCGTTTGCTCACCCCTATGTGGCATAAGCTCCAAGGTTTGTATTGTCCAATTAATGTTACATACAACAAAATTTTGAAGAAAAGAAAGCCAGTGATAATATGAAGGGGAAAACTCACAGGATGTCGAGGATCAGCAAGCATAGGGAAAAGACCACGAACAATCAGGGACTGCCTTGCCTGGCCAGGAAGTAATTAGATAATTAATAGAAGTTCCAGAATCCAAATGTCTCACACGCACATACATATTGGGGTGTGTGCATGTGCGGGAAGGGGGGAGGGGTGTTGGGGTGTCTCTCTCACGCACGCATATATAATCAAATGCAATTATGTAACATTGTGACACACCTCAAATGCACCGCTAAAACTCCATTTTAGTTGATTTGTCTTGAGGCGAGGAATGACAACTGATATTACTGGCATTGTTGGGCGATATTTTGCTATTAATCTGCATTTAATAAGAGCACAGATAAAAAAATCCTGTACAGAACAACAAAAACAGTTGAACACTCTACAAATTATGGAGAATATTAAGTACCTTGCTGCCCTTCCAGATGAAGTGAAGCAAATAATCACAGAAGCCTTCACCTTAATAGCAGCTCGTACCTAGAGGGGAGAAGGAAAATAAATTTATTTAATCATTTTTTCCTTTTCCACTTCATTAGGAGCAGGGAAAAGAATCAATTTAAAAATAAAAATTACCGCAGAGGAAGCAATTGATTCTAAGTGTGTCATAGGCTCCCCGACAAATTTGACAGTCTTCTTGAAGTACATATCTTGATTAAAGACCTTCTCTGACTGCAGAGAAAGTAGGAGTTGATCAACTAGGGCACATACGACTAAAACATAATAGAGGATGAACAAATAATTATTCCCAATTAAACCACAATGCCGAATATTTAGCCTTTATGCAGTCATAATCGTACCTCAGCACAAATTTTGCCCACAATGGAAATACACTCAACAGGGTATAATCCACGCAAAGTCTCGGCACCAAGAAGGATTGCATCCGTGCCTACAAAATGTCATGATGGAAAATTGTTAAGTATTGGCAAATTCAGAATGCTAAGAAAAAATAATAATTGTGCCTGCATAATTACACAAGAGCTGCGATATAGTCAAAAGGTCAAAAGAGATGAAAACAAAGGAGTTGGGCCAGTAGTCTACACCTCAAAGTGTTTTTGCCTTTTTTGCCTTCTGAGTTCAGCCTAATTACTAATAAGTTATTTTTTAAAAGTAAAAATGAAATTTATTTCTAAGATTCTAGAATTACCATCCAAGACAGCATTTGCAACATCAGTTGCCTCAGCACGTGTAGGCCTAAGATTGTCAGTCATACTATCCACAACACGTGTTATAACTGCTGGTTTTCCAGCCATGTTACACTTATGCACAGCAGCCTTCTGAAACAGGAAGACCTGCAAATCCCACAAGTTTGTTTCATCAGCGAAAGTATAAACATTCTTTTCCATATTTAAAGAACTGGATTAAATTGCATTGATGTATTAATTTCCAAAATGCTCAAGATAATTACAACAGAAGCAATAATCCAAATGAACTATTGAGGTCCAAGAATGGTGTACAGCAATGTTTGCTAAATTGGGGTAATAATTATGAAAGTTCTTGACTTAACAGTTAGTTTCCTCTAAAATAAAGAATATGTGAAAGAAAAAAGATGACCTAACCCTGCCAGCTTAAAATAGTAGGAAATATTTGGAACTCATAACATTTAATGTTTCTTAAACTGCAGCGAGAGTGAATAAAAATTAAAACTGAAAACATACATCAGTATAAAGGAAACTCATTTCCCTGTTAATATAAATATAAGGTTCTCTGGTACCTGTTAATATAAATATAAGGTTCTATGGTACTTTCTTTAAATTAAAATAAATAAATAGAAAGAAGAAGAAAGTTGTTGACCAACTTCACATACATGAAGTAGCCAATAAAAGATAATGTCCAGTTTCAAAAGATGAGATAAACTAACCTTTTCAGGTGGGAGATCTATGCCAAGGTTTCCACGAGAAAGAATGATGCCATCAGCCTCTTGAAGGATCTCATCAAAATGAGTTAAACCCTGTGGACAATGGTATTAGGAAAAGTAAATTATCAATTCTGGCAGTATTTCAAGTTATTAAAATAGCAATAACATTTCTAGCAGGCAACTTACCTCTACATTTTCAATCTTAGCAAAGATATGAGTCTGACTTAGGTCGCCCAGCTTAGACAGAAATTCACGAGCCTGAATTTAAGTACAAACAGCCATGAAGACAATTGAAATTGAACACTGAACTGTCTAGAAAATTGACTATAATAGCCCAAAATACTTAATCATTAAGTCAAAAAACAAAAGTATCAAATAGTAAGCTCACCTCCCGAACATCCTCAGCATGCCTTGTATAAGATAGTGAAAGGAAATCAATTTTGTTTTTTACTCCCCACGTGCTTATAACCTAAAACAAAGTTAATGATGGCTCAAAAAGCGTTGAAACAGAAAAGAAGTAAAAGAAGCACCAAAAAGGAAAAACAAAATATTCAAATGTAGTTTATAATGCCTACTTGATTGCCAATTACGATAAGTAAGCTAATAATATTAGTTACCGACAACTCAGAAGGCATAAAAGTTATCAGAAAAGAAGAGAATGGAAAAATGAGTTGATGTCCTATAGATACAATGTGGGCACATGAAACAGTTAAACAGAAATGCATCCATATTACATCACATGCATGTAACATGTTAAATAACAGATTACAAGAAAACATTCGCAAAACCACATTATGTTACTTGCACCTGAGATGAAAACTAGACAAAATTGTCTGGTGGTGCTTAGAGGTTCTGGTAATTACCTCTTTATCTTTGTCGGATAGTGTAGGCAAGTCAATATGAATTTGGGAAGCATGCAGAGTGAACAATGATCCAGCCAAAGTTGCAGAGTTCTTAATCACACAGACCACATCCTGATCCTTCACTTCATTTACCTGCACAACCCATTCAGAGACTTAAGTCTCAACTCTCAAGTTAAAATTAACTAGCCTTTTGCTATGGAAGATAAACCCATGGAAATCTTTGGGTCCCAATTAAATCAACTCCAAAAGAAATGCATAATTCCTAAAGAAGCAGTACATCCACTTGACAACAGTCGCAACTATGACAATCCCATCTCTTCACCAAACCAAATGACATGTGCTGGTGTGCAAAAGTAAATTTTATCATACCTCTAGCCAAACAGAAGTAGTCTCACTTCCTGTGAAGAGGTATTGGCCAATAAAAATGGTGTCTCCCTTCTTCACAGCCTGCAAAGCAAATAAAGTGTCAATTTTTAAAAGAAGCACAACTTTTTAGAAGCTGCATGTAACAAAAATTACAGACAGTTGTGAATACATGGAAAAAGACAAGCATATATAACAACAAAGATGACATGTAGAAAAGTTAACCTTAGACAACCCAGCGAAATTGATAGGCAACACTTCAGAAGATGCTTCTTGGCCTTGATCAGAGGTCAGAGTAACAATGTCATCTGCCTTAAGAGAAATAGCCTTCTCACTTTTGTTAACAACCTGCAACTCCGGACCGACTGTATCTAACATAACCTGAAAGGGTCAAATACAGCACATTGATATTGTCTTCAATATATGAAATGGTACCTCAAAGCCTCAACTTGACAACTTGGCTAATGCAATCCACAAATGACACTAGTATTAATGCACCAAACAAACAAAAAAACAAAAAACAAAAAAAAAAAAAAAAAACATAAATGGCTTTAAGCCTTTACTTGAAGGTAAACATAAGAGGTCTTAGATGCCTAAATTTAAAACTAGCATGTAGACCTATCTACACCAGCAGAGCTCTGAAGATCCCAACAAAAAAGCAGAATTGTTTTCTTTTACTTTAAACCCAAAGGGAGCAAACAGCTAACCTGATGCTTACTTTTATATCGTGCTTAAATAGTTAACTATTAGTACTAAGCAGTAAGCATGGTTCAAGCAAACCGAAGACTCTGGGTTTTGTTTGACGTCCCTCATAAGACCAGAAGAGAAAATATAATTTTAGTTGCATATTAATCGGTAAAGAATTTTGACCATAGCCTCTGTTCTTGATGTAGTGGTACTGACAAAGAAAATAAAATAAAATCTACCAGAAAAATAAGCATAGTTTTGTATACATACAGCACATAGTTTCTTAGAGCTCTTAATAGCAGTCCTCAAATTCTCCAAAGTCTCCTGGTGATAATCAGCATCTCCCAATGAAAAATCAAATCTTGCAACTGCAAGTCAATACCCAAAACACTAAACATAAAAAAAACCAACCGTAAAAAACATAATATAAGAGAAATAAGTTGAAATTACTATATATTACCAGACATCCCAGCATTGAGACAGCCAGAAATAACCTCAATGGATCGAGACTTGGGACCCAGTGTCCCCACGATCTTAGTCATTGCCGGGAAGAAACTCTGAAACAAAAACCAAATAAGAAGTTAAAGAAAAAACACCGGAACAAAGAAAAAGATCACGGATCTGCAGCTAAACCCGCGATATGAAAAAAAAAATAATAAAAAATCGGGTATTAGAGACTCACGGCTTTGGATGGCTCCAAGATGGAGGCCATCCTGATGGGCTCTTCAAGCAGCAAGTGATTGGAATGCATTCTTGAAGAGAACTAGGAGAGAAAAATTGCTAAGAATAAGGGAAGAATTGAAGAAGGGTATGGTAGCGTGAATCTGCCTGCCGAGGGAACGGAGGCTGACGACAACGAATATGGTGTGTTTTGTGGAGTCTCCACTTTGAACAGCACTCAGTTTTGTATATATTTTGGCCTTTGGTAATTATTGTGTGATATTATATTTATTTATTCTTTTTCCAAAAGAAATAGAATATTAGAATAATGTACTCATGCAGTCATGCTTGTCCGCCTTCTCGAATCTCGGCGGCGCTTTACTTTTTCCTCGAGGCAAATGAAAATGAATTTTCTTCTTCTTCTTTTTTTAATCCAAGTTTTCCTCAGTATGAAGCCTATGACTCTACGAGGAAATAAAACAAGCCAAGCAACAGTTATCATGAATCAGGATACATGTTGCTATATACACTCCACACATTCTTACTTTTCTTTTTAAATTTGTTCAACTTAAATTTATTTTTATCTTCTTTTACAAATAAAATTAAGAAAAAATTACATTTGTATCCTCCAATTATATTTGTGACACATACTTCATCTCTAAATTATATGTATGAACATCTTTAAACCTTAAATTATACGTAAAGTGACGATTTAAGTCCTTGAAGGAGCAAATCAACAATTTTATTACGTCACGTATTTGTGGCAAAAAATAGTCCAAGATAAACGAAAAATCGCCACTTTACGCTTAATTTAGCAGTTAAAGAAGAACACACATATAATTCAGTGACTAAATTTGTATTACGAGTATAATTGAAGGACAAAAAATGTATTTTTTCTTAAAATTATTTTGTCTTGGTGCGCTGGAGGGACCTGAGGGTCCCAGGATTAATAAATTCTTCTCATAGTCATGTTCCTAGTGTCCCTTTCCAAAATATTCATCATGCCGTTCGGGGGTGATTCAGAATCGTTGTGCCCCATTAGCTGCTTTGCCCCAAGTTGGCTGGAAAATTTGAGCATTGGTTGCCTTCCCGAAGGACGTGGGAGATAACACAATCACAGAACAGCCTCATGATGGCTTTGCCAGTCAGTGATCAGGGTTTCTACTTCCAGTCAAGTCTCATTGTCGCGCTAATAGCATTAACTACGGCTTCAGAGTCCGTCTTCGCGACAACTCTCTCTAAACCTTGTCTTTACTAATATTTAGAGTTGTCAAAACAGACCGGCGAGACAAGGTTTGCCAAAGCCCTCAATATGGCGGTGGCGGTCTAAAATGCCCACCAAAATACAGGCCTAAAAGAGATTGACCCTCCCCACCCCGCCTTAAGCCCGTGAACCTTGGCGGGGGCTTGCAAAATTTTAAAAGTTTTTAATTTAAATAAAAAATAATATAAAAAAATGTAATAAGTGTAGACTAAAATGATTTGGATAGTTTAAATATATAGTAATGCATTTGTAATTTTTTAAACACAATAATAACTAATAAATAATCAAACACATAATGTGTTAATGCATAAGTCAATAACAAATCATTTATACAATGTACTAAATTTTTTTAACTTGATATATATATATATATATATATATATATATATATATATATATATATATATATATATTGTGTATATATATATATATGTATATATATATATATATATATGTATATATATATATATGTATGTATGTATATAAATATATATAAAATAATTAGTGTATTAGTTTATAAAATTCAATATAATTATATATTGAATTTTGGTTTACAGTTTATATGTAATTGAAAATTAAAATTCAATTACTATTACACTAATTATATATATAGAGTTGACAAGACATATTAAATGTTATAAATTTACTATTGTAGTATACTAACATTTATTCATTTTAATAATTTTTTATTATATATTTGACGGGCTTAGTGGGTCCCCGTTTGTAACCCCTCGGTTTTTACGACAAAGTTAAGATTTGAGAATATCGATGTAAAATTTTTTTTAAGCTATGACATTTATGGAAGACTGTTCGGTGCTCGAAATAATTTTTCTCTTAAGGATTAGTTATCGATAAGCTGTGAACTACGTACCGGTCACGAACCGAGAAAACTTTAAGGATATAGATTCAGTTCAAATTTTCTAGAATTGGGATTATTAAATATCATGCGATTAAGCCTGAATTTCTAGTTAGTTCAAGAAAAATTTCAAATGGACTGTAAGGGATAAATTGTTACGGACTCTGTACCTAAATTTAGCGGGATACCGAAAAATTCCCAAAATTGGTGATTTGCGACGGGAATATTTTTACGATAATTTTGGTATTAGAATTTTCCCGAATTAAGTTATAATCATCCGAACATTCATCTGATTTAAGCATAAACTGACAAATTAGATTTGAGATCTTGTAAGGACTTCATGGGGTGTTGACATGTGGCAAGTAAATCTAAGTTGGATTGAGCAATTAATGAAGCATTAATGGAGGTATGGCCTAGTTGCACTTGTTACTTGAAGATCAAGAACAAAATCACACCAAGATCACATATCTCTCCATCCCATTTTCGTATAACACCCTTAGAGAAAGAAGAAGAGAAATAATTTTAGTCTTCCATTGCGATCAAGGAGCTCCAAAAATATTTTTCTTACTCAAGGATTAAGTGTAAGGGCTTTGGAGTCGAGGAAAGATCTAACACTTCTACGGTTCTAGAAATCTTCTATTGAGGTAAGGAATCCCTTAAGTTGGCTCAATCACTTGAATGTAGACAATTGCTAGGAAATTTTATGATTAGGAATTTTCACATGAAAATTATGTGCTATGTTATAGATCTACAAGTTGGCTCAAAGAAACTACACTTTAATGTTTAGTAATTTTTGTATGCATGTTCATAGCTAATTTATGCATGTATATGTTGTATTTATGCCTATATAGGCTTATACTTGTGAAAATAGTGAAAAGAAATAAAGGTAGTCTCTGGCAGTAACTTCCGAGATTTATTGGGAAAAATTGGTAAGGTATTTTGATCCTATTTTTTTTGGACATGTAGTTCTATAAGTGTAGAACCTACATATAAAATTTCATAATGATCGGAGTAGAATAAGTATGGTTTTCGCATTTTTTTCCAAAACTGGTCCAGAGAGAAAAACAGCACACTGCCAAGGGCAAAAATGGAATTTTCTGGGTTTATTCGCGGATCAAAATGACCAAAACTTTTTATGGACATCAAGTACTATAAGTTGGGGTTCTACCATAAAAATATCAAGTGAAAAAGAGTTCGGGAACTATTTTTACCGGCTCAATCTTTCGAACTGCGCCAGAAATTTTCTAGCAGACTTGGGGTGGACGCGGCCTTGGACGCGCGTCCAACGCGCGTCCATCGTCGACCAGATTTACGGCGTCACAGCCGAAAGGCCGGACGCGGGCACGGACGCGCGTCCGCTGCGCGTCCGTGGGCGCCCAGTTACGGAGCCACTTGCCGAACCCGCGGACGCGGCTCAGACGCACGCGTCCGCTGTGCGTCCGCAGCTGTGGCCAGCCGCGAGTCCGCGCAACGCGGACTCGTTTTTGACTTGTTTGTGACCCGGTTTTTCCCCGATGTTTTTAACCTTGAGTGTTGTGATATTTTGAAAGCCTACGTGCATCCGGGTGAATATTTTTGGAAAATAAATTATTATTTTGGTATTCTACTAATTTGGAAGAGTATTTGTATCTTGAAAATTATTATGACTCCTATACTTGAATTTCTGTGATGTGACTAAACACTAACCTAAGTATGTGGGTTGGGGAAATATACTTGAGTAAGTATATTGGTTATGGAGTCGTGTAATAATAATTAGTGAATGTGAGGGAGTCTGTATGATTAATTCCCCACGTGTGACTTAAAGGTGGGTGACTTAAAGGTGGGTGATGTGTTCCCCACGTGTGACTTAAAGGTGGGTGATGTGTTCCCCACGTGTGACTTAAAGGTGGGTGATGTGTTCCCCACGTGTGACTTAAAGGTGGGTGATGTGTTCCCCACGTGCGAATTAAAGGTGGGTGTTGTGTACCCCACGTGTGAGTTAAAGGTGGGTGATGTGTTCCCCACGTGTGAATTAAGGGTGGGAGTTGTGTACCCCACGGGTGATGTGTGAGAGCTAACTGTCGGGTGTCCTAACAGTAGTGTGGGCGTTGTGTACCCCACGGGTGAATTAATGGCTGTGTTATGTGCCGAAATTACTGGGATTGCTGGGTAACGTTGCAGGTAGACTGCGATTGCTGGTAACGTTTACCTTACCTTATTGTATTACTAATTGTGGTTTCAAAAACCTTTGTTTATTTTCGAGTGACCATGGATATCCTTACTTAGCCTTCGCGCTAACTACACTTCATTGTGTCCTTTATTAGATGCAGTCTAGCGTGGGCCCTTGTGGCCGATGAGCTCTGAATAGGATGGGAGTCGAGGTTTAAGATTACTCTATCCTAGAATAGACACCTTGGAAAATTATTTCCTTAAGTACATATTTGGATGTTGATATGGTTATTTGAGGTTGTAAGTTTAGCCTTAACGTTTGGGTATCGGAAAGATACCTGAGCGTGGCGATAACACCCAGTTTTCTGGTTGGTTAGACGCTTCCGCAATGTATTGTATTATTAGGATTTTGTAATAAATCCCAGATGTGAAAATTGGGGTGTTACAAATTGGTATCAGAGCCTAAGTTATGAAATCCTTGTTTGGACAGTAGAGCTTGATACGCTCTGTTACTAAGTGAAAATCGAGAACCTAAGGTTATGAGATCTTGGAGATAGATCGGAGTTTTAGGTTGTGAGATCCTTGCCATGGGCAATAGAGTTTGGTAAGTTCTGTTACATAGTGGAGATCAGAGCTTAGGATTTGAAATCCTTGTTATCGATAATAAAATTGGTGAAGCTCTGTTACAAAGTGGAATCTATCAGAGCTTAAGGTTATAAGTTCTTGGAAACAGAGTTTGGTACGCTCTGTTATAAGTTGGTATTAAGGCGGTTCGAATCTTTGGAGGGTAGATTGGAGCCTAGGCTGTGAAATCTTTGTAAGACGTGAAACCTTTGTTATAAGTTTAGGATTTGAGATCATTGTTATCGATGATAGAGTTTGGGACGCCCTGTTGCGAGTAAGATTTCATGTTTACTAAAATTATTATTTACCCCATATATATGTATATTCACATATGATATGATATGATATCAAAATTATGTGTTTTGCAAAATTATGCGCATGTGACCACAAGTGCATTACATAATATGTGTATGATTCTCGAAATTATCGAAAATGGATTTTTACGGGTCAAGCCGTGTGTTGAGTAAATGTTTGGCTTGGAATTTTAGTATATGTACATTCCTATGAAGAATGATATATTCTTATGGAATAAATTATTGTGGAGAAAAATGTGTTTTGAGAAATTATATATTTTTGAAAAGATATTTATCATGAGGAAATGATATATTTTGGAAAATTATATGTACATATTTAGTCTTGGAGGGTAAGAATACTTGCAGCCGGTGTGAGCCGAAAATCTCACAATTTGGTTTATGAAGTATGAAATTTGAGTATTGGTGCGGATTGAGTCCCCCAATTTGATTTTGATTTGGCTTATGATGCCTATTGGTGATTATGGAGAGAGTTTCTCCACTTGGTATTTAAATCCTCCTTGACAAATATGTTATTTTGGGAAAAGTATATCTCTCCACATTATTTTTGGAAAAGTATATTATGAGATAAATCATAAAACCCAAGCCCATGTTTTACGGAGTGAAATGGAACTTACTTGCTTATGCTAATTTTGGGATATACACCCCTTTGTCTTTAGGCTAAATGATTTTGGGAAAATGTGAGTATACGTCATATGAAATTATTTGATGAGAATACATATTGGTTGCTCTGGTAATTGTTAGTGAAATCATTAGATCTATAGAGATTATGGTGAGTAATGGAATTATGATGTTGAAGAGATTTGGTGATGAAATTATTGGTATATGAATTATGAAAAGGAAGATATTGGTATGTAGATATTAGGAATATGAAGGTTATAGACATAAGATATGACATTGAATAAGTAATTTTGGATTGTAGATGTAAGATATGAGGTGTTGAAGGAGATGGTTATTTATATATTTTGTCTCAAAGGGTGGTGATACTTGGAGATTTTGAACTATCGTTTATGACTATGATTGTGATTATAACGATGAGAGTTGATATTTCTCTATTTGGTTTTGGCCACCGGTTCGTGGATTCGTCCGGTTGGTTCGGTATTGGGTTGGAAGTTGAAACTTTCCATTTGGAACCATCCTTCCTTGGTATTTTATATAATACCTATTTTTGGGTATATGAAAAGATTAATCAATTATTTAAAGAGTTATCTTTGGTGGTTATTGTGAGAGTTTGAATACTCTCTATTTGGTGGTTAATTGAGAGGTTGAAATTATCTCGTTGGATGTTTTGAGATGATGGAATTATCTTTTGAATGTTTATTGTGAAGTAATAGAACTATCCTTTGGATTATTTTGGGATATTGGAATTACCTATTTGATAATTATTTTGAGATATTAGAGTGATTCCTTTGGTATTTATTTTGAGAGTTGGAAATCTCTCTATTGGTGAATAAGTTTTGGTTTAAAGGAATTTTGAGCGGTAAGGATATTGTCATGATATGTGCTGAGGTAATTGTTATATGGAAATATTGATATAAAGGTTGTATATGGTGAATCCTGAGGGAATAGTTGTTGGACGATTTTGGATTATGAAATAGGTAATGACCTTAACGATCTCCTGGAAAGTTTACAGATATTTTGGTACGTATTTGAATGTGTCTGATTTCCTCAAGATATACTTCTAATGGATTAAAGATGATTTAGTTTGATGAGATTAAAAATGCCGTGTTAAGAGGTTGAAATTTATTATGTGGAAATTTATGTGCTAATGATAATGAGTCCCTCACGAATCGGTTGTTATGACACGGACCCGGGTCTACCTTGCAAGGTAGACCCAGGTCTATACTCACAATTTTAGAACTCTATGTTCATAATTGTAGAACTTTATGTTCACAATTTTTGAACTCTATGTTCACAATTTCTAAACTCTATATTCACAATTACAGAACTCTATGTTCACAATTTCATAACTCTATGTTCACAATTTCAAAACTCTATATTCAATAGTATAACACAATTTTTGAATCTATATAACAAAATTGTGAATATTGAGTAATGTAATTTGTATATTGAGATCTAAAATTATGAATATAGAATTCTAGAATTGTGAACATAGAGTTTTAAAGTTGTGAACATGGAACTGGGTCCATCCACTTTGCAAGGTGGACCCGAGTCCATAGCATAATTTTTCCCTCACGAATACCCTAGACCTCATATATGAAACTACTAGTGACCCCAATCTTAGACGTGAAACCCACAATCTAAAAGTGCACCTAGTTTCACTTACAAGTGCACCCCTTTTCGCACATATTTTCACTTACAAGTGCAAGTAATTTACCTTGTTAATATTCTTGCACCTATTTTTACACTTATTTTCACATACAAATAAGTAATTTACCTTGTTAATATTCATGCAAATGGGTGTAACCTAGGTGCACCTAATTATAACATTAGGCGCACCTAGTTATAACATTAGGTTCACTTAGTAGTGATGCTCAGTGTACAATTCACTTGCACATGTAATACAATTACTTGCATCTGCAATGCATTTTTCTTGCACTTGTGCAAGTAATTTACTTTGTTAACATTCATGCACCTGAGTGCAACCTAGGTACACCTAGTTATAATATTAGGTGCACCTAGTTATAACATTAGGTGCACTTAGTATTGATGCTCAGTGTACAATTTACTTGCACTTGTAATACATTTTACTTGCATGTGTGCACTTATTTTCATTTACAAGTGCAAGTAATTTACCTTGTTAACATTTATGCACCTTGGTGCACCTAGGTACATCTAGTTATAACATTACGTGCACCTAGTTATAACGTTAAGTGCAACTACATCCTGGACACGTGACGCGTTGTAATTCGTCTGTAGTTCTCTCCTAGGCAATTCGTGCGCACCTGAACGCCATCCTCCTGGGAAGGAAGAAGATGACCTTTTTCCTATTTAATCTAAGTTAAATGGGATTGATGATGGTTGGGGGTTATAATACTAATGAGGGGGTTAAGTGGTCATTAAAAGGGGATAATGAAGAGTTCAGGGTTAGAATCATTTGAAAATAATTATAATAATATTTGAAATAATAATAATAATAATATAAATTTGATACTAATAATTATACTACATATATGTTATATATATATATATATATATATATATATATATATATATATATATATATATATATATATATATAATAGAAGTGCCAAGTTAAGTTTTCCCTCCAAAATTTAAAGACATTTTTGTAAAATCAATCTCATAATTATTTTAGTAAAAATCATTAATTATTTTAGTAAAAATCATTTATTATAAAAATGTTAAGAATTAAAATAAATTACACTAAGTTCCCTACTATTCTCTCCCTAGGTTTTGCTAGGGTTTTTCTCTTTCCTAGTCTTTTCTAGGGCTTCCGTCTCTTTTTCTTCGTTTCTTCCGGCGGTTGTGACCGGCGTTTCAAGCTGCTGTTTCTGGCGGAGGAGTCTGCATGGCGTCTGCGTCTGATGAGGCTGTTGGTAGGTTAACAACACGGTGGGCGGACATGGCTTTGGAGGAGGAGGATGCCGTGTTCGAGCCGGTTCTTGACGGTGCGGGTGGGGCGAGTGAAGCGGAGCAATCGACATGGCCAATGGTTGGTCGTTTCCTGTCGACTAAGCTGATAAAACTTGAGTATATGCGCCAAGTTCTTGCTTCTGTCTGGCAACCGGTGAAAGGCGTACAAGTGACTGAACTTCAACCAAATTTATTTATGTTCGTATTTTTCCATGAGTCAGATCTTCAGTACGTTTTGGATGAGGGCCCTTGGTCGTACGAGAATCACACTTTGATCTGTCGAGCTGTGCCGGATGGTATGCTTCCCGGGAGTGTCCCGCTTGACACGGTTGATATGTGGGTTCAGCTACATGATGTTCTAGTTGGGTACACGTCGAGCATAATTCTTGAACAAATAGGGAATTATCTCGGCTCTTTTGTTAAGCATGATGAGCGTTTTGCAGGAGCCCCGTGGCTGGATTTTTATCGTATAAGAGTGGCTTTACCAGTTGACAAACCGATTAAAAGGCGCATGAAATTATTGAAGCGGGATAAGTCTTGGAGTTGGGTATCGTTTAAGTACGAACGACTACACAGCTTTTGTTTCTTCTGCGGTATGATGGGCCATGTTCATAAGTTTTGTTTGAAAGCTCGTGAGGCAAAAATTCCGTTAGATCAGTACCCCTTCGGGCCGGAGCTTCGTGCGGGTACTCGGCGGGGACCGCGTGGTGTTGGAGAGAGTTGGCTTGTGCCGGTAGGGGGACGGCCGAGAGAGGAGGAGGGGCCCGGTTCCACTTCGGCCAGCCGTGATTCGCCGGTGACGGGTTCACCCGTGCCGCAAACCAGTGTCGGGGATGTGGCGGTGGTGGCAGTCTCCAAGCGCAGGCGTGAGGGTTCGGGTGGTGGCATGAGGCGGCAGGGATCGAGTACTGTGGATGTTGTCATGACCGAGGTTCCAAAAAACTTGCAGGTGGCGGGCACTGGTTCTCAGGCCCGCCCATCATCATGAGTACATTGAGTTGGAACTGTCGTGGCTTGGGCAATCTACGTACAGTTCGAGAAGTTGTGGACTTAGTGTCCCGTAAGAAGCCTGAGTTTGTCTTCCTCATGGAGACTAAAGTGTCCCGGGATCATGCAGAACGACTCCGGGTTAAGATTGGTTTTGAAGGTTTGTTCTATGTTAATTCTGTTGGTCGTAGTGGTGGATTAGCTTTGTTTTGGAGAAAGAATAATACTGCCAGGTTGTTGAGTTTTTCATCTAATCACGTTGATGTGGAAGTTTGTGTGGCTGGATTAGGGACATGGAGAATGACGGGTTTCTATGGCTACCCAGAGAGAAGTCGTAGGAATGCTGCGTGGGACCTCCTGAGATCACTAGCAGGGAGATCATCTTTGCCATGGGTGATACTAGGTGATTTTAATGATCTCCTATTTCAACATGAGAAGAGAGGTGGAAACCCACATCCTGATAGTCTTCTACGCGGTTTTGGGGAGACTTTAGATGATTGTGGATTGATTCAGTTGCCCATGCATGGCCATCAGTTTACTTGGGAAAGGGGTAAGGGTACGCAGGAGTGGATGGAGGAGCGACTTGATAAAGTTTTGGCCTGGGCAGAGTGGTGCGACTGTCTTCCGGCTGCTACTGTTACTAATATTTTGACTCGTAATTCCGATCACTCTGCCCTCTATTTGGGAGTGAAGGAATGCGGGATCTCTTATGCTGACAGGTCCAGGCATTTCAAGTTTGAGATGGCTTGGGTTCATGATGAGGGTTGTAGGCAGCAGGTTGAGATGGCGTGGCAGGAGGGGAGAGAAGGTGGATTACTGAGTTGCTTACAATTTTGTGGTAAGAAGCTACAGAGTTGGGGTGGAGATCACTTTCATAAGTTCGGGGAGAAAATTCGGTTCTTGAAGAAGGAACAGGCTCAGCTTCAGGGCCGTCTTGACACTGATTCTCTGTCTAAATATCAAGAGGTTGAGGCTGAGTTGTGCCGTTTGGAGAGGCAGGAGGAGAGTTTCTGGCGCCAAAGAGCAAAGCAGCATTGGCTGCAAAATGCGGATGCAAATACTAAGTTCTTTCACAGGTATGCCTCTGCTCGTAAAAAGAAGAATACTTTATCTCGTTTAAAGAATAATTCTGGCATGTGGGTTGAGGATGATGATTTGAATGCTGTTGTGCTTAATTATTTTACTGAGATTTTTGCATCTTCCGGTTCGGATTCGTCTTTGAGCACTTTTGCTTCTTCTGTTGTCCCTCGAGTATCTCAAAGTCAGAATGAGGCCTTGCTTAGGCCTTTTCAACCAGAGGAAGTCAAAGCTGCTTTATTTTCGATGTTCCCCGATAAAGCCCCAGGGCCTGATGGAATGAACCCAGGGTTCTATCAACACTATTGGGATGTGGTTGGAGGAGATGTCACCAGTTTTGTGCTAAATTGTCTGAATACTTGTTCTTTTCCGAATGATTTGAACAACACTAATGTAGTTCTGATCCCTAAAAAGATTAACCCGGAGTTGGTTTCTGATCTAAGGCCCATTGCCTTGTGCAATGTGGTGTATAAGATTATGGCTAAGATGGTGGCAAACAGGATGAAGTCCCTTCTGGGAGATATTATCTCTGACTCCCAGAGTGCTTTTATCCCAAATAGACTTATCACTGACAATATTTTGATTGCCGCAGAAGTGGGACATTATCTGAATAGGAAGCAGTGTGGTGTGGGAGGTTGGGGGGCTCTAAAACTGGATATGGCAAAGGCATATGACTGCATGGAATGGTCTTATCTGCGCCATATGCTTATGGTTTTAGGGTTTGCTAAACAGTGGATTGAGTTGATTATGCTATGTGTCACAACTGTTTCTTATGATGCTGGCCAGGTAACTCCCACAAGAGGTATTAGACAAGGGGATCCCTTGTCTCCCTATTTGTTTATAATTTGTGCTGAAGGTCTCTCATTGTTATTACAACAGGCAGAGGCCAGAGGTTCTATTCATGGTTGCAGAGTAGCAAGGGGTGCCCCTCCTATCTCACATTTGTTCTTTGCTGATGATAGTTTGTTATTTTTTAAGGCAAATGTTCAGGAGGCTGAAGTAATCAAGCAGTGCCTTTCTGATTATGAAAGTATGTCGGGGCAGGCAGTAAATTTTCATAAATCCAGTGTGTGTTTTAGTAGGAATACTGCAGGACCCACGAGGGAAGAGGTAGCTGCTGTTTTGGGTGTCATACAGGCCCCTAATTTTGGTAAATACCTGGGACTCCCGTCATTTATTGGAAAGGAAAAAAGGGCAGTTTTCTCGTATGTGGAAGACAAGATTAAACAAAGATTTAACTCTTGGAACAAAAAGTTAATTTCGCAGGCGGGCAATGAAGTTCTCTTGAAAAGTGTGGCTCAATCAATGCCAACCTTTTCAATGAGTGTCTTTCTATTACCAGCATCAGTATGTTTGTCTATTGAGAGAGCTATGAATAGATATTGGTGGGGCTCTAGAAATGACAAAGGTATACACTGGAAGGCTTGGGATAAATTGTGTGTGCCTAAAAAATATGGGGGTCTGGGTTTTAAAGATTTGAGGGCTTTCAATCTTGCAATGCTAGGCAAACAGGCCTGGAGGTTTTTGACAAGGCCCCATTCGCTGGTCACTCAGGTTTATAAAGCCAGGTATTTTCCCAAAACCTCTTTTATTGATGCTGGTTTAGGAGGTAATCCAAGTTTCTGTTGGAGGAGTATCATGGCTGCTCATGAGCTGGTTTGTAGTGGTGTGAGAAGAAGAGTTGGGGATGGGAATGATACTCTAATTTGGGGACATCCGTGGTTACCTGACGAACCTATTCCCTTAATTCAAACTCCCATGCCAAGTTCGTTACAGGGTTCGGTGGTTTCAGGCCTTATTGACCCCGACACAAGTACATGGGATATCTCAATCCTACAGGACTTGTTTATTGCTACTGATATTAATCGTATTTTAAAGATACCTGTCACACCCCATTATAAAGATTCTTGGTATTGGCCAAATGATACGCATGGATGTTATACTGTGAAAGATGGTTATAGGCGTATTGTGGGAGAAATGGAGATGCAGTCGGGGAATTATGATAAATGGCTACATCTTTGGAAGATTAGGTGCCCTTCTAAATGGAAATTGTTTCTCTCGAAAGCTTTATCTAATGTCTTGCCCACCACTACCAACTTGATTATAAAGAGAGTGGATTTGGATCCAACATGCTCAATGTGTGGTCAAATGCATGAGACTACCATGCATTCATTAGTTATGTGTGATTATGCAAAGCTTGTATGGCATGAGTCCTCATTGCAATTACCAAACATTGTAGGAGATGATTTTGTTGCATGGTTTGATGATGTTGTCAATCTCCTAACCCATGACAAATTGTTTGTTGTGATAGCTATTCTTTACCACATTTGGAGAGCGAGGAACCTTGAGGTATGGGAGAGGAGGCTGCCTCGCCCGGTGGCAGTTTGGAGAATGGCCGATTCGGCTGTGTCGGCTTGGCGGCAAGTCCACACGGCTTCCACATCCGAGCAGCTGCTGCCGAATCACCTCCCACATTCGGACGCTACAACGTTGCACGCACCAGCCCACCAATCGCAGTTTCCAGCCGAGGGTATGATATGCCATTTCGATGCAGCTTTCGATCCTCATTCCAAAGCGGCATCTATGGGTGCGGTTCTCATGGCGCACGATGGCACATTTATTGCAGCATTCTCATCCCGATTACCACCGTGTTTTTCACCTCTCATGGCGAAATCACTAGCTTGTAAGGAGGCTCTTTCATGGCTTAAGGATCGAGGATTGAATTCGGTGCATGTTTTCACGGATTGCTCTACATTACGGTCTCTATTAACCTCATCACACGTTGACATCTACTCCTACGTTGGCTACTCCATAGAGGCTTCCAAATCTATTATGTCTTATTTTAATTCATGTTTAGTACATTTTATACCTAGAGCTGCTAATGCTAGGGCGCATATTCTAGCATCTACAGTTTCGTCTCTGGATGATCCGATGTATTGGGAGGATGTCCCTCCTAACTCTATTGCTCATTTGTTTTAATCTACCGTTTTGGTTTTGGATTTCAAAAAAAAAAAAAATTACACTTTTCTTTAAAAATTAAAATTAATTACACTTTCCTCTGAGGGACCTATTTTCCATCAATCAAATCATTTGCTTCACAATTTGTACTATATATATATATATATATATATATATATATATATATATATATATATATATATATATATATATATATATATATATATATATCTCACCATGCTCTTCTTTCTTGCCTCACAATCGTACACTTCATAACGACTGTTTTCTCCTCTTTGGTGCTTATCTGAGAGTACTGTGAAGAAACCCCATAAAGGGTTGAAGGTAAAAGAGATCGAGATCTTGTAAATCTTGAAAATTGAACATTTCCAACTTTCATTGTCTCTTTATGATTTACCAGCTTAATTAACATTTCTCTTTCCATTTTGCAGATATAGTCAAGAATCTGTGAAAAGCTAGAGCATTTTGAATCCCCGTCGTAGAAAGATAAATCTTGGTTAGTGTTGATTAACTTGTTTGAGTTGGAATCTTTTATTCTTTACGAAAATCTCGTGTGATATTAAAGATTCGAATACCATTTTTATATATGTTGATGCTCGGGTAGTAGGGTTGACTTGATTAATGTCCTGTGTTTAGTGTAGATCTGAATACCTAAGAGAAGGATTGGCTTATATCGCCAAGGTAGCACCGTAGCCGTGTTTGGACCTCAATCAAGTACGAAGAACTTCAAGAAGATGATGTTCGGGGCGGTTTCCATGACAAGAATGTTTGGGGCGGTTTCGATGGTCATAATCAAGAAAAAGAATTACAGAGTATTTAAATGACAATAAAAGTGTTTTTATAATTTAAAAGTAATTTTTTTAGTTAATGAATATATGCAAATATTTCATAATATTAATATTTGTAATAATTTAAATATTTTAATTATTATACTAATTAAAGAATTAAGAAATTAAGTATAATTAAGCTAATAATAAAATTAAGTAAAATAAGAAAATAATTGTAATTAAGCTAATCATAGAGAATAAGAAATTAAGAAATTGAAAGTAATTACAAATTATTTAAATGGTAATTATCTTTATAATTAAAAAAAAATATCATATTTTAGTTAATGAATATATGCAAATCGTCCAAAATATTAATATTTAAAATAATAAATAAAATATTTCCAAAAATCATCATTATAATTAT
>CP025644.1:9781486-9807056 GCA_003576665.1 Ipomoea trifida
AATTAAATATCAAAGTTATAGTACAAAATAATGTTATATATTTATTTACCAAGTATTTTATTATATTAATACTATGAAAAAAAATTTTAAAATAATTTGAAACTAATTATATTAACTACTTGGGGATTGGTTGACAAAGAGGGTACTCAAATAACCCAACAAATTGAAACAGAATCGCTATATTTTACTCTTATTGAATTAAATAAATTAATAGTTACACCAAAAAATGATACATATGTATTTCTTTAATACCATGAAAAAAATAAAAAAGAATAGTTTGAAACCAATAATATTAACTCTTGGGAGATTTGTTGACAATGAAAGTACTCAAATAACCCATTACCCAGCAAATTGAAGCGAGAAACTACCTTTTAATATCTTTGGAATATATAATATTTTAAATTTTCAAATTTTTATTAATTTATTTAATCTTTTTTCTTAAATTAGGGGTTTCTTTATCCACAATAACTCATTCAATAATAATGGTTGAACCAAATGAACCCCAAGCAGAACACCTAAAGGAAAGTCCATAGCTCCTATATCATAATCTCATTGCATGATGTTGTCATCGATGCTACCAACAATAACCGAATTAAAAATAACACACTACCAACAAAAAGGAAGAGAACAAATAGTAAAGATGAATACAATGACAATGTTACTCAAAAGAGAATTAAGAACACTTAGAAAAATTCAAATGAAAAGTAATATTTATTTAGACTATCATTTTTAGACCAGATATTTAGACTATCGATTTTATAAGGTTGCAAACATTTATTTTAGTAATAATTATAATGAATTTTCTATATTATCTTGGATTCATATACTTTGAGTTAGATATTTAAATAAAAAAATTCAACATTCAATTACCCATGTATAAACTTCTCCTATATAATCTTGCATTGATATACTTTCAAATATTTATTTAAATATAAACATTGAGCATTAAACCATTCGCGCAATGCGCGTATAAAACTAGTAGTATTAATACATGCTTACATATATATCATCGTACAATACATATATATATTAATAATAAATATGATTATATATATATATATATATATATATATATATATATATATATATATATATATATATATATAGGCATATATCTTATAAATTAAAATATAAGAATAGACTCTAATTATGAAAATAATATACTAAATACTGTAAATAGTATAACAACTAGTTGGTCCAAATGAATAAGGTTCAAAATTTCAATGGATATGAATATGAGAGTAGACTTCAATGAACATGGCTTAGGGAGCAATTGAACATTGAGGAAGGAATAGACATAACTTTGGAAATTTAAATGAGTAATATCGAGAGCAGAAAATCTCGGGTATCACACCTTACTCTGGCGGCAACCAGACCACAAAAACTTGCCTCCCATGCATAGGCCCATAGCGTTTGATCAGAAAGTGTTTTGCCTCAGCAACCTCAATCATTGCATGTCTCACTACCTCCCTGCCAATCCAATCCAAACCCTTCCAAATGTTTCAGAAAAAAATACGGAAAAATCAATCTTTATCTCTCATCTGCCTAGTTTGTGCAATTTCTATTGTAATTCTTGTCAATCCAACGAAGAAGGGGGGGGGGGGGTGTGCGTCGTAGCATTGAAGTTAGCCAGGGCTAGACATCGGGTCCAGCAACTCCTTCCAAATGAAGAGTTCGACTCTTTCTACACATCATATTTGCCATGGCTAACCTCCTCTCCCAAGTTACCTGCAATGAAATTAAAAGCATATTTAATCGTGAAGTGTCACGTACCTGAATGTGGCCATGACAACGCGTCCTCTTGGCTCTCCTCTAAAGCTATGGGAATAGATCGAATGTGATTGGTTATGTTGTTAGGTAGCAGACTTTCTAGCACACTACAATCCTAAGTTTTATCTTCTGTAATAATGTGGCTTACTCGCATATGTTCAAGCTCAAATGGAACCATAATGTCTGGAGTTGCTCCCAAAGGCATGTTTCCGACCCACCAATCAGACCAAAAGTTGAGATAGGTCCTAGTCCCTACCTTCTATTTAGCACCTCTTACCAAGATGGTCATGCCCTAAGGATTCCTTTACACCCTTAGGAAGTGTTAGCACGGTACGGAACATTAAGGGAGTCTCCATCTTTAATGTATTTCTCCTACAAGGCTTTCACTAAAAGTTTGTCCATAAAACAAGGTTGAAGTCTCATTGGTCGATCCCCATCCCGCCTAAAGCTCGCGGCTTGCACATTTCTGACCAACTCACTATATGGATCCTTCTAGTATCCCACAGGATGTTTCTAAAAATTGTATCAATTTCGTTGCAGGTACAAACCAGGAGTGCCATAACTTGCATGGTATAGGTAAGGACTATAGCAAGCGACGCTTTCACAAGTACTCTCCTCCCAGCCATACAAAAGAAGCTCACTTTTCAAGTGGTCAGCTTCGTCCTCATATTACCCAAAACTGAGGCAAACATATCCTTTGAGGCTTGTTTTTGCAGTAGTGGAATGCCAAGATATGAGCCGAGGTGAGATGTGGGGCGAGGGGGAGGGGGGATGCCCATGGTGGTCCCAATGTTTCACTTCATTCCTACACCAGTATTCAGAGAACAAAAAATTTGGGATTTAGATAGATTTACCTATAATCCTGAAGCTTTGCCCAATTTGTTAAGATAGTCCATCATAACCTTAGCCTGGCGTTTGGAGGCTTCCACAAACAGCATGAGGTAAAAGAAAAAGTGGGAGATGCCTATCCCCCTCTAGCAATGGTGATGGGCTTCCAAGAACCCAACGACACCTTTGTTGAATATCATACGCCAATCTTTCCATGACGAGGTTGAACAAGTAGGGAGTAAGGAGATCTCCCTACCGAAGCCCCCTCACCGGAACAAAGGGTGGAAGAGACTCCCCCATTCTAGAGAATCAAGATACTACTTTCCCTAAGAGAGAAATGGATGAGGTCAATGAGGTGTCCTAGGAAACCAAAATGCACCAGAGTATCTTCGAGGAAATTCCAATCCACACTATCATAGGCTTTTTGCAAATCCACTTAAACGGCCATGAGAACTTGACTCTAGGTAAGGGTGAGCAAATGGTTGGTCGGTTACATAAGCAATCAAAATACCAATTGAATATACTATAGGTTATAGCTTCATTTGGACTTCATGTCTGCACCATCTTTTATATTCCCAATTCCTAATTCCCATCAGTAAAGCTTTCCCATTTTCCCAATTTCAAAACACAGAGTCTCGTCTGCACCATCTTCATTTGGACTGCACCATCTTCGTTCCTCTTTCCAGTGCAAAACACAGAGTTCGTCCCTCAGATCTGGTTTGAGAATTGAGACTCCATGTAACCCCTCGTCCATTTCGACAAGTTTAGGGTTCGAAAAATATATTTTTTTAGGCTATGACATTTATGAGACGATCTCTCGGTACTTCAGAAGGATTTTTATAAGTGAGACTAGTTATTGATAAGCTGCGATCTACGTACCGGTCACGAACCGTAAAAATTTTAAGAGCTAGTATTTGGACCCGTTTGTCCTTGGAAATGGATTTGTAGGCATCATACTATTATTCTGGAATTTCTTATTTAATTAGATTAACCCATAGCAGCGAAAATTTATTTGTGATCGTACATCGCGAAATTTCGCGGTGTACCGAACCTAGCCCAATTTTGAGTTTCAATCTGAGATAAATTTTTAGTTTCGGAATTGTTCCT
The DNA here is from genome assembly GCA_003576665.1 of Ipomoea trifida. Taxonomy (NCBI): domain Eukaryota; kingdom Viridiplantae; phylum Streptophyta; class Magnoliopsida; order Solanales; family Convolvulaceae; genus Ipomoea; species Ipomoea trifida. The sequence goes on from CP025644.1 coordinate 9,785,192, forward strand.
ATTTAAATTATTTCCTACCGAAATTATATCTGTTTTGACCCTTACTAGTCCAATTGAAGATATTTTTCTTGAGTTATCATAAGATTTTGACACTTGTCACCATTTCTAGCCACATGTTATTATTTAATTAATTCTTGAAGATGATCCAAATAATGTGGCTTATCCTACAAGCTCCCTCATATAATATATAAGCTTTGTCTTTAATTTTTTTTCCCATTTCCCTTCAAATTGCCGAAATCAAAGAGAGAGAGAGAAAGTGTGATCATCTTCATCTTCTTCATCATTTTTCCTCCATTAAAGCTTGCTTCCATAGCCAAGTTCCTACACAAGTCTCCAAAATATTCGGTAAAACTCCAATTTTATTCGGTAGATAGCTTTATTTTTCATCCTAGAACATGAATCTAAGTTAAGATTTCTTAAAATCATGTGTTATGTTGTTGATGGAATTTTAGGATTTTAAGGTGAATTGGGGAAAATCAACTACAAGAATTTTCTACGGAATTAGAAACCCGGTTGAGGTAAGGAATCCCTTTAATTGGTTGAGGTTGTTTGAAACTAGATAATTGATAGTTGGTTGAAATGTGATGGGTTCTTGGTGGAATTTTTGTGTATGGTATATGGTATGTATAACCCGTAATTATGTATGTGGTTAGTGAGAAGAATAAATATAGTAAGGAATCCCTTAAGTAGGCTTAGTCACTTGAAGTTGATCAAATGCTAGTAAATTATGTGACTAGGAATTTTTACATGAAAATTATGTGTTAAGTTTATGGATCTAAAAGTTGGCACAAAAGACTCTACTTTGATTTTTGGTAAATTTTTATATGCATGTTCATAGTTATTTTATGCATGTATATGTTGTGTTAGGTCCATATATGCTTATATTTGTGAAAATGGTGGAAGATCGGGTCATTACAACCCCGATCTTGCGGCCCGAAGTGGGCAGAAACGGATGGACGCGACAGTGGACGCGCGTCCACCGCGCGCCCAGTGCGGAAAACTGATTCGGCGCCTCGGCCGAGAGGTTGGACGCGGGCACGGACGCGCGTCCGCTGCGCGTCCGTGGGCGTCCAGTTTCGGCGAGAAATGCCGAACCATCGGACGCCTGCGTCCGCTGGTGCGGCCAGTCGCGAGTCCGCGCGACGCGGACTCGTTTTCGACTCTTTTTTTACCAAACGTTTCCCCGATGTTTTAATCCCGAGTGTTATGATGTTTGGAAGGCCTACGGGCAACCAGGTAAATTTTTGAAAGGTCGAATATTATCTTTGTGCATTATATTTCTTAACTTGGGAAATGTATATGTTATATGCATTGAGATGTATGTGTCAAATATGAGACTTATGTGATAAATGTGGAGTTGAAAGTGTAGGGTAGTTACACTTGATTTACTTTTGTGAAAGGATGTTAGTGGATCATCCAAGTGTTTTGCAGAAGAAAATGAGGATTTTTGAATTAGGGTAAAAGAGAATTAATTTCCGAGTTTTGGAATTGACCCAAGTATGTCCAAAATATTTTCAAGCAAGAAAGGGAAAAGAGTGGAAAAATGTTTTCAAACCTTAATTCTAGTAAAAGTCGTGAAGGACCTTGTTAACCTACGGGATAAAGATGAGCTTAAAGTGCCTATCCCGTATGGTAGTTATGTGTATGATCATTCATACTGTGGGCGAAGTCTATTCGCCGAGTACTATATCACCCGGAAGGAAAAGGACTTCTACGGGGGTGTGCACACTTAAGTATAGTCACTTTATGTTCGGGTAGGTGTCGTTCTTATGAACCTAGTAAGGCTAGCTAGGGATCATTCCAACGCTCCTATAAGTCCAGGGGATCAGTATTAGACCGGGCGATGACCACTGAACCCGAGTTCAACGATCCAAGTGGTCAAAAGTGGAGAAAGAACTCTAAAGGCCTCACACTTTCTATCTAGGACTAAGTGGAATTTTGAAATATGAATGTAGTTACTCCGTAACTACGGGAAAGAGAAAAGTGACAAGTATTTAAGTACCCAAAGGTGGTGGGTGATCTCTCTCTTTGAAAAGTGAAAAGTGATGAGAATTTCATTATGAGGGAATGGTTTTTCTACTAAAGTGATTACAAGCAAGATGGGTGATTTATGTTTTCTACTACTTACTAGTATGCTTAATTGTTTATCAATATATTATTGGGTATGCAAATGATTACCAAATGACCTTGTCAAGAGGGAAGGTGATATGAGACGTTATTGAATTTTGCTCATAGTGTATGCAAGTTGCTCTTTATAACTGTTGCAGGTAGAATCTTTGCCGATGAGTAAGGTATAGGGTTTTCTATGTAACAATTTTTACAAAACCTTTATTTAGTTTTGAATAACCCATGGATATCCTTACTTAGCCGTCGCGCTAACTACACTTCAATGTGTTTTTCTTTTAACAGATGTTGTCTAGTGTGGGCTCTTGTAGCCCGATGAGCGCTGAGAGCTCATCTGAGTTGTGTTTCCAGTGTTGGGTTATAATGACTACGTGCAGTTCCTGTTTGTTGATGATGACCCCTACGCTCCGGGTTACGCACCTGCTCCTCCTGCTCCGCCCTCTCCGAAGTATACTATCTAGAACAACTCCTTTCTTTTTTTGGTGTGAATATCTTTTGTAGCCTAGTATGGCTAACAAGTTGTGAACAACTTAAACTTTCATGTTTTTGGACCCAATGGGTCGATCCTTGTATATATAGTAGTAGCTAACCTAGCTACCTTCCTTTCTTCCCGCTGCAATATATACGTAAAGCTTTTGTCAAGTAGAAAGTGTGTGAAACAGTTTTCCTTCTTTAGCCTGTGCATCTAGAGTGGACTCTTTCTGGATTTGATTGGGTTCAGTCTAGGTGTGGCGGTAACCACTCCGGATGTACGGTATAGCCGAGCCGGGGTGTTACACTCCATCTCCCACTTCCAAACCATACACCATTCGCAGATCTGGTTTGAGACTCCCCTGATTAATTTTTATTTATTTTTTATTTTTTTTAATTAAATTAAATATACTATAGGCTATAGCTTCATTTGGACTTCATGTCTGCACCATCTTTTATATTCCCAATTCCCAATTCCCATCAGTAAAGCTTTCGCATTTTCCCAATTTCAAAACACAGAGTCTCGTCTGCACCATCTTCATTTGGACTGCACCATCTTCGTTCTTCTTTCCGGTGCAAAACACAAAGTTCGTCCCTCAGATCCGGTTTGAGAATTGAGACTCCATCTCCCACTTCCAAACCATACACCATTCGCAGATCTGGTTGCGACTGGCACCGGCGGAGGTGGCGGCGAGCAGTGGCAAACTAGCATGGGCGAAGGCGTGCGATGCGGAGGTCCCTTCTTCGTGACAGGTTGCTCCCATTCGACCCTTCTTCGCGACTACACCTAAAAACAAAGAGTTCCTCGAGGTGGCCGACTCGGCAGTCTAGGCAGCGCCTTAACCGCCTAGAGCGGCTAGGCGATCGCCCAGGCCGCCTAGGCGTGCAGCCGCGGAGGAGGCCGATTCTGGCTAACTCGACGTGGCCGTGCACCGACTAGCATCTAGGTGCGATTTTTACAACACTGTTCATAATTGACCAAAATCGACCGAAGTAAATGCTACAACCGACCAAAAAACCGATTGTCAATTTCAGTAAGTTATGTGGTTATCGAAAAACTGAAAAAAAAAATAACAAATAATTTCACAAATCGTAAATGTTACCACATCACAATTCTCATATCATCACATAGCTTCCAAATTTTGAAAATCATATTTTTTTGAACAAATTTTTGGATCAAAATCAAGCAATACTTTGCAAATCAATATTTTTTTAAAAAAAAATCCTCAGTTTGCTCTTGAAAACATAAAATCTCAACTTATAAAATAATGTACTAGGAAAAGTCCAGTTTATCCCATTCCAAAAAAATCAAATGCTACCACTAAGAGATGCTAACCAACTAGTTTATAATACACCATATACTAAACTATACACACCAAACCAATATTTATAAACTAACATATAGTAAATTTGATAAAAATTTTAAAAGAATTTTTAACTAAAGAATACGGTGAGTAATACATAAACATACGGAAATTAATATATATATATATATATATATATATATATATATATATATATATATATTAAATACTGTACATACAAGAGTAATTACAATATACAAATATAACAATTATACTTAAGCATGCATATACATACATTACTCTACACAAATATACATACAAAATACATAGCCAATCTACACCTAAAACCATCCAAATTTGAAATATACCTATATACATACATATGCAGGATATACTTAAAAAAAATTATTTTAAAGATCATATGTACATACAACATAATATACACACACACACACACAAATGTTTTTATTTCTTTTTTTTTATATATAGAGATACCATACGTACATACACATAATATATATAAAAATATATATATATTTTTATAAAGATACCATACGTACCTACAACATATTATATATAAAATAATATTATTTTTTAGATACTATCAACGTTTTTGGTCTGTGGTGGGTCATGATCTATCTTGTTTTGTACTTAATTGCCTGCATACTTGCTCTCTGCCGCAAGGCTTGAACGACACGAATATAGTTCTCATACCGAAGAAGAAAGTGCCGGAAAGAGTTGCAGATTTGAGGCCAATAGCCCTTTGTAACGTAGCGTATAAAGTATTGGCCAAAGTTGTGGCTAATCGGTTGAAGGAGGTGCTTGACAGTGTTATTTCCCCGGCTCAGAGCGCATTTGTGAAGGGTAGGCTCTTGTCTGACAACATTATTGTTGCGGGGGAAGTTGGGCATTATCTTAAGAGGACACGGCAGGGAGTTAGTGGTTGGGCAGCAATGAAACTCGACATGGCGAAGGCTTATGATAAGATGGAGTGGTCCTTTTTGGAGGGCATGTTAGCAGCCATGGGATTTCATCAGACTTGGATACAGACTGTGCTAATGTGCGTGACTACGATTCGTTACAATATTATGGTAAATGGTGAATCGGTGGGAACTGTAACCCCGACAAGAGGCATTCGACAAGGAGATCCGCTATCTCCCTACTTATTCATTATATGCGCGGAGGGTCTCTCAATCCTTCTCCAGCAAGCGGAATCCAGGGGGGATATTCATGGCATAAAGGTAGCAAGGGGTGCGCCTTCAGTGTCGCATCTCCTGTTCGCTGATGATACACTCCTCTTTTTCAAAGCTAATACCCGGGAGAGTCAAGCAGTAAAGGATGTCCTCGACCTATATTGTGGTGCCTCCGGTCAAACAATCAATTATGAGATGTCCAGCCTCATGTTCAGTCCTAATACATCGACTGATATGAGAGAGGTAGTGGCTGCACTATTCAGTGTTCGAATCTGTGGAGACTTGGGAAAGTACCTTGGCCTTCCATCTTTTTTGGTGTGCAAGTTGCTAAAAGCAAGATATTTCTCCTCCTGTGGCTTCCTGGATGCGAAACTTGGATCTAATCCAAGTTATATTTGGAGAAGCATATTGACTGGACAGGCTTTACTTAAAGAGGGTGTTGTGCGTCGCATTGGTGATGGAACTGAGTCCCTCATATGGGGTGTGGCCTGCTTAATGATATGGGTAACTGGGACGTCGACATCGTGCATGATATTTTTGAGCCTTCTGAAGTGCCCAGAATTTTATCCACTCCAGTATCGCCAAACAATCGCGACATATGGCGTTGGCAAGTGATGTTCGTGGCATTTATTCTGTGCGTCATGGCTATAGGTTACTAACAGCGCCTTTTAACCATGCAGATCCACAATTACATTTTAATGAATGGCAAAGGCTGTGGAAGTTGCCAGTTCCCCCTAAGTTAAAGAATTTTTTATGGAGATGCATGAGAAATATTTTACCGGTTCGTGAACACCTGAAGGCTCGCCATGTGTGGGCTGGGGGAGGGTGTCCTTTTTGTCTGGCGGAGGAGGAGACAATGGATCATTTATTTTGTTCATGTTTAGCGTTAGTACAAGTGTGGCAGGGTTTGTCGTTTGCCCATGATGTTAGTATAGTTTTATTACTCACTAATGCTCTGTGCAATTCGACTTTGAAGGAAGCAGTGCTAGCTGTGGCAAAACTGAGGTTGATATGGGCTGCAAGGAATGAAGTTGTTTGGAAGGGTAATCTGCTGCGAGTTGATATTTTGATGTCCAAGGCAACATGGTTGTGCAACTCATGGCTATCGACTTATTGTAGAGAGGTTGCAGTTGGGGATAGTTCTACGCCACTCACCAGCTGGACTCCCCCAACGTCACACCAACTGAAGTGCAACGTAGATGCAGCTATTTTTTATGATGGTGCGGGCTTCGGCGTGGTGGTCAGGGACCATACTGGGAGTTTCGTAGCAGCCCATTGTGCACGTCTTGGATGTGGTCGAGACCCGTATCTAGCGGAGGCTATGGTAGTCAGGGAGGCGCTCTCGTGGTTGATGTCCAATAGTTTTAGCAATTTCATTTTGGAGTCTGATAGTCTTAATTTCTGTTTGAGTTTTAATTCTATTTCTTTAGACTTGTCGTACGTCGGTTTGATAGTTAAGCAATGTCGTAATATTGCTGATGGCATTGGGAACGTGTCTGTTCGCCATGTCAGAAGGTCAGCGAATCGGGTGGCTCATGCTTTGGCACGGGCGACAGGTTCTTCGTCTGTCCTAGGGTCGTGGATGTCTGTTCCACCGGCCTGTATTGCTAATTTGGTGGCTTATTAATGCATTTAAGCTTTTCTTCAAAAAAAAAAAAATATTCACACAATTAATATTTCATGTAAATACAATATAAATACATTCATACAATTCTAATAAAATTCTTGGAACAATTTATGAATAACAATATACTATACATGTATAAAAATAAATTAGAGATTTCTAGCATGCATCTCATATATTCCAACACCAAAACATACTTCAATCTTTTGCAAAAACACAATTTTAAGGGCAAGCAAGGGAGAAACAACTCACTTACATGATAATTTCTCCTAAAATTTCCTCAATTTCCTTCACCACACATATTATCCACCTCCACCGCAATTCTATGAAATAAATAATGCTAGATACTTCTATGAAACACCACCCTTTACACCATATTGCACCCATATCAATCCCTACGGAAGACAATCTTTTGAGGAACTTCCACCGGCCAAAGACGAGATTGAGATCTTGAAAGAGAAAATGGAAATGTTTATACAAATAGCCAAGGAGGATACGACCAAACTAAGGGCCGAACTCAAGAATGAAATGAAGGAATATCTTGTCACCCTCATGGAGGAAGGCCTTCCATTGGAAGATATTGAAACAAAAATATTAGCAATGACGGAGGAGTTCGTGAAGAAAATTTCATCTCAGGCTAACTACCCAAATATGGATGACCCCCTGATGCATGAAGCCAATTTGAGGGATGTGGATAGGTTGAAATAGGAAACGATTGTGAAGAAGTGAGTGTTAAAGAACGGAAAGTGGAAAGTTATACTCCAGTGCTTGAAGAGATTTCAACTTCCAAGTTGGAGAAGCAAAACAGGTACGAAATAGAGAGTGAGGATGACAAAAACATTGAGGTTGTATGGGAAGATGAAGAGCCAAAGCAAGGTAATAATCTTGACTCTCTTTGCAATTCTAATCTTGAAAATCTTAGTGCTCAAACTCTTGTTGAAACAACTTGTTTTTCTTGTGAGGATGGTTCCGTTGTGTTGAGTAGTGAGGAGGATATGATGTCATTTTACTCTTGTAAAAATGGGTTTGAAGAGTGTGCCAATCTTTTTTGGAAGGATGAGGAGCAAATTGAGAATGAAATAGGGGACATTATGCTTATCGGGGAGATTGCCACTTTTGGAAACCTCATAAGGGGTGAGTTGAGTAAAAACACATTGGTTGAGGTAGACGAGGGAAATGACAAAATGGTTGTTCTATGGCTGCTAACAATGAGAAGATTTTTAGAGGTGAGATTGAGGTAGAAGAACGGGGGAAGGTGGAAGCTATCCTTAAGAAATTAAGGATAGTTTGTAATGTTCATTTTGGTCTAACCATAACATTTGCTTTTCCCTTTCTTGATTTCGAGTTCAAGGATGTCCCACATCTTTGGGCATACCTTGAAACAAAAGTTCATGGGACACTTGGTAAGGTCCCGAAATTGGTATGCTTCGAAGGATAGCACACACCGCGTCTAGCCAAAGACATTAAACGTGGCGCTCTTGGAGGGCATCCGAAGGTTATCTTGTAGATATTAGTGTTTTATTCTTGCTTTCCTTCTTGTTTTTCTTCTTGTTACTTTGTTTTCTTGCAATTTTCTTGTTAGGATTGGCCCCGTTTGAGCTAACGATGCAGGTAATATAATTTGGAGGCACCATTTGTCCACAAAAATGTCAAGGAGTCATGCAAAATAACAAAGGAGATCAAAAGAGTGGAAATTGAGACTCTAGGGGTCGAGTCCACGCTCGCTCCACTCGTGGAAAGGGCGTGGGAAATTTCTAGTAACGCCCCACGCCCAAGTCCACGCGTGGACGAGGGCGTGGAAAAATTCCAATAGCTTCCCACGCCCACGTCCACACGTGGACGCTGGCGTGGACGGGCACCAAAGAGGGAAAAAAAATTTCTACGCGGAAAATTTTTTAAATGCCCTTACCCACTTCATTTTAAACCCTTCCAAGAGGAAACACTCTCCAAAGGTCAAATTTCTCCATCTTTGTGCTCTAAGCTTAGTGAAATTCAAAGCCCGGTCACACACAAAGATCACTCCACAAGGTAATCTCTCAAGATCTACATGCTACATTGTCTTCAAAATGCTAAGTTCTTTCTTCATTTTTGTGTTTACATGAACCCACATTGTCAAAGTGCTCTTTTAAGGTTTATGCTGGTTGTAAATTGCATGTGTTGAGTAAATAAACTTGCATTTGTGCTAAATCCACTACCTAGGGTAGGTGTAGTCAAAAGGGGGAAATTCACTTCTATACCTCATCCGGAGATCATGGTTCTACCCAATTCCTCCTTGCCTCACCCCATCCTCTTCTAGGTCGCCACTCCTCATTCCTGCGACCCTGACCAAAGTCCCTAGGAGTTTCAGCTCCTGCCTCCACCTCTTCTACCTCAGCTTCCTGTACGGCTGCCTTGTCCAGCCTGCCTCCTGGACATTAGGGACTAGGCTAGGCTCACCTGGGAATAGGGGTGCAAATGAGCCAAGCCGCTCGGTTAACGCTCGGCTCGAGCTCAATCAAAGTTGAACTCGAGCCGAACTCTAATATTCTAGGCTCGTTGCTCGGCGAGCCGCTCGCGAACCCTTATATATATATATATATATATATATATATATATATATATATATATATATATATATTACCCTAGGAACTTCAATAGCCTGATCCACATTCGCCGCCCAACTCCAAGCCCTAACTGCAGAGAGAAGATCGACTCCACCTCCAAGCCCTCATCTGTGACGGACTGCCGACGCCAACTGCCGACTCTGGTAGTCTGGTCTCCGCCAACTGCCGACTCCGCCTCCACCCTTGCAGCCTTACCGACGGAAGACTCGGCGTGTCCTCTCAAGTCTCTGCTTCCACCCTTGCCGACGACGAAGCATCGGCCCCTAGCAACGACGAAGTTGCTGCTCGGTCTCCGCCTCGGCCTCTACAGACAACGAAGCTGCTTCTCGGTCTCCGCCTCAGCCTCTACCAACGACGAAGCTGCTTCAGTTAGTTCGGTGCTTCTTGTTCTCTGCCTAAGCCTCTCCTGTGAACTAAGACAGTGAAGCCACAAAGGTATCACCTCCTTAAAGTATATAAATTCATATAAATTTTCTTGCTAATTGCTATGTATGGATTTGGATGGGAATGCACATAGGTTTCTATATGTTACGAACCTAGGTTTCTATGTATAGATTTGTTGCTTTTTATCTTTAGTTGTTTACTGCATAAGTGAATATAAATTCATATAAATTCATAATGGCTTACTGCATAGCTTTGGTTTACTGGCTTACTGCATAGAGTTCTACCACTTCTATGTTTACTGCATATAAATTCATAGCAATCATATAAATTGATAAATTTGCTTATTTATTGCATAAGTGAATATAAATAGATATAAATTGTTTACTGCTTATTATTGTTTTTATTAGGCATGTCTACAGGTACAGACCTCCAAAATCCACACAATTTAAATAGTGTTGTTGTTGAAAGCAATGATATTCTTAATGACATACAAGAACAAGCTGAAGGATTGGAAAGGGTAATCTTACATTCAGATGGTTATGACACACAACAAAATGAAGAAACAACAAACGAACAAGAGTTTCAAACAAACAAGAGAAAAAAGACCTCAGGTGTGTGGACTGATTTTCATATCGTCAGCGTAGATGGGGTGCAGAAGGTACAATGTAATCATTGTCAACTTCAATTCAAATTAACTAAAACGGGGACAACAACTAGCTACAAGAGGCATCAAGACAAATACGTTAAGAGAAAGATAAATTTGAGGGTAAGTACTTAAATTTTAAAATAAATTTATATATTTTAGTTTTTAAATTCATCAATAATAGTAACTGTGTTGATTTTGTAGATGGTTGATCAACAAACAAAGCTAAATTTTATGCCCAGTGATGGAGTTTCATCTTCCATTCCTCTATTACATCTTGGAAAGTTTGACATAGAACTAATGAGGGAGTCTGCTGCTAATTGGATCATGATGCTTAAACATCCATTTACCATTTTGGAGGAAGTAGGATTTAACCTCATGATGAAGCGAGGATGGCCTGAGTAGAAAAAAATTAATAGAAGCACAATCAAATCAGATTGTTTGAAGGTTTATGAGATTGAAAAGAAAAAGTTGAAGAACAATCTTGAATCCGTTAGTAAAGTAAGTTTGACAACGAATTGTTGGAAATCAAAAAATCAGAAGATTGAGTACATGGTTGTCACTGGGCACTGGATTGATTCTAGTTGGAAATTGCAGAAAAGAGTTTTAAGCTTCATTAACATTGCACCACCGAGGTGAGGTCTTCAGATATCTGATGCTATATTTAGGTGCATGAAAGAGTGGGGCATGAAAAGAAAGTTTTTACAATTACAGTTGATAATGCTACCAGTAATGATTTTGCAATTCGGTACATGAAGGATACACTCCAAAGATCAAGACGTTTGGTATGTGGTGGACACATTTTGTTGTGCACACATTTTGAACTTGTGTGTTCAAGATGGATTAGAAGAGATTCAGCATGTCATTAGTGATGTTAGGGATAGTGTGGAATATGTGAACCGATCAGAGGCAAAACGTATACAATTTGAAGACTGTGTGCAACAATTGCAATTGAAAAATAAGAAATTGATTTGTGATTGTAAAACAAGATGGAACTCGACTTTTGAGATGCTAAGTTGTGCACTCAAGTTCAAAGAAGCTTTTAAGATGCTAAAAGATCGTGATCCATTCTTTGGCAGTTGTCCATTAGAAGATGATTGGGATCAAGTCACTAAGGTTTGCTCAATTTTAGAGGCTTTTTGGATAGCTACTCACATTATATCATGTTTGTTTATTGTAACTTGTTTATTTGTTTTAGCCTTTAGGTTGTGACTTGTGAGTATTTTACTTCAAATTTGTTTCAGATTGTGAGTACCCTACTTCAAATTTGTTTCTTCAAGAAGTTCAAAAAATCAAATCAGCATTGGATAGTCATGTAGATGATGAAGATTCATTTATTAGGGATTTGGTTGGGAGAATGAAGAAGAAGTTTGATAAATAAAGCTTAGCCACTCATGGCTAGTATTGAATTTAAAGCACAAATGTCAAAAGAGTTTACAAAAACTAATAAAGTAAAGGAAAAGGGGAAGAAATTCTCCCGAATGTAGTCTTCCTAGCCTCTCCTTATTCCTCCAAAGCTCTTGTAACTCCTTGATGGTGAGTATCTTATCCTAAAGTTGGTGGATTTCTCCTTCAACTCTTGAATGGACAACACCCTTTACTCTCACTCCTTTTTGTCTCCAAAAGGCAAAAACGCAGCTTAGGTCCTAGGGTTATGGGAAAATGAGCCTTATATAGTGGGAGCAAAAATAGGGGCAAAATAGGCAATTCCGCGAAGCAGAAAACTGTGTTGTCACAGGATTCTCGACGCGTCGAGCCTTGGATCTTCGACTTATATCGCGAACTGGAATCTCTCGACGCGTCGAGCCCTGACCTAGGCTCAAATCAACACACACTGGAATATCTCGACGCGACGAGCAAGATTCCGAACGCGTCTAGCTCTCAAAAATCAGCATTCTTCATTCGTTTTGACTCTAATCATGCCTTCAAACGTTCCTTTGCTTTGCGTTTGATCTAAAATGGTTTCAAAACACTAACAAACACCTTAAAAGCACCAAATTCAAGAATAAACCATGTCTACACAATAAAGCAAGGAAACATGAATTGGAGATGGCAATTTAATACATTTAAGCTCAAAAGTTGATCGAAATCAATTAGAAAAATATGCACAATTGAGATCATATCAATTTTCAAAGTGAAAAAGATCATCAATACTCTTTATGAAGAGTATGTTGCTGAATCAATGAACAAAGGAAATTCTGAAACTCTAGGTTCTTCTAGGACTTCTAGAAGCCAAGTCACCCACCCAAGTTCTACATATCATTGGGATGATTTCGATGCATATTGTGAAGAAGTTGAGATTTTAGATCCTAAAAGATTAGAGTTAATAGACTATCTAGAAAAAGGGCGTCTTAAAAAGAATGAGATTCCTAACGACTTTTGTTGTTTAGATTGGTGGAAGATGAATAGAATGCAATATCCAATATTGTCAAGAATGACGGCTGATATTTTAGCCATACATGTTACCTCTGTGGCTTCAGAAGCAACTTTTAGTGTTGGGACAACGGTCATTGATTCTTATCGTGCATCATTGGTGCCAGACACAGTACAAGCTTTAGTTTGTGGGGGTGATTGGCTTCGACATATACACAGAGTTACCAAAAATAAAGTAAGTTCACTATTATACTAAATGATGATGATGATAGGATTATCTTTTTAAAACACTTGCTTAATTACACACTTGTTTATTTATTTTTTAGAAAGAGAAATTATATCAAGAAATTTTTCTTCCGGTACCCAACTCATGAAAGTAAGTTATTCTTTTTTTAAAAAAAAAAAAAATATTTTTTAGCATTCTTCACATATCTAATACTGAGTTATTCTTTGAACATATCTTTCTTTGATTTGAAGTTTTGAACCACTTGTCTTGGAAGAAATCAAGGACGACTACTGTTGTTGACTTGTAATTTAAGTAGAGTTGTGAACTTATTTTGATTTAGGAATGCTTTAAGCCTTTAAACATTGAAGTTTGTACTTTTGAATGTTTTATGGTTTTTATTATTTATATATGGATGGATAAAACAGTATTTATTATTAATTGTATGATATGAAACAGATAAAATTCGAGCCTAATTTCGAGCTCGAGCTCGAGATTGAACATTCAAGCTACTCGAGCTGCTCGCTAATTGCCGAGCTCGAGCTAGAGCAACACATTTCTTAATGAGCTCGAGCTAACCCATGCTCGCGCTCAGCTCGGCTCGTTTGTACCCTTACCTGGGAATTGACCCTGGACGGATGATTGACCTTGGGAGTTGCCAAGAGTGCAGTAGTTCCTCTCTCAGACTGTCGAATTGGGTGGAGAGCTCTGTTACAAAGTATCAATCTTACTATTGAGCTCGATTATCGTAGCTTCCAACTTCGTAATCCTTTCATCCATGGTGGCTTAGAGGGCTCTGATACCACTTGCAGTAGACTTAGGATTGAAATCAGAGAATTAAGAGAGAAATAGAGGTTTGGGATTGAGAAGATAAGAAGAAACTTGATCTTATTACTCAACATAAAATTCATCCCTTAATAATGGGGAGCTAAAAACGGTTTTCAACTTCCACCATCAAACGGCACCATTTTACATATGCCTTTCTTTCCATTTATTTTTCCCCATTTCCACTTATCTTCCATATTAATCATCCAGCCCTCTAAGACCGTTACAAAGGGCTAGAGAACATGAGATGAATCCAATGATGTCAATGCAATCAGTATTCAGTAGTCTAAGATTATTGATCTAGTGCAGTTACATGCATCGCCGCCGCCTAATGTTGTTTCCACCGGCTTACGATTGGCGTTCGGAGAACAATAGACTCAGCAATTTCAACAACAAAGCTCCCTATCTCCTCAATCTTCACTGTAGTTTTTGGTATTAGCAGAGGATTTGAGCACACATCAAACACGAGCGTGACAAAATATTTAACATATTTTCAAAATGCAGTTTAAAACTTGGACAGTAATAAATTACTTTTTTTTTTAGATTCTCTAAGCCCTTCTAATTTCATATCTTTAGAATTTTATATACTGCGTATTTCATTCTTTGAACCAAACAAGTTCTTTTTCATTTGGTAAAATTCATAATAACATCCAATCACAATAAAACACAAGATTAAAGTCTGATTTGACAGTTGCAATGCCAAAACCAGCCCCAGTCCTGCCTGACTCATCCAGTAAAAATACGACTCTGAAACCAACCAAAACATACTAACCCGCCTCTACATTAGATGAACCACAAAACAAAACCCCAAACAGAGAACCAAAGCAGGCTAGGCTCTACACCTCCTATTTCACCCCCTCAGCACTCAATTTTACTTTCCAGCACCATGCTTAGCTTTTGAGTGAGAATCCAGAGCACTTTCAGAACCAAAACTCCTGCAGGCACAACAATATCACACCTCCCATTGAATCATAACTCCTCCAACAATTAGTCAGTCATTTTATAGATCAAAGGAGACTTGTACCTATTGCATGGTTTGCAGAGGTGAGAACCTCCCGATTTTGGAGTCTGCTGCTTTGCCGCCTTGTTATTAGGAGTCTTCCCAGCAGCTTTCTTTGAAGGATGTGGTGTAGCTACATGTTCACTGCCCTTCTTTCCATCTGGATCCAATAAAACATAGTAATCATCAATCTAAACATTACAACACATTCAGATCAAGCACTGGTTATTCTCTCAGAATTCCAAAATAGAAAATACCATCAGACAAGTAGAATGTAGTCAGTTTGTGCACAATATGATGAACATCAAGGAGAAGAAACTAACCAGTTTTCTGAGGAGTAGCCATTTTCACCTTTTTCTCAGGTACAGGTGTCTTTTTGGATGATTCTGGAGGCCTCTTCTTGCCAGATTCAACCTTGAACCAGATAGAAGTGTAACCAAATATTGTCAGCCAATGAAAAAGCTGAGTAGATAAAAATGCGGATGACATATCTGTTCTCTACCTTCTTTGGAGTCTCCTCACTCTCATCCTCAGAATCTTCATCCTCAGAGTCACTCCCATCCTAATCACATTGAATTGAAGCATTTAATTAGCACAGCATTGTGAAAAGAACAGAACATTTAATATCCATAAATTCTATAAGCACAATATCAACTTGATTTTAAAATTCTCATAAATGAATTCTACCTCCCTTCAAATACCAAATTAAAATAGTACAATATCAAGTATTGCAAACTGAAATCACAGTCTCCCATAAATGCAAGTGAGATTTGAATCCAATCCACTGCTAACGCACTATTAACAATGATAAAAACCCTTACAAAGCTATCCAATTTCCTGGCAGAGTTGAACATGAGGGTGCAAAAACAAATAGTACATGAAATTTTTCAACTAAAGCTAATATTATGAAAGCTAAACTTTACCTGCCATTCAAAAGCCTACTTTAATACCCAACACAGAATTGAAAACAGACATGCAGAGATAGTGCATTCAGAGAGTTCTAAAAATAGAACTTGTGGTCAGCCAATAGTAACTAAGAATGCAATTAATAGTATATAGTAAATAGAAAACATTTACCTCCCCAGTCTCAGAATCCTCGTCATCATCCATATCCTCATCTTCATCACTGCTTTCATCTTCATCCTCATCTTTAGCACCTTTCTTTGGCTCTGCAATTTTCACCTTCTGCTTACCTGAAGCAGAATCCTTGGTAGCATTTGCCTTATCAGCCACAGCAGGTTTCTCTGGCTTTGCCTTGGTATCAGGTTTCCCTAAAATTCAAAACACCATAGAATCTAATCTAAATTAGATAATATTAGGTAAATATCCATAATAAATAATGCAGTAATTTAATCCTTTGCACCATTGCTTGTATGGAGAGGGATGTCCTCGTCAGAATCTGTTCACAATAAAAAGCTGGAGGTCAGTGCCTCCATAAATTCTAGTCCAAAAGCAACATGAAAAATGTAGGATACCAAACTCACCAAATTCATCATCTTCCTCATCAGTGAGCACAAAAGAAAACATAGTTAAGGATATAACAAGACAGACAACTTTTAAATGATACCAAAGAACTTAAAACAGAAAGGAAAAAAAAAAATAAAAAAAGAGAGATATATACAAAGGATATTCATCAATTGGATTTGAAGCCAGGTATCCATAAAAGAAGACACTGCCATTTTTCCAGTTGTGTGATATTTCAAAGTCTCTATCAAAAACCAAGTCAAATTGTTGCTGGGGCAGCTTCTCCGTGTTTAGTGTAGCAAGAACAAGTTTCTTCTCATCAACAGTCACATACAAGCAAATAGATTCACCACCTTTATCTTTCTTTGCCTCACCAAGATTAGCCTGCAGAGAATTAGCAATGAATACTTTTCTATGAGAAAAGTCAATAAAACTACTATTTTTGACTGTCATAACTAGTATACCTGTGAAAGATGCAAGACCATGCCCTCTCCAGGTTCCACTGATAGAGGCTCTCCATTTTTTACCTCAACACCTAGAGAAAGAAGATGTTACTGTGAAGTGGCATGAATGTAAGCACTAGTTACAGTTGAAAAAGCACACTTTATCAAAGAACATGAAGGCAAACAAAGAAAGATATTATCATGGAATCCTAGACCAGTTAATTGATAAACCCTCTAAGCACAGATGTTGACATGATTATATTCAAGTTGATATATGCATGTCAAATAACTTCAGATATGCAGGAACCTTAAAAATAACAGTCTTGAGAAGAGGATTTTATAGACTAAAACCAATAAATGCAAAATTCAAAATAAAAATAACTAAATGAGTCATAGAAAGTTTCAACCAATATAGTTTACAATTGCTATAAAACTGCAAGTGTTTAAATTTCTGGGTAACTGATGTTACATATAAGTGTAACATGCCAAATAGAATAAACTAAAGCAATCATAGCAATATGTTACATATATAGATGAAACATATTAGTGTAACATGCCAAATAGAATAAACTAATTCAATCATACCAATTAGTCTGAGTGTCTTGTAGCAATCTCTTAATGCCTAATTAGTCTGAGTGTCTTGTAGCAGTGTAAGGATTTTTACCTTAATTACATGGATTCAAGTTTGACTCAATGATCTTACACATGAAGGCACAAAGGGGAGTCAGAAGGGTTACAAAATTTCAAAGAGGCATTAAGTACAATGCGAAACACTTGTCCATAAGCATCACAGATACAGTGAACCTCAAACCAAGCTGCAGTTCAGAATAAAAACTAGCAAACAGTATTTTAATTCTAACAATCTAAGATGACCCGTGCACACGTACGCAAAAAACGTACATACACACACGGATACAACAAAGTGCGCAATACATTCATATACACATAAAGAAAAAACGAATGCATACACAATACTACATGTGTGCGCGCGAGGGCGCAGCATAAAAATGAAATGCAAACATGAAATGAAAACGAGCATAGGCAAAAACAGAGAGAATTTCAAATAGAAATGAAGGTAAACTCAAACGTGAACACATACGAATATGCTACAGAATAGCAAAAAACATTCAACAAAATATAGAGAAAATCAACAAAAATTATATAAAAAAACGCTAACGAAGAGACTATCGGCGGCACGATCCGAGTCTAGAAACATAAATGAAATGAAATGAAACAAGGGAAGAGGAGGAGCGTTACCCCAGAACTCCATTGCTGAAGCGGAAGTGTGTAGCAGAGAAGTAGGGTTTTACGTAGAAAGAGTGGGAGCAGACAGCAAGTAGAGGAAGTATCTTAGGGTTTAATGAAGGACAGAAACGTGAGTATATAAGAGGCAGAAATGCGGGGCGTAGATAGAGTATTTCGCACTGATTTGAATTGGGCTTTCCACTAATGCTTCCCATCTCGGAAAAAGGATCCAACGGGCTGAACCCACTTTTCTCTGTCCCTCTCAAATTGTACGGATTAATACTTTGTTTCATTACTTTCATCCTTTTCTTTCTTTTGGTCAGGCCACCAGATATATCATGAGTAGGTTTTAATTGTAAGAAGTATCTTTATGTTTGTATCATATTCAAATTAATTTTTGTTTATATCAAATCGATCTAATTAAAAAAAATATAAAGTGCTAATCAAATTAATTTTTTCATTCAAGAGAGGTTTGAACTCCTAATTTCTTTTTCTTTTCTTTTTTTTTTTAAATGTTTCATGATTTCATCCTTTTTAAAATTTAAAATAAATAAATAAATAAATAAAAACTTTCCTTATTGCACCTTCTTTTTTATTCTACTACCTTCGAGTAGGGAGGTAAACAAATCAAATATTTTTAGTTCGATTCGTGATTCGAATTAGAATTATTCGAATACGAATCCGAATTCGAATATATATTTCGAATCGAATTTTATTCAAATCGAATACGAATCAGAAAGTATTTGATTCGACTATATTCAAATATATTCGAATATATACATACATATATATATACACACACACACATACATACACATATTTAATAAAATTAATATATTAATGGAATATTAATATAATAGTATATTAATAGAAAATTTTATTACATTTTATTTTAATTTATTGGAGAGTTCGTAAAAAAAAATTAGGTTAGGCATTTTGAATTCGAATATTCGAGTCGAATCGAATATATTCGAATAATGTAGCTGAATCGAATACGAATATTTATCGAATACGAATTCGAATAGTTCTCAAAATAGTCGAATTCGAATCGAATAATCGAATATTTGACTCGATTCGATTCGTTTACACCCCTACCTTCAAGTGTATATGTGTGTTTATATAATCCTATGCTAAAAACATAAAATAGACTTTTCTTGGCCAAATGCAATTTCTAAATCAACAGATAAAAAATATAAATATCTAAAGTTCAAATCTGACAAATTAAGTAGCACCATTAATATTTTAATTGAGAATGAATTTAGAATTCAAAAATAACATTTACATAAGATTTTGAAAACATACTATAACATCTACATCTACCTTTACAATCTACCTATCTATCTACTTCTACATCTACAATCTTAATAAGAACCAATAATGTTAGGACTTAAACGAATGGTTCATATTATTTTGATTTTAGTAATTTTTTATGATTTTTCTTCTTTACCCTCTATTATAAGATTTTCTTCCCTAAATAATCCAACATTCCATTAGTATAAACTTAGTAACAGAATATTCCGTTAACTTTTAACTTATCCATTAATTTCTATAGAAAGGTCTTAGGTTCGAATCTCATCCCAATCAGAATTGGCATAATTGTTAAACATATACTACGAGAATATGTAAAAGTATATTATTGAAAAGTGAGTACACCACTCTATTATTCTTATTAAATTAAATAAATTAGTAACTACAACAAAAAAATAATACATATGTATTTTTTTAATTTAGAATTAGAGGTTTACAATGCCTTTATTAAAAAATAAAAGTATTCATTATCAAAAATTAAAAAAGAAATATAATTTCATTAGTTATATTGATTTTATTTTCTACAGTAAAAATTATTCATGCATTATCAAAAAATTAAAAAAGAGATATAATTTCATTAGTCACTCTATTACTCTTATTAAATTACTAGTTTTTCACACGCATTGCGCGATTGGGATAATACCCAATGTTTATTTTTAAATAAGTACTTTAAACTATATCAATGCAAGATTATATTGGAGTAGTTCCCCCCCCCCTACATGTTTCATGTGCTGTGAAATGTGTGTTATACATTCTCATGTGAAAGTATTGATTATATTTGTAGAAGATTAATGAGTAGTACATTTTGTTCTAGTTTCATAACTTGTTTACTTGATAGTAACAACAATAGCTTTGCAGGTAGTCCGAATATTGATGTTGCAATATGTCTAGTTTCATCAACAATTTATACATCTATTTTGCACATGTTTATTTTGAAGTTCATATTTTTTTGGTTTAGTATGAATGAGTATAGTACTTGATTTTGTGTGTGTGCGCGCTCTTTTAAAAAAAAAATTTTTGTTGATTTGATACTAATATTGGAGTACCCATTGCTGCCTTTTCATCACAATGCATGCAGTTAAATAGTTTGTCACTTTATGCATAAATATTTTTAAATAGTTGCTACATATCTTGTGCAATTATTTTTGTTGTCAAGATCGATGTTGATTTTGTCTTTAATCCAAACAAGTTGATTGTAGAAAATGAAATGAATTGTAAATTTATATTAGTTCTAATATATTTAAAGAATGCACATTAAGTATTTTACATACAAGATTAATGAATGCTGCAACGGTAGCTATTTTTCAAATTTCTTATTTTTTCTGAATTTGAAAGATTGATTCCAACTATGTTGTAGTCTCAGCATCTTTTTAATGCATCAAGTGTATCGCAATGTTCTATTGCCCTACATACATTTTTAATAAAAAGTTTTAAATCAATTTATTTGATTATTTGAATGTCTTCTTTGTCAACAAATCCTCCATAAGTGGTTAATATGATTGGCTTCAAACTGTTTTTATTTTTTATTTTTTTCCATGTTATTAAAATTATATTTGGTAAATAAAAATATAACATTATTTTTTAGTATGCCTTTTAATATTTAATTACAAGATAGTGTAAAAAAAACAATGAACAATGCAGTCAATATAATTAATTAATAAATTTGAAGGTAAGGAATCTTTGTATTGTAGAAAATGTAGATAATATAAGTAATGAAATTATATCTCTTTTTAAATTTTTTGATATTAAATTTTTTTTTTGAATAAAGACATTGTAGACATCGAATTATAAATTAAAGAAATGCATATGTATTAGTTTTTTCGTTGTAACTACTAATTTATTTAATTTAATAAAAGTATAATAGAGTAATTTACTTACTTTTTGAATAATATACTCTAACATATTCGTAGTATATGTTCAACAATTATGTCAACTTTGAGTGTGATGAGGTTCGAACCTAAGACCTTACTTATAAAAATTAGTGGGTAAGTTAAAAGTTAACGGAATGTTAACGAAAAAGATAACATTTAACGGAAAACTTAACGGATAATCATATAATTAAGGATAAATTAGGAAATCTCAAGTAAAAATATAAATCTAAATAATCTGAACCATCTATTTGATTTAATAATTTGACCGTCATTTTTTCTATCCATTATAGGCCTAACTTTCTTTGGCTCTTATTAGTATATATATACTAGTTTTATACGCGCATTCCTCGCGTATAGGTTAATGCCCAATGTTTATATTTAAATAAATATTTGAAAGTATATCAATGCAAGATTATATAGGAAATGTTTATACATGGGTAATTGAATGTCGAATTTTTTTATTTAAATATCTAACTCAAAGTATATGAATCCAAGATAATATAGAAAATTTATTATAATTATTATTAAAATAAATGTTTGCAATCTTGTAAAATCGATAGTCTAAATATTTGGTCTAAAAATGATAGTCTAAATAAATTGTACTATAACTTTGATATTTAATTACAAGATATTATAAAATTAAGATAATGGACAATGTAATGAATATCAATTGATAAATTTGAATGTAAAGAATCTTTGCATGAGAGAAAATAAAGACAATATAACTAATGAAATTATTTCTCTTATTTAATTTTTTGATAATGAAT
>CP025644.1:9828154-9838426 GCA_003576665.1 Ipomoea trifida
GAGTTTGGAGACTTGTACCATTTGTTGCACTAGTTCAGTGGAACGTTACACATACCAAGATCAGATTTGAGGGTGTTGAATCTTATTGTTTCCAATGGCTTTGTGAATATGTCCCCTAGTTGTTTGTCCGTTGGTATGTAATGCAGCTTGATGTCTCCATTTTCCACAAGTTCCCTGATAAAGTGATGTCGAATATCTATATGTTTAGTGCGGGAATGTTGGACAGGATTTTTTGCAATGTTAATAGTACTAGTGTTGTCATAGTGAAGATCAATACTGCTGAACTTTAAACCATAATCGTTCAGCATCTGTTTCATCCATATAAGTTGAGCGCAGCAGCTACCAGCCACTATGTATTCAGCTTCTGCAGTGGATAAAGAAATGGAATTTTGTTTCTTGCTGAACCATGAGACAAGATTTTTGCCTAAAAAGAAACACCCGGCCTTCTAATGTGCTTTTTCTGTCTTCCAGGTTGCCTGCCCAATCAGCATCACTGTATCCCAGTAGTTCAGATCCTGAGTCACGAGAGTACCATAACCCGTGGTTTATAGTTCCTTTCACATATTTGATGATTCTTTTGACGGCATTTAGATGTGCTTCTTTTGGATCAGCTTGAAAGCGTGCACGTAGTCCTACACTGAACATTATATCAGGCCTGCTTGCGGTTAGGTACAATAGACTTCCTATCATACTTCGATAGAGTTTTCCTTCTACTGGTTTTGAGTCTGAGTCTTTTGTGAGTTTTACTGTCGTGGAGAGAGGGGTCTTGGCTTCCTTGGCTGAGTCAAGGCCAAATCTCTTCACCAAGTTTTGGGCATACTTGGTCTGTGATAGAAATAACCCAAATTTCAGCTGTTTAACTTGCAGACCTAAAAAACATGTCAGTTCTCCAATCATACTCATCTCAAATTCTTTTTCCATGGCTTGAATGAATTGTTTGACGTGTGTAGGCGATGTTGAACCGAACACAATGTCATCTACATAAACTTGGGTTACGGTTATGTGATCTGATGTCTTTTTGACAAAAAGTGTTTTATCAGCTCCACCACTGTCGCATCCATTTTTCAAAAGATATTGTGTGAGGCGTTCATACCATACCCTTGGCGCTTGTTTCATTCCATAGAGAGCCTTTTTCAGTTTGTAGACATTATGAGGGTGATATGGATCCTCAAAGCNTGTTTTTGGCCTCTAATTTGATGCAATGTTGGTGTAATTTGGTCTGATTTTGCTCTCTGGAAATGGTTTATTCGTGTCTGCTTTGATTATGGAATCTGGGATGTGGAACTGACCTTGCGGAGGTCCCCAGCGGAATAATGTGACCCGCTGGGGAGTTCCGCAAGGCCAGAACGGTGAGGGTGAACGGTGAGAGGTGATCCGTCGAGGGGTTCCGTCCCCTTTATGCGGAGGTGTTCAGCGGTGGACTGTGTTCCGTTGAAGTGGTCCGCAAGGCTCCTGGGAAATTGTTTCCAGTGAGCTGTTCTCTGTTATTGTTGTCTGTTGTTTCTCCTTTGTTTCTGATTATTGTTGGATTGTTTTGTTGGGTATTTTACCATGTCTTTGGAGTATTTATTCATGCCATTTGTTGGGTATTTATACCATATCTTGGAGTATTGATTCATTCTTTGGTTTCCCTTTTTGTACTCTTGGTCTATTGATTCTTTGAATTCCTTACCTGGGAGTTGGCTTGTGTTCATAGTTGAGATGAACACTTTGTTTGGTTGTCTTGGGTTGAGGTTAGAGTATGAGTATGTGATGGTGGTTTGTTGGTATCGTTGGAGCTTGTTGGGTGAACTAACTGTGCTACTATTGATTGTATTCGGGTTCATTACCCCTGTGATTGGGTTGATTACCCCCGTGATTGGGTTGATTACCCCTATGATTGGACTTAGGTCCCTGTGATTGGACTTCGGTCCCTGTGATTGGGTTCATTACCCCTGTGATTGGGTTCATTACCCCTGTGATTGGACTTCGGTCCCTGTGATTGGGTTTTTACCCCTGCGTACCTGACTTCTGACTGGGGTTGGGTTTGGTATGATGGTTGGTGTGAGAATTTGGTGGTTGGTGTTGAGAGTTTCTTCTCGGTTCTTTGGTTTGTGAGTCCTTGTGCATTCGGTTGATATCTCATTGTTCTCGGTTATGGTTGGTTGTTTCTTATGATTGTGTTCAGTTGGTATCTTGGTTATGGTTCGTTGTTGTCTTATGCTCTCGTTTTTGGATATTGGTTCCGTTTGGATGAGTCTTGGTTTATGATTCGTTCAGCTTATTGTTGTCGAGTATCTGTTTTGAACTATTGAACAGTTGGTTGGTGTTTATATTTTATATGGGTGTGTAAACCTATTTACAAGCTTATGTATATCTATATCTCCTTGCGGGTGTGAATGGTTGTTGCTTAGTAGTCTTTTGCTAATGGTTCTTTGCGTGTTTTCCAGGTATGGATTAAGTCTGAGCGCGAGCGCGTTAGAGCCGATCTTATGAGGACGCTAGACTTAGTTTTTATGATGTTTAGACTTTGGTTGTTGGGCCTGTGTGCCATTGAGATATTATATACTCTTGACTAGTGATTTGAATATTGTTGTGGATCATGACTTGAGGATTATTTTATATTATGCATGACAGTTTTAGTTCGTTTCTTATGTTTAGCCTGTGCATCTAGGCTGTGTTTATACCTAGATGTGGCATGATGCCCCTTAAGTTTTAAATTCGCTTCCGCTATATTATGTTGTTGGTTGAGATAGGCAGCTGTTGTGTTAAGTTTTATCTATCTCAGCCGGTGTGAGGTTGGGGTGTCACACGTTCGTTCCGCGAGGGCGCGCGGTGGACGCGCGTCCACTGTTGCGTCCTTCAGTTTTCTGCCCACTTTGGGCCGCAAGATCGGGGTGGTAATGGCCCGATCTTCCACCTTTTTCACAAATATAAGCATTTATGGGTCTCATACTATGTATACATGCATAAAAATAATTATGAACATGCATAACAAATTTATCAAAAATCAAAGCAAGGATTTTTGAGCCAACTTTTAGATCTATAACATAGCACATAATTTTCATATAAAAATTTCTAATTCACATAATTTCCTAGCATTTGCCTATCTCCAAGTGATTGAACCGACTTAAGGGATTCCTTACCTCAATAGAAGATTTCTAGAACCGTAGAAATGTTAGATCTTTCCTCGAATCCAAAGCCCCTAAAAACGTCACCATAATACAATATTTTTCATGCACTAAACATTAACGCTTAAGTTCTAGAGATGAATAAATCCAACCAAGTCTATGGTCTTACCTACACTTAATCCCTTGGGTTGGAAAAATACTTTGGAGCTCCTTGATCACAAAGGAAGACCAACTAAATTTCCTCTTCTTCTTCCTAAGTGTGTCTCACGAAAATGGAGTGGGAGAGTGAGAGGAAGATGAGTGTGATTAGTGTAGATATTGTTCTTGAAGATCAAGTAACAAGTGCAACTAGGCCATACCTCATAAATGCCACATTAAATGATCAATTTTAGTCTAGATTTACTTGCCACATGTCAACACCCCATGGAGTCCTTAGAAGATCTCAAATCTAATTGGCCAGTTTATGCTTAAATCAGATGAATGTTCGGAGGATTATAACTTAATTCGGGAAAATTCTAATACCAAAATTATCCTAAAAATATTCCCGTCACAAATCACCAAGTTTGGGAATTTTTCGGTGTTCCGCTAAATTTAGGTACAGAGTCCGTAACAATTTATCCCTTACAGTCCATTTGAAATTTTTCTTGAACTAACTAGAAATTCAGGCTTAATCGTATGATACTTAATAATCCGAATTCTAGAAAATTCGAACTGAATCTATATCCTTAAAATTTTCTCGGTTCGTGACCGATACGTAGTTCGCAGCTTATCGATAACTAATCCAAAAAAAATTATTTCGAGCACCGAACAGTCTTCTCTTAAATGTCATAGCTTAAAACAAAATTTATACCGCTATTCTCGACCTTTAACCTTGTCGTAAAAACCGAGGGGTTACAATATTCAAATAACCAAATAAATTATTGAAGCGGGAAACTACCCTGTAATATTTTTCGGACTACATCATAATTGTTCACTTTAAATGTAAATCGTTTTTGGACTACATCATAGTTGTTCACTTTAAAGGTAAATCGTATTTCTTTATTAATATGATTTAAAATGTATAACTTTTTATTACCAAAAGTAGTATTTATTTATACTATCATTTTTAAACTAAGAATTTAGACTATCGTTTTTACAAAATTACAAGCATTTATTTTAGTCAATTATAATCAACCTCGCATATATTATCTTGCATTCATATACTCTGAATTACCAATTTAAATAAACAAATTTTACATTTAGTTATATATGCATGAACATCTCATATATAATCTTGTATTGATATACTTTGGAGTACTTACTTAAAAATAAACATTGGGCATTATTTTATTCGCGCAATGCGCGTGAAAAAACTAGTTATTTTAAAAATGCTAATATCGACAAATTGTACATTTTTTTTACAAATACTATACTATAAGTTTTTATTGGATAAAATTATTCTTGACAGTGCTCAAATTTTTTATAAGCTCAAATGAGCTCAAATGAGGACAGTGTTTCTCTTTCGGACAGTGCGGATTCACCATGTAGTATTCAGAAATGCACCAAAACACCACAAAATGCACCACACTGCACTATACATAATTGTGCATTTTGAACACTTTGTTGTGCATTTATGTGTACCTAATGGTACATGATCGCACAGCCGCACGAGAATCAATATCTGCACGGGAACCTGACCCTATATATATGAGTAATGCTACCCACCCGTCCTAATCTCCTTCTTGACACTGACATTTTTCATTTGATAATAAGTTAGTGATGTCCAAATTCATTACATGTAATTGTTATAAATAATGTTATTATGGATTTCAGGTGGAGGAGAATTTTTAGAGAAACAATAAATAAATGTGTGTGTGTGTAACATAATGATCAAATGTGAACTATGTTTCTCGTGATAAGTGTGGACTAATTTGGTCCATCCATGCATCTAGGATGATCAATGGCTAAAACATTACGGGGTCAATTTTATAAATATTAGTATAAAGAAATCAATTTAGGGATTCCATGCATCTATTTCTTCAATGTAACAAAACTAATTAAACCAAATATGTTCTTTTTGCAAACTAGCACAGTGACCCAATTGCACATGAGACATACCTTTTCATGCCTCGTTTTTCAATTCTAAAGTGTGGAAATTGATTTGTTATACGTGTTCCTAGCATACTTGATAAGCACATGCTATTTTGCACACACATAATGCTATATTGTTGACACCCCCACACCCCCGGAAACACTTCTAAAGTGTGGAAAGGGTTTGATTGATTTTGAATGGTTGTGCTCCTTTGTTCCACTTGATCCTCAAGGCAACATCGAGGACGATGTTTGTTTTAAAGTGTGGAAAGGATACACCTTGTGCTTAAATTGTCTTGTTTGCTTGATTGATATATTGGTCTTGCCTTATGGGTGTGTTTAATCTTTGGAGAGTGTGTCATTGTTCACATTATCTAGGGAGAATGTTAATCATATGCCAAAGATAAAATTTTTTCTCTTTGAATATCCATGGGAAGTACCCATTCTTTGACCAAATGAGCTTTAAATTCTTGAATGCTTGCATGATATTCACCTCTTATTTTCCTTAGACCTTAGTTAATGATCTCTCGAAGTGGGAGTGTGCACCCCTTAATTTTAGAAAGATAAGTGAAAGCGAAGCCCAGAATTGAACTAATTTTGGTAGGGCATGGGGCAAAAGGTGAGCCTAATAGTGAGCTTAGAGTGAAAAATCCCTTAATCCCAAGAAAAAGGCATGAGGGGTTGTATGGAGAAACAGTAGAAAAGGCAAAATGCCAATCCTAGAGATAAAAATTGAGGAAAGCCATCTCGCTAGGTTGTGTTCAACCATAGTCTTCATAAGAAGCAAAAGCTATACCTGGAGTCGGTTGTCCACATAAAATGCTCCTAGGAGATGAGAAAATAGAGCGGAGGTGAGCCGCTTCGCTAGGATTCAGGCACCCATTGCACTGTCTTTGAAAAAGCATGGAGCTCCATGTGAAGTCGGGTCGCCCGATGGCGTTATCCTAGGAAGTGAGAAGAAAGAGTGATCGCCCAAGCCATGGTGAAGAGCGGTCCATGTTTCTACCCTCACTTATTTTACGCGTTGGGCTTTGGCGTTTAGTTGAAAAGTATTGGTTGAGGTGTGCGCATCGTTCCCACTAGGGGGCTCAGCTTGAAGGCCTTTGTAAAATTTGAGGTGAATCTAATTTGGATTGCATGCTTGGTTGAATGAAGCGTGTGTGTGTTGTATTGTCCAAACGAGACCATAGGGGTTTTGCTTCGTTTGTATATTCTTAGAGTGTATGGCATGTGGTTACCATTCTATGTAGATAATGTGCGAAATTTCACCCACTATGTTGTTACACCCTAGAGTTGATAGACCGATTAATTGATTGAGTAACACAGCTACCTTTGGCACTTAAATGATTAGTGTTTAATTGTGAATTGCTTGAAGACAAGCAAAGTTAAAGTGTGGAAATTTTGATAAGCGCCAAAAGTAGCCGTATTTTAGGGGTCATTTAGGTGTGAAATATGCTATAATAGATGTCCATTAGGCCTAGAAACATGCTAAGATAGGGTGATTTCATTGCATATAGGTCAAGGGACTTATCATATGTGTTTCAATATAATTTGCACAATTCTTGCACTTCGTAGGGCATTTCGGCGACATTTCAGTAAAACAGACGTAACCGGAGCTAGGAATGTCCGAATGAGGCGAGGCAGGTGGCTATGGAACCGTATCGTCGAGAGCTACAACATAGAAGAAGACAGCAGAAGCAAACCACACACACTTACACGCGTGTGAGCACGCGTGGTTGCTTACTGGTTTGCTCCCACGCACGCTCAAACGCGTGTGAGCCGCGTGGACGCGACACAGCGCGGAAATAATTAGGGCGAGATTTTGGAGGCTATATATATGGCCTCTATAGGTTTTTCAGATCAGTTCCCAACAAATTCCAGCAGCCATAGAATAATTTTAGATTAGGTTTCTTGGGGTTTTCCTCCCCTCTTGGGGGAAAATACCTTTTCTTAGATTAGATCCAATTCAAGAGCAAGAATGAAGATTGGAATTCCAAGAACAAAGTGTAAAAGAGTCCATTCTTTTGGATGGTAACTTCTCTCCTTAATATCTTAATCCAATACTTGTTTTCTTTAAGATTTCCATTTCTTCTTCTTGTTTCTTTAATATGTTAGAGTAGATTAGAAAGGGGATTGGTGGCCCCAAGGTTAATCTATGTGGATGTTTGATATAAATTGCTAGATTAAATGTGAGCTTTTTGATTGTTGGATGATGAACTTGTGTGGATGATGTTCATAATGCTTTGTGCCTAAGTGTGGCCACATTAGGTAGCAAACTCAAAGGAAGTGAGTGTGTGCGCGATAGCGGCCACTCACGAGTCTAACTCACCCACATCTCCGCCCTTAGTTTGAAAGGACGAGGTCCGAGAGGAGTGGTAGACAAGGTGTTTGACAAAATGCCCCAACCGAATGAGGATGTGGGAGTCCAAGTGTGACGCCACTTGGTGATGTGACGTGCCATGAACTCCCTAGTCTATTCCACATCTCTAGCTCACGAAACCATACAAAGATAGTCCACATAGAGAAGCCTAAGGCCCTGATCTCCGTCTTTACATTTCTTTTACACAACCATTATCAACCTTCCCCTCTCTTACAAATGAATCCTACTCCTAGCCATTCCCGTAACTCTTATCTTTCAACCTCTTAAATGCCAACACACTAAATTCGGTTCCCATTCGCCATCCTTGAGAGACACGACACTCGGGGAGTCTTGACTCTTCGTTTTACCACCACATTCACTCACACTAAACTAACAACATCAGAGTGGCTTGAGGAACCCTTTCAGAGAATCGAGTTGTTCGGCTCTTGAATACCATGACCAGATGGGTTCTCCTCCTGGAGGCTTTATCTTGTTATTGATGATCATCACCATCTCTCGGGACGCCTAATGTTGAATTTCTGAAGGATATCTATTGGTGAGTCTGGCAAAATCGAAGTATTATGACTCGTCTTGATCCATTGATGCAATTTTCTTTAAGAACTACAGACTGTGTGTGAAGCTTTGAGAGATTCGTAGGTTGGAGTAGCAAAGTCTGAAGGGTGGAGAGAGACGGAGATTTGTGAAATCTTTTATTTCTACTTATTGCAACTGGTTTTTCAAAGGTCGAAGGACTGCATGATGGCTGGCTTCTTCGGGTCACGTGATGAAGCGTGATAGTAGTGGGAGTCGTGCAGATTTGACGGTTGTCCTCTCCGTAATTAATGTTGTGGAAGCTTGGTCAGGGGGGTACACTGTTCCTTAGGTATCTTATGCTTATCAAGTAAGGCATCAATATTTGTGTGTGACATTTTGTAGATAGTAATAATGAAAAAAATAAAAAAGAATATTAACAAAAAGGAACAAAATTTTAAATGACGAGTTGAGTTTGGAGACTTGTACCATTTGTTGCACTAGTTCAGTGGAACGTTACACATACCAAGATCAGATTTGAGGGTGTTGAATCTTATTGTTTCCAATGGCTTTGTGAATATGTCCCCTAGTTGTTTGTCTGATTCACAATCTACTTCACAACCAAAGCAAGTGTCAGCTCATATTGAAAAGAATCATCTTGCTAAAAATATACTAGGAACACCCACAGCTGGTGTTCGAACGAGAGGTATGTTGAAAGGCAGTCTTGTTGAACTATCCGGATATGCGTGCTACACCTCAAAGTTCGAACCCAAAAACTACAAAGAAGCACTTTAAGATGAAAACTGGATAAGGGCAATGCAGGACGAACTTGCTCATTTGAGAGGAATGAGGTTGGGATCTTGTACCATGTCCCCAAGACGCAAATGTAGTTGGAACAAAGTGGATCTTTCGAAATAAACTGATGAACAAGGAAATGTGGGCAAGAAACAGGCTAGACTGGTGGCACAAGGGTATTCACAGATTGAAGGTATTGACTATGAAGAAACGTTTGCACTTGTTGCTAGACTTGAGTCTGTAAGACTGTTGCTCGTTGTATCTTGCATTCTGAACTTTCAACTGAACCAAATGGATGTTAAGACTGCATTCTTAAATGGACTGCTCAACGAGGAAGTTTTTGTTGCTCAACCTAAAGGCTTTGAGGATCCATATCACCCTCATAATGTCTACAATCTGAAAAAGGCTCTCTATGGAATGAAACAAGCGCCAAGGGTATGGTATGGACGCCTCACACAATATCTTTTGAAAAATGGATGCGACCGTGGTGGAGCTGATAAAACACTTTTTGTCAAAAAGACATCAGATC
The DNA here is from genome assembly GCA_003576665.1 of Ipomoea trifida. Lineage (NCBI taxonomy): Eukaryota > Viridiplantae > Streptophyta > Magnoliopsida > Solanales > Convolvulaceae > Ipomoea > Ipomoea trifida. The sequence goes on from CP025644.1 coordinate 9,837,549, forward strand.
ACATAACCGTAGCCCAAGTTTATGTAGATGACATTGGGTTCGGTTCAACATCGCCTACACACGTCAAACAATTCATTCAAGTCATGGAAAAAGAATTTGAGATGAGTATGATCGGAGAATTGACATGTTTTTTAGGTCTGCAAGTTAAACAGCTGAAATTTGGGTTATTTCTATCACAGACCAAGTATGCCCAAAACTGGTGAAGAGATTTGGCCTTGACTCAGCCAAGGAAGCCAAGACCCCTCTCTCCACGACAGTAAAACTCACAAAAGACTCAGACTCAAAACCAGTAGAAGGAAACTCTATCGAAGTATGATAGGAAGTCTATTGTACCTAACCGCAAGCCAGGCCTGATATAATGTTCAGTGTAGGACTACGTGCACGCTTTCAAGCTGATCCAAAAGAAGCACATCTAAATGCCGTCAAAAGAATCATCAAATATGTGAAAGAAACTATAAACCACGGGTTATGGTATTCTCGTGACTCAGGATCTGAAACTACTGGGATACAGTGATGCTGATTGGGCAGGCAACCTGGAAGACAGAAAAAGCACATTAGAAGGCCGGGGTGTTTCTTTTTAGGCAAAAATCTTGTCTCATGGTTCAGCAAGAAACAAAATTCCATTTCTTTATCCACTGCAGAAAGCTGAATACATAGTGGCTGGTAGCTGCTGCCGCTCAACTTATATGGATGAAACAGATGCTGAACGATTATGGTTAAAGTTCAGCAGTATTGATCTTCACTATGACAACACTAGTACTATTAACATTGCAAAAAATCCTGTCCAACATTCCCGCACTAAACATATAGATATTCGACATCACTTTATCAGGGAACTTGTGGAAAATGGAGACATCAAGCTGCATTACATACCAACG
>CP025644.1:9869151-9899538 GCA_003576665.1 Ipomoea trifida
AAAGTGGACTACCACCTATAAATCTAATAGCAAAAATGAAATTAACTCTAATAACTTATTAACTTAATACATGTAATTATACATGTGTGACCTTAATTAGATTTCTAACAAAACCTACTTGAAAGTTGAAAACTAAAAACTAAAGACAAAAAATGTTACTCCGTAAATTATATGGTTGTATTTTAAAATGTTTGGTAAAATTAATTATCAAGTTAATATATGAAAAACTATATAAAAAACTTAGCGTGTATATTTTATACTTTTATCTTATCTATTGAATAAAAATGTTTATGTAAGCAATGTTTTTTATGTAATAAAATTAATAATGTGTAGTTTTTTCTTTTTTAATTTTTTTTAAATACTCATGACCAACAATTTGGAATGGCAGCAGAGGTACCATCACACTACATAATAGTAGATAATAATGTATCTACATATGCAATATTTATTTACTATATAGAAAGAGGAATAATAAGAAAAATGAATGTTCTTAATTTTTTTTACATACTTTACTATTTAAAAGAAATTAATGTTAAATCTTTTGGAAACATGAAAAAAAAAAAAAAAAAACTAAAAACCAAATCCTGGAAGAAAACTGTGAAAAATGCAAGAAAAAATCGATGTCATATTCATATTAAGATTAGAAATTAAAAAAAACAAAAAAAAAAAAGAAGGAAAGAAAAACTAATCATAAAAGGGTCACACTTGTGTGTGACCGTCTCACGGATCCTTATTCGTGAGACGGATCGGGTCGGGTCAAAGCACCATTCAAATGTCATACTTATATGCTCAAATATAACACTAATCAAAAATACAATTTTTATTACTTATAAGAGAAAAAGTAATACATTTTTCATAATAAGTAATGTTGACAAGTGTCTCTCACTTATAAGGGCAAATATAATACTTTTGAGGAAAAATGTAATACTTTTAAATCGAAATGTAAAAGTACTGTATTTTCCCTTAAAAGTATTACATTTACCCTAATAAGTAACGAAAATTTTATTCCTGATTAGTATTACAGTTGAGCATATAAGTATGACATTTGTGCATATAAGTGTTATATTTGCATCGTGATCCGACCCGACCCGACCCGACCCGTCTCATGGTGAGACGGTCTCACACAAGTTTTTGCCATCATAAAAAAGACCTTATGGACGGATAAAAGTTGTATGTTTTTTGTAGGGGTATGAAGTATTGTCCTAAAAGAAATTAATGTTTTCCTTTGAAAACTTTTTTTTTTTTTTTTTAAACAAAGGGGACAATTTTTATGTGAAAAATGCAAGAAAAAAAAAAGAAAAAGAAAAAGGAAGGGGCGGATACTGCCCACACGCCAAAAGAAATAGTGGACTTGAAACTAAACCAAATTCTAGTTAGTCTTCGTTCTCAAATTTCCAATGCATTATTTGACAATACCTTGTAAAATAAAGGAAAAAGTGTCAAATAGGCCACTGAACTTGTCGCATTTGTGCAATTGGGCCATTGAACTTAAAAAGTGTGCAATTCAACCATCAAACAAGCAAAATTTGTGCAATTGGACCATTTTTACAAAAAATTTTAATTCAATTTGAGTTAAAAACATTTCAATATTGACTCCCAACTAGTATGGTAGAAGAAAATGCCACTCTTAATAGATATATGTTAGTAATATAATTGAATTTTACTAGAAAATTTTTGTAAAAATGGTCCAATTGCACAAATTTTGCTTCTTTGATGGTTGAATTGCACACTTTTTAAGTTCAATGGCCCAATTGCACAAAAGTGATAAGTACGGTGACCTATTTGACACTTTTTCCTAAAATAAATGATGAATCAGTTTGATCACATTTCTATTGCTTTGCTTTTGTGAAGCGTTGTGCGAATGTGGCTGCGCATTTATTAATTAGAGAGTCCATTTCGATGTCAAAATGTAAAGTGATTTGATGACTCTTTTGTGTTTATTTTAAATAATAAAAACCGTATGTTACTTAAAAAAAAAAAAAAAAAAGAATAAGGTTCAAATTAGCCATTGAACCTAACTTGAAAGTGCAATTTAGGTCACTGAACAAAAAAAAAGTACAATTAGGCCACTGAACACTCCAAATGCATAAAACTTCACCTGATAGTAAGTTACCTTTCATTTCATCAGGTTGCTGTTTATGTGGATGGTGAGTTGACATTTTAAAATAATTTTTAATAATAAATTTAAAAAATCAAAAAATTTAAATTAAAAAAAAGAAATCCGAGGTGGCCGCCAACCACCCCCTCCCCCTCTCGTCCATATTTCCTAAAACTAGTCAAAAACACTAGCGGACGTTTGGTTGGAGGGAAGGAATTAGGTGGGAAAATAATTGCAATTTCATGGGAAAATAATAATGCGGGAATAAAGTGGGAGTTTAAATTCCCGTGTTTGGTTTGCATAAATAAAATTACTGGGAATTTCAATTCCAATGTTTGGTATACATGGGTATTGAGAGGGAATAAGTAGTATAAAGTCCAAAATGCCCATTGTTGTTGTTGTTATTATTATTATTATTTCTAATTGACAAATTAATTCACAAATTGTTAGAGTTGTTACATATAAAGAATGCAAATTTTGAAGAGTTCTGCCATATAAAGAATTCAAAGGAACATACATGAAAGTTGTTGTATTAATTAAACAATGCATATAAGGATTAACGAATGCAAATTTCGTATAGTTATTGCATGTAAAAATTTAAATGAACATACACAAAGAAAGGTCGAAGAATACTACACATTATAATTTAGAAGGGAATGTTAGACATCAATTTTATTTTAAAAAAAACTGAGGGGTAATTTTGTCTCATCATTATCTTTTTTTCTTCCTAAAATCAATGGAATTAAAATTCCATATATGGGAGGCCATTCAGTTACATTCGGAATTAGGTGAGAATTAAGTGGAAATTGAAATGTATTTCCCTCCAACCAAACGTCCCGTAGAATCCTATTCTAATTCGTGGGTGCCAAGGCTATGACTTAATTGACTTTAAGAACATACACTATATATCAATTGAAGTCAAATTGAAGGTTCATTATATTTTCATTTTGCCCATCAAACTAGCTTATCTCGACTGCCTAACGCAGTTTTTCGTCAACAAAATGGAATACTTATCTGTAAAGCCGTGGGTTTGTGTGTTTTTTCTTTTTCATTTTTAAAATTTTTAGTTTTTAATTTTTATTTTAAAAAGTTCATTATTAAAATTATTTTAAAATACCAACTCACCATTCACGTAAGCAGACAACCTGATGAAATGGAAACTAACTTGCTATCAGGTGAAATTGCATATATTTGGAGTGTTCAGTGACTTAATTGCATTGTTTTATTCATTCAGTGGTCTAATTAAACTTTCAAGTTATGTTCGGTGACCTATTTGAACTTTATTAAAAAAAAAAAAAAAGAAACTTGTTTAGCTGATAGTCGAAAATTGAGTACGTAAGTTGTAAGTAGTGTATTAGGCGGCATTTTAATGGAGGGCAAAATTGACGCCCCCTGGTCTCAGCATCGCATTGATGTGGATTTAATTATGTGGATGGAATTGGTTGTATGAAATGTAATTAGTCCAACTGCCTGCTGAAAGTCTGAATTCAACGCACCCACCCTCTATAGCGAGCAGCGAGCTTATAGGCAAAAATAAAGGTGGGAACAAAAATTCCAGCGTTCACGCGCACACTTTTCTCTTTTTCTTTTTGTGCCTGCCTCAAACAATTTAACGTAGAAGCAAAAAATAAAGAATTCCGGCCTTTATTATTATTATTATTATCGTACCACCCGAATTCTCAGAATATTACGATTGCGCCACCAACTGAAAACGTCCTAGTAATTTCTTTTTCCTCTCTCCGACAAGTGTGAACGCCATAAGAGCTGTAGTTAGCGAGGGAGGGACAGTGATGACTGATGAGGATCAGTGATACTGAGATGGTGATTGCTAGGGTTTCTAGGGTTTTTTGATTTCGGATTTCAGTGGTTTACTTTTGTTGTTTCTTTTTTTTCGATGGAAATGCCGGGTAGGCGATCGAATTATACTTTGTTGAATCAGATTCCGGACGATAACTTCCACCAGCCGCCGCCTCATCTTTTGCCCAAGATTGCGGGGGCTGCAGCTGGGGCGCCGTATCACGAGTCTCTGTCAGGGGAGAAGAGTAAGGGGAAAGGATCCGATTCCGACTTGATTGATAATCGGATGAATCAAGCTCAGAGCCGGATCGGGGCTTCCGGGTACCCGGTTTCCATCGCTCTGCAGAGGCAGTCTAGCGGGAGTAGTTTCGGGGAGAGCTCCATCTCCGGGGAGTACTGCATACCGTCGCTATCGAATCCCGATGCATCTTATGGGCAATTGAATGACGGTGTTGCTGGGCTAAAGGCGGCGGAAGTCTCCTCCGTAGGCGGTGGTGGCTCATCTTCGTCCAAGAGTTGGGCGCAGCAAACTGAAGAGAGTTATCAGATGCAGCTCGCGCTGGCGTTACGGCTTTCCTCAGAAGCTACCTGTGCAGAGGATCCCAACTTTTTGGATCCCGTGCCAGATGAGGCGGCATCAAGGTCTTCAGCTTTAACTGTCTCAGCAGAGGCCATGTCGCATAGATTCTGGGTAAGTCTCATATACGGAGTATACTTATATATTCCTTGTATCAATTATGTCAATCAAATTACATTATACCTCTTCCTTTTTTGGCTCACTTTTTGTCCTTTACCAAAATTTTGGGGATTCTGAAATGTAGAGGATTCATATTGGTAACACATAGAGAGATGCATAGGATTCAACAATATGTATTCTGCAGCCTGGGTGGTTGAAGCATTACTTTTGATCCTAATAATATCCACTGTTGATTAAAAAATTGAGTTCTATAAAATGCAACACTATTGAAAATAACTATGCAGAAGTCTGCAAGAAGTGCTAATTGGAATGAAGATTAGGTGGAAAATCCCTACTCCAACTAGTTTCTGACTGCTTACTGATAAAAAAAACATACTAACTTGAAGGCTGTGGAAAGAAGTGTTTGAATAGTAATCTTCATTGTAATGAATTGTGTTCCATAAAAAAGCCAACTTGAAGGCTTTGGAAAGAAGTGGTGGAATAGTGATCTTTATTGTAATGAATACATGTGTTCCATTTTTGTTATTTTGCTACTTATTTAGATTGGTTTAATGCTTCAAAGTTTGGGTTTGACCTGTTTTTGAGGCAACCCCTCAAAACTGGGGTCAAAACTGGGGTGCAATTTATCTGTTCTATTACTAAGTCCCTGCAAAGCTTTAGTTTATTTTGCTTGTGCTTGGCAAAACTGATATTATCTTGATTCTCAAAAGGCTCAGGAATCACAATAACTTCAGTGTAGAAGCTCTATGTTTTGTCATAGTAGAAATTCAAAAATAAAAGGAAATTATCAGTCACCCCACGTCCCCACCCCATACTCCCTCTCCTCCTCCTTCCTGTTTCCAAAAGAATATTAGGGATTGTTCTGACTTTAGACCATGTAGATGGTACCTAGTAGTATCCACAAAACTTTTCTGAAGCTCTACCCAAGGTGTGACTAGTGTCTTTACTCTTGACAATACAATGAACTTACAGCTGACAGAAACTTTTCTCTTTATTTATTTAACCCTTTATGTGCTACTCCATTTCTTGATGTATCTTGAACAAATGTTTACCCCACTTAGCAAGGGACTAACACTTGAGTTGGACTATCATGAATACATTAAGTTCTTGGAGTTAGTATCCAATATCTTTCCCTATTTGATTTCCATGTCGCTATTCTCAATTTTGGCATTCATAGATCAAGTCAAAGTTCCATTTGGTTATTTTATATACAAAGAAAACAGGTTCTATATGTGTTTGTTTTTGGGGTCCAATGTAAAGAGAGTTTAATTTATGATAATCTCAGCCTTCTCCCTGTTCTTTCTCCTTAAACTTTTGTGGCTATTAAAATTTATTGATTATCAGGTAAATGGATGCTTATCATACTTTGACAAAATTCCTGATGGATTTTACTTGATTCATGGGATGGATCCATATGTGTGGATTGTTTGCTCTGATCTGCAAGAAAGTGGGCGTATTCCATCACTTGAATCATTAAAGGCTGCTGATCCATCCATACTACCTTCAGTTGAAGTGACTTTGATTGATCGGCGTACTGATCCCAGCTTAAAGGAATTACAAAATCGCATTCATAATCTGTCCCCTAGTTGCATCACAACAAAAGAGGTTGTTGACCAGCTTGCAAAGCTTGTTTGCAATCACATGGGGTGAGAAACTCAGAAACAGGTCTTACAAATAAATTCTCAAGCAATATGATTTTGGTTTCTATCCTTTTTCTAAATAATTTTTATTGCATTCATAAGTGGTGCAGCTTCTGCTGGAGAAACTGACTTGGTTCCTATCTGGAAGGAGTGCAGAGATGACCTAAAGGATTGTTTAGGATCCATAGTGATTCCCATTGGTAACTTGTCTGTTGGCCTTTGCAGACACCGCTCTTTGCTGTTCAAAGTATGTTTTTGGTGAATCATTCTGCAATAAGGATGTTTAGTTGTCTAGTTTTGGGTTCTGTATATTAGGCATTATATAGTGAACAAATTCCTATTGGTCCACGCCCACTTGATTTTTTTTCTCTGGGCATGTCAGTCTAAATACTTACTTAAACTGTAAACTCTTAAATATCCATATCCATATCCACATGACAACTCTTTTGAGACTCAATTAGTTTGTGAAATGATGGTAAGATTTCTCTTGAAAGATTCTTCTTTTGATGTGCTCTTGAACTATGGTTACTGCAGGTACTTGCTGACACTATTGATTTGCCTTGTCGAATTGCCAAGGGTTGTAGGTATTGTAATCGGGATGATGCTTCCTCCTGTCTTGTTCGATTTGGGCTTGACAGGTAAAGTGTGGGACCTGTGCTGATATCCTTTACCATTTTCAGTTTTTTCATTTGAGAGATTTTCTTTATAGAGGTGTTGGCCTGTTGGGTGCGGACTTCAGGAGATTTGCGATCTTAATTCATCATAGGCTTTTTGAGTTATCACATTCTTCACTAGTTAGTGTCTGAACGTAGTGGCTTAAAACAAATGTTGTGGCTGTATACTGATGTGAGTTATTCTGTTTTACCAAACCTAATGGTGGCAAAGAAGGGGAAACTAAGAATGCTGAAAAGAAAATGACATCAGAAGGAAACTGATGATAAGTGGACTGTCAGGACATGATTTCACATGTTGATATTAGGTTTATGCATTTTAACTAATAAAAAATGTGTACAGTTGATGAAGACTTTGATGGTGTTCTTATCAAGTATTACCTGCTAATTAGATGTTAAATCTAATAAATTGTGCTGAGATGAAAATTTCTGTTACCACAGGGAATACCTTGTTGATTTGGTTGGAATGCCAGGATGTTTATGCGAGCCCGATTCAATGCTAAATGGTCCATCTTCCATTGCGATTTCTTCTCCATTACGCTTCCCCAGATTCAAACAAGTTGAACCTCGGATTGATTTCAAGTTATTGGCCAAGCAGTATTTCTCAGATTGCCAATCACTTAATCTTGTGTTCATTGATTCTTCTACAGGTGAGTACATACTGAAATTCTCCTTTTGTTCTCAGTATCTTATTTATTTATTATGCTGTGTCAGTGCAAGCAGTGTTGAGTTTCAAATAATAGATCTAGATTTTGCTGTAGAATGTAGATAGATAAACACAGTTTGGTACCCCCTTTCACAATAAAAAGAAAGGCAGGTGTTGGACTGTTAAAATTTAAGAGAATGTGTTTTTTGGATTCAATATGCTTAAAAGAATTAAAGAAATGCTAAAGCTACCCATACCCCATTGCATAGGTATTGTTAAAATTTCTGACTGGTACATGTGTTTTTCCCTTTGAACATGGGCCACAGTTTTGGCTGGAATATTTTTTCTTGTTTCCAATCTTGTGTTTTGGAAGTTCTAATGAATCTTTTCCTTTTATTTATTTAATTAAAATTTTGTTTCTTTTGAACTTTTAATTGCTTCTCTAAATGTATTCTTTTTATCCCAAGTTATAGTTATAAGTATAGTTGATTTCTTCCCTAAGAATTTAGGAGGCAAAAATGAATAACATTTATTTCCCATTCAAGATGGTTTAGATGAATTGAGAAACCGCTCTTAGTAAATTTAGTTGCATGTATGTATATGATTGTGAATGTTTTTGGCATGAGCTTCAGATTATTATCTGTCATTGATTGCATTATTTAACGGGATTCTTTGATCGAGACTCATATTCAATAATATCTGAATTTGATATTGTATGCTAGGGACTACTGTTAGTGGAGATGCTGGTGTTCCAGTTTATCCTAAACAGGCAGATAGTGGTGGCATGGACAGGAACTGCTTTATTCCTAGTTCGAGCAATCAAGAGGAAATTTCTAGGTTTCCTCTACCACCAACTAATGCCCAGAGAATGGGGGGTGGTCTAGAATCACAACGAGCCGGAATGTATGGTCCTTCTAATATCATAAACTCAATGAACGTGGGCAGAGATGTACAACTGCCTATAATTCGACCTGACCCAAGGCTAGATTCAACTAAAGACACAAGGTTTACAGATGGAGGTCAACTAGCTCTGCGTAAACCAAAGGAGCTTGCAATTGATGTAGAAGACCTGGATATTCCTTGGACTGACCTTGTTCTGAAAGAGAGAATTGGTGCAGGTAATTCTGGATGCTTCTATTCAGTGGTGTATAATGCATCTCATGGCCTTATATTTTGTTTGGTGATTACAGTTTAGTGCATTCTGCAGCTGACATGGCTTTCTTATTTTCAGGTTCTTTTGGTACAGTTCATCGTGCTGATTGGCATGGATCTGTAAGACCTATATTCTTTAAATTCACCTCATTTGGAGCCCACTCATTGAGTATCTTATCTTGGATTTTAAAAGTGCATTTAAATGTGTAGGACCATTTTTCATTGTGTACGCACTTTGCTTTTCTTCTGAAATGCTTTCTTCAAGCTTGCCTCAATTGCTGAGTTCAAATATGTCCTGCTATTAAATTGTGGCATTTCAGTTGTTTTATTCAGATTTCAGAGTATTTTATGGTACTTCCTTCTACTTATTTTGGCATCCTTTATCATTCAGGACGTTGCTGTGAAGATTCTCATGGAACAAGATTTTCATCCTGAGCGATACCATGAATTTTTGCGGGAGGTAAGAGTCTGCACTGGGTCTCATGTTCTCTCCCCCCATCTGAGGGATATTAGCTATACTTTATTGTCTGAGTTTTAATTTTTTTTTTTTTTATCTTTTAATTTGTTGGATTAGGTTGCAATCATGAAACGCTTGCGCCATCCAAATATTGTTCTTTTCATGGGTGCTGTTACACAGCCTCCAAATTTGTCAATAGTTACAGAATATTTATCAAGGTCTCATCTTGTAGCCTCTTCAGAAGAAACTTCCTCCTATTTGTAGTACTATTAGCTTAGCAGACTGATTTAAATGTTCTGTTTGGTTGTATTTCATATTTCAGAGGTAGTTTATATAGACTTCTGCACAAACATGGTGCAAGGGAGGCATTGGATGAGAAGCGGCGGCTTTGTATGGCTTATGATGTGGTATATATAAATGCATGCTTCTTTCTGTCTGTGTCTGTACCTGTATCGCTGCGCCTGCTCCATAAACTTCTGTTTCTGGCCTAATATTTTGGTATCAACTTGCACAGGCGAAGGGGATGAATTATCTTCATAAACGAAATCCACCGATTGTTCATCGAGATTTAAAATCTCCAAATCTTTTAGTTGACAAGAAGTATACAGTGAAGGTGAGATAATTTCCTTTAACCATGAACATGCAATGTGTTGGGATTATTGATGAGGTTAGCAGCACGATTTAGTGACTTTTTTCAGATTTCCTGTGTAGATATTGTGGCCAACTATTCTATCTTTTGCAGTGTAATTGCTTCTGCATCAAGTGCTGGGCATTCTAAATTTATCTGTTTTACATATCTGCAGTCTGTCATTTTTATTATTTATTTATTGATACTGTGTATCACGTGGAGTTGTAGAGTCTTGTTTTGAAAGTTGAAACTGAAGTCTCTCATTCTCAATTTATGGGTGTTAGTTACCTGATGTATGTTTTGATCAGGTGTGTGATTTTGGCCTTTCCCGCTTAAAAGCAAACACATTTCTTTCATCAAAGTCAGCTGCTGGAACTGTAAGTTTCATTACCTGTCTGCTTTATGTTTGAGTGTATGACTACTGCTTTACATAATAATTGTATATGTTGAAACCTCCCTCAACTGTAATTTCTTTCACAGCCAGAGTGGATGGCACCTGAAGTTCTCCGCGATGAACCATCTAATGAAAAATCAGATTTGTATAGTTTTGGAGTAATTTTATGGGAGCTGGCTACATTGCAACAGCCCTGGGGTAATTTGAATCCTGCACAGGTATGTATCTTGAAAGAAAGGGTGGAAAGTTGTTGTTGGAGGGGTTATTAATAAAATATAGCTCAACATCTACAATCATGCAGGTTGTGGCAGCTGTTGGCTTTAAGGGCAAAAGGCTTGAAATTCCACATGATTTGAATCCCCAAGTTGCGGCAATTATTGAGGCTTGCTGGGCGAAGTGAGTTGATTTGGTGTTTCTCTTACCTAGTATCAGCAGTTAAAAAAACTTTGTTTGTTTGTTTGTTTGTTTGTTTGTGTGTATTCTAAGCGAGCGCTTCAATCATGATGCAGTGAGCCATGGAAACGCCCTTCCTTTTCAACTATTATGGATTTGTTGAGACCGTTGATTAAACTTCCTGTAACACCCCAGCCAGGTCGTACTGACATGCAATTGCTCACATGAATGCATGAAAGTACATACGAAGTTGGATTTCTGCACATAGTGTTTGGCATTCTTTGTTTTTCAGCTTCTTTTGGAGGGATGCTGCTTCAATTACGTCAGGTAGGTATTATATATTGAACCCCGTAAACCTATTTCCCTTTTCAAGTCCCAACTCAAATCAATATGATACGTATATTAGTTTGCGGTGCGAAAAGAGTAGAGTGGAATGGAGTAATGATCACATTCCATATCCTACGGTTCTGGGCTTGTCGTTTCTTTACTGTAGTCGTTTCTTTACTGTAGCTTCAAAGAACTTGACGTCTTTCTTATCTAGCGTGCTCAAAGAGAAGGTGCAACCAACAGTTTTTTCCGTATTAGGGAATCTTAGAAGCATAGTATATTGAATTGACTTGCTATAAGTTGAGGGATATGTTTACCATAGTTAGAAATGCGTGTGTGATATATAGGCTTCTAGACATGAGGAGCCATGAGATACAGAAATTATGCTGCTAGTTTTTCCAAAATTTGACTGACTTGTGTTTCAATGCGTGTTTTGCAGGCTGAATTTTGTAAATACTAGTTCAGGTAGCCCGTTGAGAAATGATGAGCAGCAGCGTGCAATGTATAATTTCTTCCATTAAGACAAGACACTGTTTTGCAGAATGTTGTACACTACTCCAGCAATCATTTTATTTTTTCTTTTTCAAATTTTAACTACTGATTTTGTATCAATAAACACTGCAATTTTAAATTGGGTTGGAAATTCACACCATTCATATTCTGAGAGATCGTTAATGGTTAACTATTTTTGGTCCTCTCATCTTTTTTACAATTTGTAAGTTAAATAAATTTGACTAATGCGGTGGTACCATATCAAAAGCAATTTATTAGAAGGCAATACTAGATTTCAACTAATAAAAAGTTACGTAATCAGCTTAAGTATGGTAGGAAAGGATCCAAAAGCTGAAGGGCGGCCTTAAGGATCGGATTTCTTAGAATTATCATCTCTGGGCTGGGGCTGAGGCTGAGGCTGAGCAAGAGGAGAATCATCACCCAGCCACTGTTCTATTATACCTGAACTTGTGGCAGTGTGCAATGGCTCAATATCCCACATATCTGAAATTGCAATATCAGTGTAGCTGCTCCCAAGATTGCCCCAGAACTCATGGCTAGAACTTGGCATACCAGCTGAAGCTTCAAATCCCATATTCCAAATTTCCTCTTCTTTAACCATAATACTCTCTAGCTCTGCAGGAACCAATTCTGGGATGTTCTTCTCCTTCCCTGATTCGCAGGGAAAAGAAACTAAGTACTCAGGAGGCATGGTCTCTGGTGGAGGAGAAGTTGCAACATTCTTCCCTTTGAATATAGGATCCAGGCCGAAAACCCCCTCCTCTTCTTCAGTTAGGTGCTGTTGTGTTATTCCCAATTCATCTGAAAATGGCATTTCTTCCACTAGTTGAGGCTTGTACTTGACAATCTGCCCTTCTTCCATGGAAGGCTCGGGATGATTATGTGGCTGATGCTTCACAAACTTCTTCATTGTTCTCTCTGGAGAGTCTGCAAGGGTCCTTCGCTCCTGAAGCCGAGCCAACACTTTGGGATTCTGAAACACCTTAGCCAGGAAAGAAACCATCTGCTTCTGCCTCTGCTCTGCAGCCTGCAGCTTCTCGTTTACTGCTTCCATGTGCTGAACCGTGCCACGGTGCTGCTGCTGCAACTCAATCACCTCCTGCATCATCACTCTCTTCTCCTTCCTCAATTTCTCCACCTCCCCTTCAACTCCACCACTGTGCTGCTGAGAAGAACAACCCCCGGGAGACTTTCGCCTTTGGATGTTCTTCAACAGATGCTTCTTCCCTCTCAAGAACCCCTCATTCGCGAATTCCCACCTATCAGCATCAATTTTTCGAAACCCCTGCAGCACCATCCAATTTATCATAAAAACGTGAGATTCAAAATCAACTTTCCAGTCCAAATAAAACTGTGTCAATTGTTACACAAAACAAAGCAAAACCAGGCCCTCAGTTTCATTAGTACCAGAAGCTGCATTTCTCTGGACACAAAACAACAACACAATCTTCTCAACAAGTCATATTTTTCACTGGTAATAAGCATAAGAAGAAATTAAAGAACAGTAACATGTAGTATGCAGTATGTTTTAATCAGAACCATAGAATCTACCTGCAAAAGATAGATGAAGCTTCCAAGCTATACTGCAGCTCATCATCCCCCAAAGCTCCCAAGTTCAATTACAGTACAAGATTTCTTTAATTTCACTAAAACTATTACATAAAGCCAAACCTCCCCTAAAACATCTACTGCACCTAATCATCTTGATTCCATTTACAAAATTCAAAAACCAAAATGAATTACAAGAAAAATTCAAAAAAAAAAAAAAATACATGGAAATTTCCCGAAGACAGAATTACATAGAAAAAAAGAGAAGAGGAGAAGAAACAGCACAGCAGCCACATGTGTTAGCTGCTGCTGCTGCATGTTAAGGCAATACCCACATATGTATTGAGCTGACGAACAAAGCTGGAGAAATTGTTGTGCTTGAAGTTCCGAGGCAGAATCACCCTGGCGAAATCCACCGGGTCCCACACCACGAAGCTCTCCCCTTTAGGGCCCCACGATATGATCGGGTCCAGCGACGGCTCCTCCACCAGATCGAACGTCTTCGACAGAAACGGCGGTATAGGCGTCTCCTGCAAACACTCCAGCGGCTGCGGCATACTGAATCCCTCCGCCGACGACACGGCGCCGTATTGGTGCTGGCTTATCGGGCCGGGAAACGACCCGGAGTCCAAAAAATGCGGGTCAGGAAACGCCATAGACAGAGGAGACAAAACAGGGAACCCGGAATCCATCTCAGATGAAAACGGTGTCGTGTTGGACGGTAGCGGAGGAGTTTCAGGTCGCCGGAAAGTCGAAAAAGAAGAAGAAGAAGAAGAATGCGTAAATGGGTTTTTCTCTTCTGGGTTCATTTCCCTTTTCTTTCTCTTTTTCGAAAAAAAAAAGCAGAGTAAATTGAGAAGAAGACGACGACGACGAGAGGGGAGATGAATGGAATGAAATGAAATCTTGGGGAAGAAGAATGTATGTATGTGTATACATATATACAGACAGATGTTGGTACGGACAAGGTAAAAGCCGACATTGGAGAAACTGAAAATATCAGTAGAAAGTAAGGCGGTGGAGGATTCTAATAAGTAATCCTCCCTCAACCCGCCATTTCCTGTTCAAAACACGGGATCGGCAAACAGTAAAATGACGTACAAGTTATAATATCAACAACACACGATTCTTTAAAAAAAAAGAAATAAAATCTGGGGAGGAGCCGACCTGGGAGATTCTCTGCTACTCAGGGTTTGACATGGGGTTTTGTGGAGGGGAAGAAGACAGGTGGGGCCAGTTCACCAGATATTTTCAGACGGGAAAATTCCAACTTTCCTTCCTTGTTAGGAAAATGATAACTCTAATAAAAGAAAAATTTTAATTTTATTATATTATATTAGTGACTTTCATTTTTTTGTCACAATTTTTTTTTAATTTTTTTGTTTAATAGAAAATATGTTTAACACATATTTCGTCATTCAATAAATGAGTTTACAAGAGAGAGAAATAACATATTAGGCTTAGAGATTTGAATGATAAAACTATATTTTAACTTTGGAATGACAAAATATTTAAAAAGATGACCAATTGTGACAAATAAAAAAATCAATAATATAACAAGGAAAAATAATAAGAGTAAGAAGTGTGGTAGTGCCGCAATAATTGATAATTAAAAGTGAAATTTGCTCTCTTCATTTCGTGGCATGATTTGATTGATGAAGAAAATGATCGATAGATATGTTCCCATGAAATATAACTCCTGGCGCATGCATGCGCAAATTTTATTGGGTAAACAACAATGACCTATTTTTTTACCTCACCCCATCCTATATATATATATATATATATATATATATATATATATATATATATATATATATATATATATATATATATATATATATATATATATATATATATATATATGAGTTCAAGTGAGATGGGTGCCTCAGGTGAAAAATGAGAATGAATTTCAACAATGTGCTCTAGAATGAACAACAATGTGTTCTGGATGACAAAAAATGTGCACTGGAGGTACAAAGATGTGAAACAATTATTGAAATTTTAAATTTAATATAGAATCTTCAACAAAAATCATAAACGACCATAAATAATAAACAAGCTAAGCATACAATATTCAACTCGAATTAGTAATTAGTGATCAAGATTAATTGATCTGTTAATAAAAAGTTCGTCACCTACGATTTTTTAAAAAATGCTCTAAAAAGCACATCAATGTGCACTGTAAGTCACAACAATGTGCTTTGGAAGAAGAGACAATGTGCACTAGAACTCTTGAAAGAAAAAAATGTGCACGCTAAGTAGAAAAATATTAAACAACTATTGAAAAGACTAAATTTAATGCATGATCTTCAACACAAATCATAAAAGATCACAATATTCAACTAAAATTAGTAATCAGTGATTCATTCATGATCAATATGTACTGCAAGGACAACAATGTGCTATGGAAGGCTAAATAATGTGCTCAGGAAGGCCCAACGATATGCATTCTAAGGCACAACATTGTGCTCTGGAAGGCATAACAATGTGCTCTGTATGGTATAACAATATGCTCTGGAAGAAGGGACAACGTACACTGGAAAGTAAAAAAAAAAAAAAAAAATTTAACTTGCTTACACAAAATTATCATAACTCCACCGTATTTTTTTTTTAAGTTGCTTCATTCTGAACCCTAGATCTGGACTTGATCAATGGACGAAATTAATTCATATTTCTCACTTGCGGCTTCTATTTCACTTGATTATATGTATAACCTTATTCTGAGATGTGTAATTTATAATATGTTTTTTATTCGAATTATTTTATGAAATTAATTATGTTAGTATTTTGTTAGGATTATTTTTATAAAGTTTGATTTGTTTTATTTTTCGCCCACATCCAACAATATTTTTGGCTATACTTGTTAAGTGTTTCATTTTTTTTCAAAAGTATCTCTTTTGTTTTAATGTTTTGCCTTCACTAGAAAAATTTTACATCTGCCCCTGAATGTAACACCTCAGCATGGTGTAGAAAATAGAATTGAAAGTGAGAGTAGTTTCCTTTTTATTATTTATTTTATTACTTTTTTTTGTTTTAATTTTTTGTAAAGGAGTCAACAAATTTGAAAAGAAAAAAAAAAAGAAAAAAGAATCAGCATCGTGCATGCTCTAAATTAATGCAAAATATTTTAGTATTGTGGTCAACGGCGTTGGCCAATGGGAAGTGGGCAATTTCACTATTGTTGGGTGGGACCCATTGCCACTTGAGAGTTGAGAGTGATAGACTTCTGGGTTAAGCAATTCAACAGTAAAATTGCTTATTTTAAAGTGTGACAAATTAATATTTCCCCTTTTCGGTGCATAGTTGTTTGAGTTGGGTCGGTTGCAACTTGCAAGTCCAAACTGTCTGTTCAAGTTTCCAAAATTGTGGACAAATTATACCATAGATCAGGGTTTACCTTGCATTAAAGATTTTGATCTAAAAATAATTTTTAGATTTTGTATCTGTAGTTGACACACTCTATATATGCAGTTGACAGTTTCTGTATCTGTAGCTATCATATTATGTGTCAGCAGTTAAATTACTTGCTTACATGTACATAAACTGTTAATTGTAGGTACTAAGTACATAATGTGTTAACTGAAGGTACATAATTTTTATATCAGGGTTCACAATACAATATGAACCCTGGTCCATGGTATAACAATTGCCCCATGCAAATTTTACTGTGGACCATGGTTTATATAGTAATGTGGTCCATGATATAAGTATCACTTTAATTACAATTTAGTTCTTGTTCAAAAAATTACAATTTAGTTCCATTTGACAATATTGCTTTGTTTTTTAGTTTCATTTTCCTCACACATACTAGTTTCATTATTGATAGTACAAAATGCCCTCAGTATACTTGGATGTATAACAATATATGTAGAACACAGATTCAATAAGTGAATTTAGCCCAAGAAAACCCTTTTATTCATCTATCCCTTTATTCATTGATCTTCAATCAATGTAGAGAGAAGGGAGAGAATCATAGAGAGAAGGAGGAGAGAGGGCCAAAAGTCCCCTTACATGTAGGTTTTAGGTCCCTTTTATAGGTGCAGTCCTGTACAATACATTGAACATACGTATAGAGTACACAAGACCGTATACCAGGGGTATAATCCCTATCAAGTAGCCCCCTAGTCCGAGTCCTGACGTCGAGTCAACAAGGAAGGGGTCGGGCTGGAAGACTGGCCTTACAGTCTGGGACTCACGCTAGTTGCCTCGTTAAAAACCTTGGGCTAAGAAAAAACCCAATGGAAAAAAAATCATAGCCAAGGAAAAAAGAGCACAACTTTAAGCGCCAACGAAGAAGAGTTCGGGCTGAAAGCTGACCATGTAGTCTGTGACCTATGCCGGTTGCCTCGCTAAAAAACCTTCGACTAAGAAAAAACCCAACGGGAAAAAATCATAGTCAAGGAAAAAGAGTACAACCTTAAGCACAGTCTTTTGGACTACAGGGGTCATCCGAACTCTACCGATCTAAGGATCGGATTTCACCAATCAGGGGATTGGATTTGCCCGGGGCGGACTGCCGACCTGGCGCGCTGAATTGCCTACCTCGTAGGGCTTAAACTGAGATATGATCTCGGGTCGATGGTGGCAATGCCGACCTAATCGAGCTTAAGGCGCCGGTGGTGGTAATGTCGACCTAACCGAACTTAACTACCTACTACGTAGGGTTTAAACCGAGATAAGGTCTCGGGCTCAACGTGCCGATGGTGGCAATGCCAACCTAATCGGGCTTAAGGTACCAGTGGTGGTAATGCCGACCCAACTGTACTTAATTGCCTACTACGTAGGGCTTATGCCGAGATACTGTCTCGGGCTCACTGTGCCGGTGCCAACCTAATCGGGCCGGTAGTAGTAGTGCCGACCTAACCGAACTTAGCACACATGTACAACTTACAAAGAAAAGCAAACAAGGGTAATTCTTCCTCGTTGGTGCAAAGAGTGTAGTTTTTTCCGACTTTTCAGTCGTAGCGTTTTTTTCGACCGCCGTCGTAATAGATCGGTTCGAGGACCGAGCGGGTACCTTACTCCCGTAGTTTTTATCGACTTTTCGGTCGTAGCGTTTTTTCCGACCGCCGTCGTAATAGATCGGTTCGAGGACCGAGCGGGCACCTTACTCCCGTAGTGGGCACCTTGCTCCCACAAAGATTGGTCCGAGGACCATAACGGGCACCTCACTCCCGTAGTGGGCACCTTACTCCCACAAAAATCGGTCCAAGGACCATAAACGGGCACCTTGCTCCCGTTGCGCTTTTTCCGACCGCCGTCGTAATTAACTATACCGAGATTTGACATCGAGATTACAATGCCGGTGGTGGACGGATCGACCTGCCCGGACTTAGAGTGCCGGTGGTGGAAAAACCAACCTAACCGGGCGTATGTACATATATTTCACTATTACAATTTTCTAAGTATGGCCCTATAACTTATACAACTTAGGCTATACATTTTACAAATTGAAACTAAATTACAAGCTTTAAAATTCGAACAAAAATGCATGCACCTCCATTCAGAATGTGCCAGCTAGATGCTCAGGAAAATCGCTTGGTAAAGAATTTCTGACCGCAGAATTTTTAATCGGCTGAAAATGTCCCCTCCGGGTAACCGGTTTGGCCTCCAATCAATCCAATCATGCACGTTATTATCTTCCTCGATCAAGGTCGGAAGCCCAGAGCTCGTCGACTGAAGTTGGAAATCTGCTATGCTATACTGGTCGGTGATGGTTCTGACCACCAAAACTCTCAACAAGTCGGAGCGAATCCGGAGGAGGCTAAAGCGAATTGAAGCTCAAGTTTCTTTTCCATTGATCGTAGATGGTCGTGATTATTGGCATTGATGCTCTCCAGTCCCTGATTTCCTCACTGTGATCGGAAACGAGCTCAGGCCATCGCGTAGGATATTAGGTGCAATCATCGACCTTCATGCCGTGCTAGCCGTCTATCCCGATCTGCAAGTCTACAGGCCATCGGGGAATGCCCGGGAACACCGCTCGTTCAACCGGGAAACCAACTCAATGTCCAGGGATCAACTCAGCTTTGAGAAAATGTCGGACTCCGATCGACAATGGCCACCAACTCTGAAGGTCGGGAACTGCGGGAAACGCACTCGTCCGATCATGAAGCTGGTCGGGTAGTAATGGTGAAATTTCTTGGGTTGCCGACGAGTAATCCAAGCAGGCCTTGGTCGCTGGTTCGGTTGATCGAATCGGACCTTGTTTGGAGCATGATGGTTGGCAGAACTGGACCATGGCGATCGGTGACAATGAACTCCCACAGGTGCGTTCAATTCGCTGCTCCGGCTGGGATTCGGCAGTGTAGTCCGTTCATGCACACAACTCCTCAAGGTGACAAGTCTTTGTGAGTATGTCAAAAGCCCGGGAGACCAATCCATTGTCAAGAAAACAGAGGAGACACACTACTTGTCCCGGAGGTCGGGAAGTGCATTCATCGCAACCAGAAGCTTATGTCGGGTACTAGAGAACAGCATTAGCTGGTTCGCTGTTGTAACATCTGGCCCTCGACCTGGTGATGAGTTCATTGCTCTGACTCCAATCAAGCTCGAATGAATTTTGACCAGGAGACTCTGATCGGACGGCCAACATAGTTCGGGAAGCTCTGAGAAAGCTCGGTGAAGTATAAATAATTAAGTCGGACTACTCAATCTGGTGTCCGGATGCTCAGTGAGGCCAGCTGATCGTAATGAAGCATTTGTTCCCACGAAATTGCACATCTTGACCCCCTTCGAATAACTCTGGAAGCTTGAATCATTAAAGCTTAACGCATGCCTGCATTTTTCCCCTTTTCTTCGCTTTTATTTTTCTTTTTCTCTCTTTCTTGATTTTTACACCTCACCGCCATCCACCACCCTCCACCAATAATATTGCATGCATAATTTAATTACATTTTCTTTGCTGTTACACTCCACCGCCAGCTGCCGCCAACCAAATTGCATGCAACCTGGCAGAGTGTTTAGTGATCACTACTACAGAAATCACATACAATGTCGGCTAAATACTTAGCCGACGTTATATGTTATAAAATCCTATAACGTCGGTTATTTACTAATAGCCGACGTTAAAGGGTGTACTTTATAAGACGGTGCGATACGACGTCGGCTAAGAGATTAGCCGACGTCGTATCATACATATTAGCCATCGACAGACGATACGACGTCGGCTAACCTTCCTAGCCGACGTCGTATCGACGCCCAAATTCAATTCGGGCTATGATACGACGTCGGCTAGGAGGTTAGCCGACGTCGTATCCAATTACGGCGGATACGACGTCGGCTAACCTCCTAGCCGACGTCGTATCATTAAGGCTCGGCGCTATACGACGTCGGCTATCACTCCTAGCCGACGTCGTATCGCACCGATTTATAATGTTGTAACTTACAACATCGGTTATTATAAATAACCGACGTTGTAGGGTTTTAATATACTCCAAATACCTTCAATTTTATATCTTTCTTGTGGCTCAAATTATGGATTCAATTTTATAGATCTTATATTTGAATATATAGTCGTCTTCTGTCTTCCGATCCGTCCAACTTAACGCGTGTCCATCCGTCTGTCGTCCAAATTAGGGTTCAAGTCTTCCGTCTTCCGTTCGCTACTCCAAATACTACAACGTCTTCCCTCTTCCGTTTCCAAAACAGAGTGCCGTCTGCCGTCGTCCAGCTGCCGCCGCCGAAGGAGGAACGGCATCGCCGTCGCCGCGAGGAGGAACACAGCCGTCGCTATCCGCAGCCGCGTCGCCGTCGCTGCGAGGAGGAAGCAGCCGTCGCTGTCCGCAGCCGCGAAGACGTCGCCGCGAGGTCCTCCGAAGCCGTCGCGGTCGGCAGCCGCCAATACGTCGCCGGGAACTCCTCCGCAGCCGTCGCCGTCGCAGCCGCGAAGACGTCGCCGGGAACTCCTCCTCGCCGCCGCTCCGCCGCACTACCGTCGGAAATATGGTATATTTGTTTTTTTTTTGGATTATTAATAATTGGAAATAATTATATTTGGAAAAAATTCAAAATTATTTAGGGGTTGTTTACTAACTTGGAAAAATGGAGAATTTTCCAAAAAAAATAGAGAAATGAAGAAGTGGAGAAAGAAAAAATAGAGAGATTGTTTACTAAACTCATTTTTCCAAAACCTTTCTCAACTCCAATTTTCCAAATCTTATACAAAAATGGAGAGAAGAAAATCAGCTCTCTCCAATTGGAAGAATGGGAAAAATGCGCCTGATTTAATAAAGGAGGTCTTCGGTTCGAATCAATTTAACAACATTTTTACATTTATTTGCTTCCTTAGAATTAGGTCACCCATTGTCGCAGGCTCTCGCTCTTTCTTCTCTTCGGCCGCGCTCTCCATCGCCTTCTGCTCTTCAACGCCATTTCTTCCCTTCGGCCGCGCTCTCCATCGCCTTCTGCTCTTCAACGCCATCGCTGCCGTTCTTCATCTCCATTACTCCCTTTCTCTCCCTCTCTCCTCCTTTCACGTACAACAAAGAACACAGACTCTCCAAAATCTTCCGTAGGATCTTGTCCAAGTCCACAAGTAACTATCTCAACCTATTTTATTTATTTTGATGAATCATATCTCATTTTTCTGCTATTATAATTTTGATTGTAGAACTTCAATTGTGAAATTTGATTTTAATATTTTTTTTTCTATTGAATATATTTATTTTGATTGTAGAACTCATTTTTTTGAACTCATTTTGAGGTTCTGTTGGCAGAACCTCATTTTGAGGTTCTGATTTAGAACCTCAATTTGAGGTTCTGTTTTTAGAACCTTATTTGAGGTTTTGTATGTTCATTTTAGAACCTTATTTGAGGTTCTATTGAAGTTTTGTATCTTCATTTTAGAACCTTATTTGAGGTTTTGTATCCTTTATTTTCATTGCTACAGTAGATAGATCATTCATGCAATACCAAACAAAGAATAAACAGATCATTATAAGTCAATTAACAATGTATCAGAAGATGATACGTTTCTGTATTATATATGATGCATTGGTTTATATTCTGATCATTTTCGAATTATCTCTCTTTCATTGAACTCACTTACGTTTGAAAATTGATCCATTTGTTATAAGGCATTCAATCTTCTAGAAATCACCATAAAATGATGTATATTTTAAAATTAAATTCAATAACTAGAACTAAAATCAGCATATTGTTGGGTTTTTGAAATAAGATTCAACTTTCGAATTTAATGGGAAGAGCAATGATATTCAACTGCCTGATTCATTTTACAATTTCTTTGATCCATTAGATTTCACCATCAAAGAGTGCCTCTTGTTATTCTGGTATGTGGTACTGCATGTGTTGGAAAGTCCACCATTTCTTCCCTGCTTGCACAGAGGCTTAACTTGCCAAATGTCTTGAAGGTAAATCTGCTACTCATATTATACTTCGATCTTCTGCCTAAATATTTTCTACAAACATGTTAATATGGTACTTCACATGCTCATGCTCATGCCTAGAAATTATTGTGTGTTTTATTAGGTATTATTATTGGCAAGTAATTATTAAGAAAATACATTTCTCATTCAAATTTTAAAAATACTAGCTTAAATTAGCTTACTAATTATTATTTATTACTTTTCAACATTATTACAGATAGTGGAGAGAGTTGGTTCATCGAGCTACAATCAACAAGAGATTGATGAAGTTAGAGACACATGGGCCAAGTACTTCATTGATGAATGGATTAATACATTGCATTAGTATGTGAAATAGTAATGTGAGATGTTAGTATTGCTTTTATGCTTTTGGTACAATGTTTGGGAGAAGATTATGGCTTGTATTAATTAATACAGATAATTTTTGATGAACTTGTATTATTAATTATTATCAATTGTCAGATTTATTGCTTTTATTAATTTTGATATTATAAATATAAATTGTACAGGTTTTGAATGTGATTGTGATAGCTATATATATTTGACCAGGTTTTGGGTGTAAATAGAAAAATAAAATGAATATTTAAAAAAAAAAATTATCCTACAACGTCGGCTAGTATTATTAGCCAATGTTGTAGGGTATTTTTTTTTTGTTTTTAAATTACCTACAACGTCGGCTATTTGTAAATAGCCGACGTTGTAGGGTATTTCAAATTACCTACAACGTCGGCTATTTGTGAAGAGCTGATGTTGTAGGGTATTTCGAATTACCTACAACGTCGGCTATTTGTAAAGAGCCGACGTTGTAGGGTATTTTCGTAGTTTTCAAATTCCCTACGACGTCGGCTATTTGTAAATAGCCGACGTTGTAGGGTATTTCAAATTACCTACAACGTCAGCTATTTGTAAATAGCCGACGTTGTAGGGTATTTTCGTAGTTTTCAAATTACCTACGACGTCGGCTATTTGTAAATAGCCGACGCTGTAGGGTATTTTATTTGTTTTCAAATTACCTACAACGTCGGCTATTTCTAAAGAGCCGACGTTGTAGGTAATTGTAAATGCCCTACAACGTCGGCTATTTACAAATAGCCGACGTTGTAAAACGTCGGCTATTTACAAATAGCCGACGTTGTATGTGTACACTTACAACGTCGGCCAGATCAACGTCGGCTTTTAGCCGACGTTAAAGGGTCTACTTAGCCGACGTTAAAAGCCGTCTGTGTAGTAGTGGATAGACGATACCATCATTGAGGTTGCTGAAGGCACCAATAATTTTTCTGGTGTTACATTGTTGTTTGCATGATTTGAGTCCAGATTGCCTGATTCAAGTTTTTCTGATGCTCAAGAGAAGGGGTTTGAAGCAACATCAAATGATCATGCATGGAAGACGATACCCTCACTTAACCATCGCCGGGCGTCGGACATACAACCACAGTTATCATCTGGTGCTGCTATTGCGACGGAGAGATGCGGCGGTGAGTGCGGTTGGTGAGGTGGTGTAGCAGAGGGCAATGGTCACGTGCTTCCGCATGATGACGTCGATCTCGAACCACTTCTCGTCCACCTCCTGAGATTGAAAGAGCACCACCGCTGCTCCGATCGCCCCTGTGTATCTCGCGGTCCCTCTGATTTTCTCATGGCCGGAAATGGGTCATGAAATCAGTGCGTAGAAATCTTCTTGAGACTGGGGAAGAAACAGAGAGGTTGCATGGTGGTGTCGCAGGAGTTGGACTTCATGAACACTGGATTTGCAAGCTCCTATTGGATTGCATGCCGTCAGGTTGGCAAAATCAGTACATAGATGGATTTGCAGTCTGGGTTTTGAGCTAGATATCTTTGTTGAGAGTTTCTTGTTTAAGCTCTGTACTAAAAATCATCTTGCAGGAGAGGATTGACATTAGTTCCTCCCCCTATACCTCCCCAGTGGATAAAAGTGAATGGAGATTCCATACATGCATTGCTCCTGCTGGTCGAAATGATGTGAAACTATGGGATGGAGAATTGAACACGAACTTTTGCTCGGATCCCCACGGACGGCGCCATTTGATAGTATAAAATGCCCTCAATATACTTGGATGTATAACAATATATGTAAAACACAGATTCAA
Source organism: Ipomoea trifida (assembly GCA_003576665.1). Lineage (NCBI taxonomy): Eukaryota > Viridiplantae > Streptophyta > Magnoliopsida > Solanales > Convolvulaceae > Ipomoea > Ipomoea trifida. Next base: position 9,893,613 of record CP025644.1, read on the forward strand.
TAAGTGAATTTAGCCCAAGAAAACCCTTTTATTCATCTATCCCTTTATTCATTGTTCTTCAATCAATGTAGAGAGAAGGGAGAGAATCATAGAGAGAAGGAGGAGAGAGGGCCAAAAGTCCCCTTACATGTAGGTTTTAGGTCCCTTTTATAAGTGCAGTCCTGTACAATACACTGAACATACGTATAGAGTACACAAGACCGTATACCCGGGGTATAATCCCTATCAATTATATTAATACCAAAGTATCATTTTAATTTTACTACAGTTTCATTTGACAATATACGTTATTGTATGAGCTCTATTTTGTAGTTTCATTTCCACACACTAATTTAATTATAATAATGCTAAAGTATTATTTTAATTACACTATACGCTCATTTGACAATATATGCTACTGTATGACTTTGGATTTTAGTTTCATTTTTCACACATACTAGTTTCATTTTATTAACACTAAATTATCATTTTAATTATACTACACTTTCATTTAATAATATATGTTGTTGAATGAGCTCTATCTTTTAGTTTCATTTTCTACACACAGTAGTTTCATTTTAGTAATACTAAAGTTTATTTTAATTATACTATACAATTTCATTTGACGATCATGGTCCACATAGCACTATGGACCATGGTCCACTGTATAACAAATGGCATTTGGGAGGATATGATGTAAATCATGGTAAATCTAGGAAGATATAAATTATGTTTTAATGTTAATTTCATTTTTGGTTGCTAAGTAGGTTGAATCATTAAATCAACCAGATTATGGTGATTTTTTTTAAACCTAACAACCAAATATATTAAACCATCATAACATGGTTACAACAAGTAGAAAGGAAAGCAGGGAGAAAATCACAATAATCCACCCAACTTTCACCTTCAAAACATAATGATATATTAGCATCTCTTTTAACAAACTCAAAAGTAACACAACAATTTTGTTGTAAGAACGTCCGAATATCACGAACAATAGCCCTGAAAGGAGTAAGAACGATTCCATTATCCACTGCACGCTTCACAACTTGGGCATCAGTTGCAAGAATGACATGTTGCTACCCCTTATCCTTTAACCAACTCAAGGCTTCTCGGGCTCCCATTGCTTCAGCTTCCTTAACTGAAAAAGTACATCTCTGAGCAACCACAGCCACCTCGAGCACCACACCTCCCTCATCTCAAGCAACCCAACCAAGCCCCATTCAATGCGCACCATAGTCCATAACGACATCAATATTAACCTTTATATAACCGGGAGGAGGGATCCACTGGGCATGCTTAGTAACTAGCCTGAGAGGTAATCCGGCCACAACACCATTCGCCTTTTTCCAATTCTGAGCAAAAAGGAGAGCATGTGTTACTACAGTATTAGGATCCCTTGTTTGATTGTTCCAAACCATATCATTTCGATTTTCCCAAATTGCCCAACACACCATAACCACCTTTTCAACCTCATTAACATACAAATTAGTCCACATATCATCCATCCATAAGTGAAGAGAATCAACCCAAGCAAGACTCCATTCAGCATTAATCACATTCTAACAAGTATGGAAAAACGAACAATTCGCAAAGAGATGAAACACACTCTCCTCCCATATCGCACAAAGAGGACATGTAACATCACACTAAACCTCATCTCCCAAGACCGCCAAGTGGAGTTGGAAAAAAACGAGAGATAAGCCATCTAGACCTAGAGATTTATCAGGATGCATAGCAAAAACCTTCACCTTTACTTCCTCCGCTGAGACTGGTCAGAGCAGCGCAATATTCAGGTCATCCAAAATTTTATGTTCCAAGCAGGACAGCACTGGCTCCATAACACCCCCTTCGACTTTGAAAAGTTGCGAAAAATAAGCAACTACAATTTCTCCCATCTACTACTGATCTGTTACCATTACCCCTGCCGCATTTCGCAATCGCACAATTTGATTCCTACGTCTCCACCGATTAACCATTGTGTGGAAGAATTTTTATTTTTATTTCCCCCAACATACCAAAGCTCTTTAACCCTTTGCTTCCATTTATCACTTTGATTACACAATAGGGCCAATAACTCTCTCTATGTCTCGCCAAATTCCCTCACACCCTCCCCATCATGCTGCCCTCTCAAAAACTTCAAACGCTCCTTGTACCTAGCCAAATTTTCATCATCCCTCCTCGCCAACTGACTACCCCAATTCCAAACTTCCCTTCCACACCACCTTAACCTCACTACAATATTATAGTCCCATGTTTGATCCCAAGCAGTCTGAACCACCTCTCTGCATTCTGGATGCCGACCCTAGTAATTTTCAAACTGAGGTTATCTAGTAAACGTCCTACCTCCTACTGATTGAACAATTAATAACAAAGGAAGATGATCATTACTTCCCCCTTCAAGAGACCACCCCTTAGCCCCTGGGAACAAATCATGCCACCTATTTGAAACTAAAATCCTTTCCAGCTTCTCTTGAACCCAATGACTAGTTCCCCTACCCTTCTCCTAAGTGTAATGAAAACCCCTGAAACTGAAATCATATAATTATGGTGAGTTAAAAAATCTCATGGTAGAGTTGGACACAGGAAAAATATCTGGGAGTGCCATCCATTTATGGACATATCACAAATAAACTATTTGCGCATATTTTGGATCGAATGGATAAGCAAATGGAAGGATGGAAAACTCACTTCCTCTCGTTAGCAAGAAGACAAGTCCGACTCAATTAGTGCTAGCTACCATCCCGTACTATGCCATACAAACCATGTTAATCCCAACGGGGGTTTGTGACACTATGTATAGTAAAATCAGGTCGTTCATATGAGGCAGTAAGGAAGGGGAGAGAAGGGTTCGTCTTGTTGATTGGAACACAATTACTCAGCCAAACACACAAGGGGGCCTTGGGATAAGAAAGTCTAGAGACATGAATAGATCTTTCATTGCAAAATTGGGATACCACCTGATGCAAGAAAAATACAGGTTATGGTCTTTAGTTGTTCGCTACAAGTATGTGATTAGTGATAGGGGGTTTGATACCATTATGCCAAAGAATGATGCTTCCAATCTTTGGAAGGGTTTAAATGACGCAAAGGAAATCCTCGTTCCAACTACGACAAAACAACCTATAACCAACAGGAACACAAAATTCTAGGAAGACATATGGGTTGAAGACATACCATTGAGGGAGTTGAAGACTGGAAGCATGCATCATGGTCAAGGAAGCACCACTGTGGAAAAATGGTGCTGGATGGCGGTGGGATAAACTACATGGGAAATTATCGAAGGAATGCGTCAAACACTGGAGCTCTATGTGCTTAACCCAGATGCAGAGGAAGAAGACGATGAAGTGTGGATGTGGGAGGACTCAAGTAAGTTCACAGTGCGCTCCGCATTTCTAAGGACTAATCCTAACAACATTGATGTGCAGGATGCTGCCTGGATGGACGTTTGGAAAATTGGTGTGGCAAGCCGTATAAGGATGTTTATTTGGCTTGTTAAACACAAGAAAATCCCTTGCAATGCAGAAAGGAAGAAACGCCATCTCACGGACTATGGCAACTGCCTTTCATGCGCTAATGCGCGGGAGGATACAGAGCATGTCATTCATAAATGTCTCTACGCAAGATATGTTTGGGCAAAGATGATGAGCAACCAAGCCCTTAGCAGACTCGACACCCTGTGCTTTAGCAAGTGGATCAACACTAATGTAACAAGTGATGTAGGAACCAAATTCGACAAAAATTGGCTTGCAGTGTTTTCCATAACCTGTTGGTGGCTTTGGCAATGGAGAAACGATTTGGTTTTCAACAATGTTGACCACGATATCGTTGATAAGATGAGCTAGATTCTCAAGCAAATCAAGGACGATTACATTGCATTAAAGAAGGGTACCTTGACTAGTAAGCATAACAGACGAAGGCAAACGATCCAACTCAAGTGGAGTAAACCCTTGGCTGGTACTTTGGCACTGAATGTTGACAATAGTTGGCGAGGGAGTGGGGAGCAAGCTAGTTGTGTAGGGGTGTTGAGGGATGAGAATGGAGGCTTTGGTTGCCAGATTTTGGCACCAAACACTACAGTGGCGGAGGGATGGGCAATCATGAAGGGATTAGAGTGGGCTTGGAGAAAGGGGGTTCAAAAGATGTATGTTGAATGCGATTCAAAGAAGGTGGTAGAGTGGATAGAAGGGGATGACAAGCCTAATCACTACAAAAAAAATGCGGAAATAACGGCAGATTTAGCGACAGACTCATTCCGTTGCTAATTTAACGACGGAATAGCTACAACTTAGTGACATGCTTAATTTTTTGTGTTCGATTGATAATTAGCGACGAACTTTGCGACGGAAGAGTTTTTTCATTAAATTGTAGCTAATATTAGCGGTAAATTTATGCGCAATAATTTGAGACAAATTTGCGATGGAATTTTCGCGGGTTGATTCAATAGTTGTAATTGCTATAGATTAGCGACGAAAATCAACATCCGTCACTAGATTATCAATCAAATTTATTCGTGTGCACAACTTAGCGACGGATTTGATGTTCTGTCGCTAGGCTAGCGACGGAAATCAAGATCCGTCGCAAGATTTTCAATAGGATATATTCGTGTGCACAACTTAGCGACGTATTTGATGTTCCGTCACTAGGCTAGCGACGGAAATCAAGATCCGTCGCAAGAATTTCAATGGGATTTATTCGTGTGCACAACTTATCGACGGATTTGATGATCCGTCGCTAGAGTTAGCAACGGATATTAAGATCCGTCACAAAATTTCAATGAGATTTTTTCGTGTATACACATTAGCGACGGATTTTTTTAGCGACAGACAATCAAATCCGTCGCTAACGGTTGTACGTGAATTTTTTTACACTATAGCGACGGACATTACTTTTCGTTGCTAGATAACGACGGAAATTAGTGTCCGTCGCTAAAGTTAAACGTGATATTGTTGATTGTATATTCTAGCGACGGATTGTAGTATCCGTCGCTAGATATAGCGACGGATGCTCCTATCCGTCGCTAGATTTTTGAAGCGGCATAATTTTAATTTTTAATACGGTGAGGGAATTTTTTTAAAAGAATTTAGCGACGGAGTTTGATTGTCAGTCGCTATCCTCACTAATGTGGAAAACGAAATATTGGCAAAAAAAAAAATCCTAACAAAATCATAACCCTAACTCCCTAAGCCGACTGCAATCGCTACCCCCTCTCCCCCAGCCCCAACCGATTGCTGCCACCACCGACTACGCTGCGTCAACACCGACCGCTACTGCAAGCTTCTCCGACTGCCGCTGCAAGCTTCACCGATCGTTGCTGCGAGCTTCGCCGACCGTCGCTGTAAGCTTCGCCGACCGCTGCTACGAGCTTTGCCAACCGCCGCTGCTGCGAAGCTTCTCCAACCGTTGCTGCGAGCTCCGTCGTCCGGTATGCTTCCCTTGTGTTCGGATTATTGTTGCCATATTGTTTCCTTCCTTAGTGTTTCCCTTGTGTTTATAGCTTCCCAAATTCATTTATGCCAAATTTGGATTCATTCTACCGTTGTTGGTGCTGTGTTCTGCCATTAAATGCCATTGTTGTTGCTGTATTCTGCCGTTGTTTCCCTTGTATTCACATTGTTTTTTATTTTTTATCAAGAATGTTAAAGCTTAGAGATCTTCTACCCTCCATCTCTCCCCATTTCCATGCTTGATATAGATCTTTGCAACCTTTTTTTTTTCCTGAATTAGACTGAAAACACATGCATTTTTTGCACTATAAAATGTCAGTCCAACCATTTTTTTTCCTGACCATGGATCGAAGGGTGTTACATTTATTCAATTATATATATATATATATATATATATATATATATATATATATATATATATATATATATATATAATTTCAGGTGCGGCCGTGCGGTCACACACCACTCAATGTTAAGAAACACACCACAATGACACCCAC
>CP025644.1:9963797-9980332 GCA_003576665.1 Ipomoea trifida
CTAGAAGCTGTGCATAAGAAGCTATGAAAATAGCTTAAAAAGTCTTTTGTAATAATAATAATAATAGCTTAAAAAGTCTTTTGTAACAATAATAATAACAACAGAAAAGACAAGCTGCGCATAAGAAGGAGTGAATGCCTTTTTTGGTCCTACTTTTATTGGCCATATTCCAATTTTAGTCCGCTTTTGTTATTTTTGCCACATTGCGTCCACAGTTATTAAACGTGTTCCACTTTTGGTCCAACGTTAGTTTTTCCGTCTAAGGGCCGTTTGTGAGAGGGATATTTTCGTCTTTTTATGCTGGACTGGAGGTAGCTTTGAGGATTGGCCGATGGAGAGGGTGTTGACTCTGAGCTCAACATACTCTGATACTCGGCTTCTGCTAGGAGGAGGAAGATGGTAATGCAGCCACGGCGTATCTGGGCCGCTACAGATTTACAGATTCAGCCGGAATATATAGAGTAAGATTCAGCCGGAATATATAGAGTAGGAAACGCAGACAAAAAATCCAGACCTGAAAGAAACGCCGCTATCGCCGATTGTGGACCACCGCCGCAAATAGTCAGAAGGATCTCGCCAGAAGTCCAGCGCCGCCGCCTACGCCGTGCCGAGCCGGGGAGAACTCAAATCTAGCCGATTCCATCGTCGATCTTTCCACCGGCAGATCGAAACCGCCCGTTCGTCGACAAGAAGCGCAGAGGACATTCACAACCAGCAATTGGAACACTATCTAAAGTTGCCATGAACACTTCTTCTTCCCACCTTCATCATCAAACGGCGCAGGTATAATAATCCATTCAATTATACACTAAATTCTCATATCAATCTTGTCTAGTTAGCTCATATTTCTGGGTTTTGATGTTTCAGAAGTGATGCGCCTTCTCTCACCTTCTCTATCCTATGTAAATGTTTCATCCTCGGCATGCTTGGGTATTCAAAAAATGCAAACTTTATCCCTTTTGTTTTGATATTTTTGTGAAAGAGAATCGAGTATCTAAATTAAAGAATGAAATGCACTGCAGGATTTGTTTGATGCACATATTTCTCTTTGAAGGGCTGAAATACAGCTCAACAACTCTGCAAGGTGGCATTAGCAATTTAATCCTTGGGTTTACATTTTTGCTTGCTGTAATTTTCAGGTCGGGTAAGGGTAAGCATGTCTTCACTAATCCTTCAAAATTTGTTAGTTAAATAAACACCGATACCGTCGTCGATATTTTCACCGGCAGATCGAAACCAACACTGTCGCCGCTACTCGGTGCCGTGACCCATCGGAGTGCAGTAGGTTTGGGGACTAGAGTAAAAAGACGAAATTAACCCTGCCACAAACGGCCATTAGACAGAATACTTAACGCTGGACCAAAAGTGGAACACGTTTAATAACTGTGGACGCAATGTGGCAAAAATAACAAAAGCGGACTAAAATTGGAATATGGCCAATAAAAGTAGGACCAAAAAAGGCATTCACTCCATAAGAAGCTATGAAAGTAGCAAAAACGCGAAACGCGCCTGATAGGATTCGAACAGCCGACCTCCCACACAAGATGCACTGTTCACCCGCATTTTCTCCATTCTTCCATTCTGGAGAAGTCTGAAATGCTATTCTCCAAATTTGTACTAGAAGTTGGAAAATGGAGAAGAGATAGCCTATTGGAGAGAGTATTTTAGTAAACAACTTTTCCATTTTCCATTCTTCCACTTCTTCAATTCTCCATTTTTCCTGAAAATTCTCCATTTTTCCATTTTAGTAAACAACCCCTAGACATTTTCCCCCCTACAACGGTTTTCCAACTCTTGGACATCCATGCTAGGAATAGACAAAAAAAAAAAAAAACAATGGGAAGCCTGTAGAAAAGAACAAACACAAAGAAAACGCTAGAAAGCTAAGGAGACTTTTATATTGAACTTGCTCTATAATATGATTTTTTTTGTTTATTTATTTGCAACTTTTCATGGGAATCTCATTTTTTTTAATACAACTAACCCTATTACATTGTAGTATCTGTTCATCTATACTTTCTCAACCTATTGAAACACAAATAGTCAATTTGTCTCCACTGAGGCTCGATCTCATGACCTCCCATATAGGAGAGAGCACAAGGTGTCTCATTCTTTCAAATTTCTTAAAATTATGAAACGCCCAAAAACCTATTGAAGCACAAAGAGTCAATTTGCAATAATGTTGAAGAATTAGTCTTTCTGTTTGTTCATTAAGAGTGTGTTTGGTAACCCGGAAAATGATTTCCGGAAATCATTTTCCGAGCTTTTGGTGTTTGGCAACGTCCGAAAAATGTGGTCAACGGAAAACATTTTCCGTTGACCATGGAAAATGAGCCCATTTTTCCGGAAAATGACTTCCGGACAAAAAATCCGAAAGTCATTTTCCGGAAACGGAAAATGGCTTCGTTCGACTTTTTTTGTAAAAAAAAATAAAATTATTTCTAATAAATATTATTAGTTTATATATTATTATATTTTAAATAAAATAATAAAAATATAATTATACATTTCTACTCATTTTCCACTCATTTTCCGGAAAATGAACCAAACACACACAAACAGTTTTCCAGAGTACATCCAAACACCGAAAATGAACTCATTTTCCGGAAAATGACTCATTTTCCAGAAAATATTTTCCAGAAGTCATTTTCCTGCTTTCCAAACACACCCTAAGTGTCCTCTGGCAAAGCAATGTTGGGATATTTTGGGAAGCGTCAACTATTCATCAAGCACCACCTTTCTTGAATGGATTGATCTTCTTTTTTCATCTAAATCTGGTCATGATCTATGTGTTATCATTTCTTTATGTTGGAAGATTTGGGATGCAAGAAATGAAAAAATATGGAACAACACCATTATTTCGGCCTCCCATATTTGTCTTTCTGCTACAAACTTCTTGTCTAATTGGTATACTGTTAATGTTGATATGCATGCTACTGCCAGGATTCCTGCTGATATCACTGTCTGGTCTAAACCCCCAACGTGTCTCCTCAAACTCAACGTGGACGCAGCACTCGACCAAGGAAGCAAAAGATGGGTTTCAGTTTCATCCTTCGCGACTCTGCAGGCAGCTTCATTGCTGCAAGCCGTCTTCCATGGAGTAATATCTTTTCACCAACCTTCTTGTTGAGAGTGACTGCCAGCAAGTCATCAACAACATCCTTCATACTTTTAATTCTGCATCATATTTTAATCTCATTATTGCTTATATTAGATACATAGCTTCTAGTTTTGTCAACTTAAGCTTTTTCTTTGCTAAACGGTCTGCGAACAGGGTTGCCCATTGTTTAGCTAGGGAAGCCTTGTCATTGACTGACTATTTCTCTACCCCATTTCCGTCCATTGCTCACATTTTGAGCTTGGATTTTAATTAATGATATCTAGCTTTATTTTCAAAAAAAAAAAAAATGAAACGCCCAAAAACCAACAAAGAAACTCCTCAAACAAAACCCTCTTTTTATGTAGAGTACCCTCCATTTCTCTACACATTTTTCCTCCAGACGTAGCATCATGATTCGTTTGATTATTAATTAAATATTATTTTTAATAAGTGTTGAAATTGATCAATTCAAAAGCACCGAATAAATAAAAATCACATTAAAATATAGGAAAGAAAATTCAGAAGGTTTAAAAAAACATTTTCCAATAATAAACATAATAAATAAAATATAACACAATAATATATATTAAGAATAAGTTTATTTCAAAAAAAAGAATAAGTTAAGTTGTGCGTCACAACTCAAAAACATACAACCTAACCGGTAAAGGCAGAACACTTGTTACTTTCTATTTTAATGCAATCTTTAATGAAGTTCACTAATAGTTTAAATGAAATGAACTTTCAGAATTATAGTTCAACCAACATATATATATGCTATTTTTTTTTTTTGAAAATAACATATATATGCTATTAAAAGATGATCATTGAAAAGAATAATAGAAAAATTTTAAATATTTAATAGAAATGAACGGCAATGAAGAATAAATTCAAATAATAAACCAAAAAAAAAGGTACACAAGTCGAGGGTCCTCAAGCTTTGCCATTTTGCTAAGAATTTCACTTTAAAACATTAAAACACTTGCACAGCCACAGCGAGTATTACTTAATAATACAGTTCCAATCCAACAAAGCATAAAAGGATAACTATGAAAACATAACAATCTTTTATGCATCAATCCAAGAACATTATGAAACAACAAAATTCATAAAGACAATACAACATAAGCAAGGTCAACACAAATAGGATCGAATTGAATTCTGGGTTGCAACCTTTAGCTCTCTAGAAAGCAGACATTAGCACTTGACATGTTTGAAAGTAGACAGTTCCTTCACTCCTCCTTACATCACACATTTAAATCCTGTGGACCTGTTCTGCAAAGAAGACATCCAACCTGTATAGAAATGTAACAGTGAGCTGGTGAAACATGAGGCAGGATCATTGAGCAGGTACCTCTGGACCTGTAAATCTTCACAAATGCATAAGATCACAATACAAAACTCTTAATAAGAACACAATTAGTCACAGTATTCCAAAAGAAAGGATAAAGAACACAATCCTCTGTAATTTGACCTTAGGAAAGCGGAAAGTGCTCCTATAACTGTATGAAGGTCTTTCATGAAAATACTTGGAACCCACTTTTTTATTTGTAGTTTAAAAAAAAAAAAAATTCGAAGCCTATTGCAGGTACACATACACACACAAAGTGAGAATGCACAAAGTAAGAATTCAAGTGGAAAAAAAAAACATTTTACAGCATATTGTAATTAAAATAACTTCTCTGATGAGTAAATTAAGGCAACAAAATTAGAAAGTTAATTGTTGAAGAAAAAGAAGAAAATAATGAATCAAGATACTATAGGTTGGCTTATTTGTTCTCCCTCTTATATCAAGTTAATGCTCTTTAACACATAGGAGGAAAGGATTAAAGAGATTTTGCTTTTTCAATATCACAATACAGTGAGCCTGTACATCACCTGCACAGTGGAAAATGGGCAGTGAGTTACGTAGTATATTTTTAAAAAATGGGCCGCTTTCCACAAAACATATTTGACTCCAATGGTAGAAACACTTGGGATTGAGAAGAAATAAAGTAAAAAGCAAGAGAAAGAATAAAGAACTACCAGTAGTTTTAACTGGAATATCTCCAGCTATTGCTGCTGCTGATAATCATCATAAAACTGTTCGGGGTGGTGCTCAGCACCATTCCTGCTGCCATTTTCAAATGTGCCAACATCATTGTTATTAGCAGAATCTGTCTGTTCTCTTTCCCTATTCCACTGCTCAATCTTTGCCCTTCTCTCAGCACTACCTTCCCTTACCATACCACTATTATCATTCTTGTCAGGTTGTTCCCTTTCCCTATTCCATTGTTCAATCTTTGCCCTTCTCTCAGCACTACCTTCCCTGACTGGACTCCTATTTCTCCTACCACCAGGACTCCTGCTATGTCCACTTCTTCTACCAGGACTTCTGCTTCGTGGTCTCCTCCCTCGTTCATGGTGACGATGATCACCTCCTCTTCTAGGATATCCACGGCCACCATATGGGCGCTCATCATGGCCATGATGACCACGAGGACTTCTGCTTCTACTATGGCTGCGCCTTCGCCTGCTCTTCCCAAATAACTGCCGCCTCAGCTCTCTTCAAAAGGAACGAAAACAACCAATTACACCATACTAATAAGAATTGAGATATCAAAATACTGTGTGTATATGAAAGAGAGAGACACAAACACACCTGCTAATCTTTTTCAAATGCATGAAGTTGCAATACCCACCTCGGTTACACACATTTTCCTCATACTGCCTACAGGTTGCTTCACGAAAGTCGGTCACTGGCGAGAAGTCAACAATAATGGGGCGCCCTAAACATACATTCAATTTTAATGATGATCAGCAAAAACAAAAACAGGATTCTTACTAGCGCTTTAAATGGAACTAAATCAGGAAGCATGATATAGTGACCATGAATCAGTGATTATGCCCTAAATCAAACAAATAGGTTTCTTTTGATACTGAATTAAAATCAATCATTTTGTTTAGGCACATATTACCATCATTCCAAATCATTGCATCAACAGACACCTTCTACACTAGCATTTTCAGTCAACATCATATAGTATGCTTTTGGAGATTCATCTTAGTTACAGGATTGTAAAGAACTGTTGAGCATTTCCTTGTGATATTTCTAGAGAGAAATTAATAGAAAACTAATGTGGCACCAGGAAATATGACAGAACAAGAAGCACACAAATCCAAACTTAGTAAGTTCACAAGATTAAGATTATAAAAAATGAGGAAGACTAACCTGCATAGAACCTTCCCGACAGATTCTGAAGGGCAGTAGCAGCATGTTCCTCCTCTCTGAACTGAACATACACATTGCCCACCTAATAGCAAGAAAACAGTTAATAAAAATTAAAATACCAAACCTTTTTTTCCAGAATAGCAAGTAAAGCATACCATGTGGTCTGCTAAATTATCACAGATGTTAAGATTCTCAATCTCTCCATATTTGCTAAGCTCCTCAAACAAATCCTCATAGAAGTCCTGCACATTCAGAATTACGTCAACAATTACACCAAAAGAAAGCTAAAAGCTTGCAACAATCACAGGGAATCGAATGAAAATACCTAAAAGCTAAAAGTACCAATTAACGGAGAGTGTCTCACACATAAATTAAGAACATTAAAAAGCCCAAACAAGAACATAATTACGAAACCAAAGAATATAGGTACCTACCTCGAAGTGGTGCTGGATCTTGCGGGGATCGAGAGGCTGACCTTGAGGGTCAACGCCGGGGGTAATCATGTCGGGGCGCTGGTACATGTTGGAGAGGAGGAGGGTGGGGCTGATGCTGGGCTTGGTGTGGAGGCGAGAGCAGCGGTCGCCGTGGCGGCAAGCGCCAATCTTGAAGTAGAAGGGGCAGTTCACCCTGTCTTTCTCTGTACCGAATATGGACGCCAAGTGCTCCGCCATTTTTCCCCTTTCTTCGCCGTCTGTGAATTCAGCTCCAAACTCTAAAGCTTATTATAATTAGGGTTTCTATTTCTCAGATTTCCTTTTATTGAGGGACCGGACCGGACTGGGAGAAGAGGGGCGAGGCGGGCCGGGGGTTCTAGCTCTATTTATAGCCCGAGAGTATAATCATTAATTGAGGATTTGATGAGGTTTTTGTCATATCCATATAGAATTGTGTAAGGGACAGATTCGGTCGGATCAAGTGGTTCGGATTTGATTTTGTAACCCCAATCTGTTTGTAAAAAATGAAAAATCGTCGGACATTTGAATTTTGGCCTCCGTCTTATTTTCGATTTTCCGTCGAATAAATCGGTTTAAAAAAAAACAGTAATTCAAAATTTTTACTTTTTTCTAGTTAAACACTTAACTGAAATTAATTTTAGTCCAAACAAATGAAACAACAAAACATTCAATTTACAAAATAAAGTGAAAAAGTAAACCCTAAATTATACAAAATTACATCAAAATCACTAACTATCTAAGTCAGTAAATCAGCAATTATACAAATTATAATTTAGAAATTACATCTTAGTAACTTAATTACACAAAAATACAATTCAGTCATTCATTGAAAAGTTAATTTCATTTTTGGTCCTAGATATATAGGTGGCAATCCACTTTAAGTCCTTTTTTATTAAAACATTCACTTTTGGTCCTAGTATTATTGTGGCATGACCATTTTTGGTCATTTATCAACAAAACAGTTTAAATATCATTAAATACAAGGACACTTTGGTTCAACATAAAATAAACATAAAAAATATAGCGGTTCAACATAAAATAAACATAAAAAATATCAGTATGAATTTTTTCAAAAAAATAAACATAAAAAATATAGCGGTTCAACCTACTTTGTATAAAAGAGATTAAAATGTGTTTGTATTTAACGACATTTCAACGATTTTGTTGAAGAATGACTAAAAATGGTCATGCCACAATAATATTAGGACTAAATAAGGATATTCTAATAAGGAATAAGGGTCAAATAGGCCACTAAACTACACATCAAAATGCAATTAAGCCATCGAACTAAAAAACAATGCAATTAGGTCCCTGAATTACACAAAATCATACAATTTGATCCAAAATGACTTGTTTTACCTGCTTTACCGGTTACCGATTTTAAAAAATAATTTTTTAAAATAATTTTAAATAAAATATTAATTAAAATTAAAATTAAGAATTAAAAAAAAAACTTCCGGTCAGAGACGAATCGTCTCCGGCCGGAAGTTTTCTTTTAATTACTAATTCTTAATTTTTAATTTTTAATTTAATTAATTATTTTATTTAAAATTATTTTAAAATATTATTTTTAAAATTGGTAACCTGCAAAGCAGGTAAAACAAGTCATTTTGGATCAAATTGCATGAGTTTGTGTTGTTCAGGGACCCAATTGCATTGTTTTTGGGTTCGATTGCCTAATTGCATTTTGGTGTGTAGTTCAGTGGCCTATTTGACCCTTATTCCTTCTAATAAAAAAGGACTAAAAGTGGAGTGTTACATATAAATCTAGGACCATAAATGGAATTAACTCTTCATTGAATTTACATTTTACAAAACCAATTAAGCCATAACTCTAAGTCTCCAATACTCCATAAGTGCAGAAGTTGTGAAGCATGCATCCAAGTACCAATCATAATTCCTAAATCCTAATCTTCTTCTGATGAAATTAAAAGTTATAAAAGTTAAGTAAACTTGTCAAAAGATATAAATTATAATAATTAATATTGTAATAACTAATAACAGAAAGTTAGGATTGGGACAAAGGGTGCTCAGAATGCTTATTTTTACATATCATGTAAGGATTGGGGGCAAATTGCTCATGAGTTATGGATTGACCACAGTTCATGGCAACATACCAAACTCAATCCATGAATCCCAAAATTTAGAGATCTGATTTTCTTTTTAATTAGGAACAGATGGAGGGAAAGGCTGTTGAGATATATCTTTCTCTACAGCTTCTGCTTCCATATCATGTTCCACATTTTGAGAGGGAGGTTGACTTCCATACCCACCAACACTTTCCATCTATAACATATAGTAGGAAAGTATTAGGAATCTCTCAATTTAGGAACTAGGGCATTTCATCATTCATAAACAATTAAACATAGTTTAGTTAATTGCACATTTCATCATGTATGCAGAATTGCAGATTCCATAAGACATTTAAGGGTCACATATCTATAAACTTGCACAATTCCACACTTGCAAATTACAAAACACAAAGAAATCCATAATCAAGCATTGAAGCAAAGTATGCAAACATATACTTTAAAATGCTCATCATTTATATGGATTTCACACTTAGGGGCTAGGGCTTCCATCAAATCAAGGGCAATTTATTAAGCCTTTAAGCCTTTAAGGGACATATATCCATTAACCAAACATCATAAACTGATAAACATTCAGAGTTGCACATAAATTACATAATCAGCATACAATAACACAAAGAAATTCATAATCAGGCATTCCAGATTTAAGCAAAGTATGCAAATAGCCTTACTTTATAACGCTCATCATTTATTCATTTATATGGATTTCACACTTAGGGGTTAGGGCTTCCACTAAACTGGAAAATAAGTAAATAACAAACTGGAACATAGGGGTATAATTTCTCAAAATTAGAGTCAAGGGACATGCAAACTGCAAACTGGAACTTCCGAAATATAATTAAAAAAAATCCTAGTATATCAATATCAAAACCCTAGTATTTAATTTTCAGAAAAAAAAAAAACACCAAAGATATAGATATCAAATATCACTCTATCACATATTCACAAAATAATAAAAAAGTAAATTAGGGTTTAGCAATTACTTCGTTTCTAAAAAATAATACCCCGAGAACAAAGGGCTTCGATTCCTAGCCAGTAAACTACAATCCACAACCACGGCTAACTCTCTAGAGTCCACGTGTCATTGTCTCTGTGTCTCACTCTCACAATAACCGATTCACAGATTCAGGGACCAAGGCTTCCACCGGAGACTAATAGGACTCTGAGAAGTGAGAACTAAGAAGGGCAGAAAAGAGAACGAGAGAATGAGAGAGTAATCTGAAAAGAGTCTGAGACAAAGATGAGAGAATAGTCTCAAAGTCTCAAACCAGAGAACAAAGAGAGAAGAGAGATTAAGAGAACGAGAAAATTCTCTAGAAGAGGATAAGAGGGCGACTGCGCAAATGAGGGTTTCAGCTTAACAGACTTAACATCGAAATATATATATTACACTAACACGGCGTCAAATGTATATGTAGTATACAAACCCTAATGCTACATCAAATTTTCGGATGGGTTCAGGTAGCATTAAATGCCCCCAACCCGATTTCAAATACTCGGCTATTTCTTCTCATCAGATCGGGTTAGCAATTTTGGATTCGATTGAAGTTAAACAACGGTGAGTCTGTTCTCGGGTCGAGCTGGTTCTTCGGGTTGGTCGAATCTTACTCAGTCCTATATGCATGTAGGAGAGATAGGGAAGAGGAGAGAGGAAAGCAAGGAAAAAGGAAAAAAAATGACAATAAAAAATTAAAAATAACATATTTACGCGCGCATCAGCTAGGCGTAGTAGGTTGCGCATTTCGCGTACCTGCAATCTTACTTTGCCCCTTTCTTTTCAAATCCTGGGGCCCACAAAAAAATTACATTTGTAGGAATAAAAATCCACAAAAGTCACCTCTCTTATTAGTAAAAAAATCATAGGTTGAGTTTTTCTTCTTAAAAAACCGAGAAAAAACCACTATTGTGGTTGCTCTGATTATTTTGTAAATTAAGTCAAACATATGGATACAATTGACCTTTAAAATTTGGCATACGTTCTTATTAAATTTTATAAAGGGTCAAATAGGCCGTCAATTTTTATCTAAAAAATCAATTAGGACCCTAAACTTTTAAAGTTGTAAAACAATCAACATCTCATTTTAGTGCAATAAAGCCTAAAAATTAATTAATGACCTGCTATTACATGTCACTAGAGTTCCAGTCAACATTCTGGCAAACTCCGGTGACATTTCTAGCAACAAATTAACCGACGACCATTCTAGGTCACCGATCGATTTTGAATTAACGAAGAAGGCAACCAGAGAAAGCAACCATTGCCTTCTCACCGTGAGAAGGCAACCCAGTGGCTGCCTGTTGCCTTCTCACTGGATAAGGCACCTGAGAAGGCAACCACTTGTTTTCTCAAAGAAGGTAACCTAGTTGCCATTTCTGTTAATTCAAAATCGACCGTCGAACGTGTTGGTCGAGTTCAACCCCTACTCGATTCGTGACATAACGTTGTGGCTTACCATGGAAGGATGTGGTTAAATGGTTAATGTCCACCTGTTTATCACAAATTGGTTTTAAGTAGGATATGGCAACTAGATACACAATGAACTTTGTGGTTAAGTGTACTTGACTTACAACAATCATAGGATGGGTGACCTCCTGGGAAGTAAGCATAATGTAGTGTTTAGATCGATCAATTGGTATTGGAGCTAAGGATCGAGTCAGGCGCAACTGGACCTGGTGTTCAAAGGTTGCAATGGAGGGAGATTGTTGCGCTTTGGCCGAGTTTAGCCACTGCTCGATTCGAGACGTGGCGCTGTCAGTCGAGTTGGCCAAGTTCAGCCCCTACATAATTTGAGATGTGACACTGTGGCTTACCATGGAGGGATGTTGTTAAATGGTTAATGTACACCTACTTATCAGTTATCACCAATTGGTTTTAAGTATGATATGACAACCACATAGGTACTCGGAGGGAGATTGTTGGGCTTTGGCTGGGTTGGCCGAGTTCAGCCACTGCTCGATTCGAGACGTGGCGCTGTGGTTGGGAGATTGTTGGATGTCGGTTTGGTTGGCCGAGTTCAGTCCCTACTCAATTCAAGATGTGACACTGTGGCTTACCATATGGAGGGATGTTGTTAAATAGTTATGTACACCTACTTATCACCAATTGGTTTTAAGTAGAATATGACAACCAGATAGCCAAAGAACTCTGTCGTTCAGCGTGCTTGACTTACACAGCCATCACAGCACAGGATAGGTAACCCCTTGGAAAGTAAGCATAATGCAACGTTGAGATCCATCAGACCGTAGAACTGTCGTCGGTCGATATGTTGTTGTTGGAGTTAGTCGGAGGTTGTCAGAACATTGATCGAAATCCTAGTGACCTGTAATAGCAAGTAACTAATTGATTTTTGGACTTCATTACACTAAAATGAAATGTTGATGAGTTTAATTGCAACTTTAAAAAGTTCAAAGGTCTAAATTAACCTTTTTAGGTAAAGTTCGAGGGTCTATTTGACACTTTTTCCTTTTTATTTTTATTTTTATTTTATTGAATCTGTTGGACATAGGATTCTTTTGTGTCGAAACCTGTTAGGAGAAGAATAATTTTTTTTGGGAATAACTATAGATTTTGAGAAGATGAATTATATGTTGAGACATATAAAACAATTTTACAAAATATTTAAAATTAACTTTTATCTTCTTGTGGTGCACTCTTTATTAGGTTATCTTTAATCTTTATCCCTACTATTTTGTTAGTGAACACTGTTGAATTTCTACCCATCAATGCTAGGAAATATAATACTAATTAATAATAAATTATTTGTATCAAAATGTAATATTTAGGGTTAAATAGTTATTTATGAAAAAGATAAATTGTTTAATTGTTTCTTGTGAAAGAAAATATAATACTTATGACGAAAAATGTGATGCTTTTAAATTAAAATGTAACATTAAGAGTTGAAGAGTTACTTATGATGAAAATTGTAATATTTGATCTCATAGGAGAATTTGCCCAACAATTAAAGTGATAAAATGCATTATTTTCAAGAGATTTAGAAGTAAAGTACATTTCTTAAGTCATGTTCTTTTCATGCCACTTTATTATGATGTTGGTTCTAATAGAAATACACTTGGGCCTTAACTTTCTGGCATCTAGAAGGGTTTGGTCAAACAAACATCCAAGGTAGAAACATGATTGATTTACTCCGTATTTGATAAGAATTAACCTTTCATGGCAAACTCTTTCAAGAGTATGGTGGACTCTTGGTATACTTGTTGGGAGATAGCCAAGATAGGTCATGTTGGCCCTACAATGAACAAAACATGCTCCACAATGAAAACTGCCAAACCACAAACTAACTAGGGGACACAAACTTGCTGAAAATGATGGCTGCTATTAAAACTGTTGAGAATTATTATATTATATTATGCCTTTATGCCTGTTGAAAGATGAAATGGCTTCAATAGTGTAGCATAAAAAGATGAAATGGTATCAATAGTATAGAAAGATGAAATGAGTTCAATAATGTAGCATAGAAAGATGAAATGTCATCAAAAGTGTAGAGGTTCCAACATGTATATATATGACAGTATGCCATTGTAGTAAAAGCAAGAAAGAAACACAGAATTTTTCTGAATTCACATGGTATCAGAGCCTATTTCCTAGGCTGTTTTTCTTCTATTTTTTTTCCAAATATTACCGACAGTTTGGCATAAAACAACAACTGTTTTTTGGTCATCTCTCTCTCCTTCGGTCTTCGATCAAGGTGTCATTTTCTCCATTGGGTTCATTTCGAGGAGACGTATTTAGCAGTGTCTTTTTTCAGATCCTTCGTCGTCGTCAGTCAACGCTGGTCAATGCCGGTCAACGGTACTGTTCCGGTCAAAGGCACTGTTCCGGTAAAATATTCCGGTCAACAGTACTCTCTCACTCACCTGTTAATATTCTTTTTTGTCATCTATGTCTTCAACTGGTTATGAGGAAACTTCTGACAGTGTTGAGAATGTTATTTCTAGCTCAGTGTTTGTGCCTAATTTATCTGGAAATCCAGTTATTACCTCTGAAAAATTTATGTGGGTCACAAAACTACCATTCGTGGTCTGATTCTGTTGAAATGTCGTTTATGGGCCAAGGTGTTAGTGACCATTTGGAAAAGGGGGAAGAAAAGGTTCCAGAAAATGAGAAGGCAATTTGGAAAAGAGTGGATGCCCAACTTTGTAGTCTCTTGTGGCAATCCCTTTCACCTAAGTTAATTCAACTGTTCAGAGTTTTTAAATCATGTGTTGAGGTATAGAATCAAGCCAAGTCCTTATACACTAATGATGTTTCTCAATGTTACACAACTGTTAATAATTTGGTTAACTTAAAGAATGATGGTATGAGTATGGAAGCATTTCTTGGGAAAACTCAAAGTTTATTAACTAAGTTTAATAAGCTATTACCAACTGGAGGGACACCTACGGAACAGATTGCCCAACGTGAAATTTTTTTTATTGTTTTTGTTTTATCTAAATTAGGCAATGAGTTTGAGAATACTCGAAACCATATTCTTGGAGATAATGTTGTACCAAGGATCCAAGAATTGTTCAAACGCCTTCTTCAAGTGACTTCCTTTCCTAGTGACGGTAAATATGTTACCGGAGTAATATTAGGAAAGTAAAGTGCAATATTGTTTGAGTACAAGAGTGTTTGTGTGTCAGAAACAGATCCCCCTCTCCTCTACAACAGAGCTCTTCTTATAATTGAGGTAGAACGACTCTTTGTGACTTGTAACGGTTGTTCAATGATGGTGAGCCTTCAATGGTAGTGGAGCTGTTTATAATGATGGTGAGAAGTAACTCCTCTTTAATGTGCTGACCACTCATCTTCAATGTGTCGTCTTTGTATAACAGGTGGTCGTTGTTGCCTTTGGGTCAGTGTTGGTGGTCTGGGTCGAAAGCTGCTTGCCTGATTACTCTATCACTAGTCCCCCCCCACTCCCTAGCCAGCCAGAGTAGTTGAGATGCCTTGGGAGTAATCTTTCTGCTTTTTACCGCCCCCGTTAATCTTGCATCCACTTCCTCATCATTTTTTTTTTGTCGAACGGCAAGAGAATTGTGGCTGAGGCACGGGGCCTCGGCCGATCGTAGCCGAGGCGAGACCTCGGCCACTATGACCAAGGTGCGCGGGACCTCAGCCATGGGAATTTTGGCTGAGGCATGACCTCGGCCATAATTAAATTTTTTTTGATACTTTGAAGACACTGGTGACTTGAATTGCATATTTCTTTAGCAAAAGCAACATGGGCCTACTAAGTCTGCCATGAATTGTAGCTATGTCAAGGACTATGAATTTGTTGCCATGTTGACTTTGTTTGCCTGACATCGTTAGATCGAAGGTAAGCATTTGGAAGAAAGGAAATTTGATTTTTTTCTTCTTCCTTTTGAGGAAGTTGATACTGCCATTTTATTCTTTCACTCTCTTCTGTATTATTCTTCCCATGACAATGTTCATACCCGAAGCTACACTCCCTTCGCGGGTTGTCTGCTATATCCCAGCAACTATGTCGTTTCTCAATATCCTTCCAGCCCTGAAATCCTTCCCTTTCGTTGTACCTTACATTCTATTCGAGAACACCATGTTAGTCACCAACTTTAATGCCATGATCTGATCTCGAGGCTATTCCAGCTTGGAAGTGCATACGAGTGGGTTGTCACTAAAAAACTAGGGCGTTCCTCTGAGAGTGATCTTGCCTTAGTGATTGAAGAAAAACTAGAGACACCTAAGTGCAACGGTGGAAGCACCACCGCCAAATACCAATACTCAGATTCCCAAAACTCCATGACGCCATATTTTGAGTCTAGCAATTCCTTACTGGTGCAACAGACGCCATGCAAATCTTCCCAGCAAGTCTCGGTCATGCCGGAAAACCATAAAAACGACACTAACAATCAATCCCAGAGCAACAATAAGATAGTCTAGACTGGATTCACATCAAAGCAGATTTCCACGCAACAACCCGGATTGAGCATCCGACCATTGAAGAGTCGTCGGACAGAGCACATCTCGGCCAATCGTACCGTGAGCATGAACACTGGTCGACTGCAAAAACAAACTCAAACCAAGCAACAAACTAAAATGGAGATACACCAATCCATTGGTAGCACTGGACACTGGTCATCAAGAATAATGGATGGTCTGGAGAAATAAGGACCACTTCTGGCTGTTGCCTCGGCCACGGCCGATCTAGATTCCATAAAATAATTCTGAATGTAGTTTGTGTCATAAGAATGAAGGGAATGAATTTCTTGACATTGAGGGTTCTTCCTATTTGGCAAATATGGTAGAAAACGCAGATGTACCACTTTGGCAGCAACTAGAAAAGTCCCAGTAGCAAGGATAATAGACAACCATTTCACCAAAGAAAAGTTTCCCTTACCAGAAGAAAAATTCACAGCCTTTGCAACCAAGCAGAAATTCAGGACCCCAATCCGTTCTAACTTGAAGGATAAGCAAACAATCAATCAACACTTGACACAAACTGAACCATAAGATTACGGCAACACTGAACGGGATCGAAGCGCCGCGGATCATAATCGGCTGCCATGGCCGAGGCGCGACCTCGACTGCTTTTATGATTATTATTATTTTTTTGATTTTTTTTTGGTTTTTTGGTTCGTTTGTTTGTTTGTTTTAAAAAAAAATTCTTTTGATTTTGTTTTCGGTGGTTTGTTTTTTGTTTTGCTTTTTTTTTTTTTTTGTTTTT
>CP025644.1:9980684-10084644 GCA_003576665.1 Ipomoea trifida
TTTTTTTTTTTTTTTTTTTTTTTTTTTTTTGTTTTTTTTTTTGTAATTGTTTTTTCGTGAGCACGTTCATAGCTTACTTTTACTGGCCGTAGGCTCGGTCAAAGGTTGGCTCTTCCATAGGGTAGTGAGCGAGGTCAGGCCCCGTACCATCCCTTAGGGGATAGCGTTTTCGTAACCAAGCCATGAGCTCGGTTCAAAACACGCCCTTCCGTCCGATAGCTAGCGGAATCGGATCCCGTGTTGGCCCTAAGGGAATAGAGTATGTAATATATATATATATATATATATATATATATATATATATATATATATATATATATATATATATATATATATATATATAATATTTATTTTTTGTTTTTTAACAAAATTAACTAGGGCAGACCATGACCAATAAGCGCATTGATAATCGCTGGGTCCTCTCTCGCATCCCTTCACCCTCCTGCGCGCATGCTCGGAGGCAGATGCAACTTGAGGAGGCGAACGCACTTGATGAGGCGGACGTCACTTGAGGAGGCGAACACGTGGAGGAGGTGGACGCATTTGAGAAGGCAGACAGACTTTGAGGAGGCGGACATGCCGCCATGTAAGGCAACGAGGCGGCCTACTACACTGCCTCTGGCACGTCGTTGATCTCGTCGGTGTTGCTCCAGCTCCGGTGATCACGTGATGGCGGCTTCAAGCGCTTCACCAACAAGGGCTATGGCTTCGGTGGCCTCATTGGCGTCGACATGGGGAAAATGAGTAACAAGATCCATGGGAGCTGCCAAATCCTGATCGAGTCATCTACAATGATAAGTTAATTTTTGGTAATGTGTGAAGTGTTGCCTGAGATGTGATCTCAGCTCTCAACAAGAGCACCAATGACTGTAAATATGTTACCAGAGTAATATTAGGAAAGTGAAGTGCAATATTGTTTGAATACAAGAGTGTTTGTGTGTAAGAAACAGAGCCCCCTCTCCTCTACAACAGGGTTCTTCTTATACTTGAGGTACAACGACTCTTTGTGACTTGTAACAGTTGTTTAATGATGGTGAGCCTTCAATGGTAGTGGAGCTGTTGATAATGATGGTGAGAAGTAACTCCTCTTCAATGTACTGACCACTCATCTTCAATGTGTCATCTCTGTATAACGGGTGACCGTTGTTGCCTTCGGGTCAGTGCTGGTGGTCCGGGTCGAATGCTGCTTGCCTGATTACTCTGTCACCTGGTGAGATTTCTGCACCCACCACAGATCAATATGCTCTTGTGATCCAAGGAGGTCGAGATAACCATTTGGGCAACTGAAATAAAGACCGTAGTGGACACACACGGGATCGATGTTGGAAGTTGCATGGGAGACCGGCGCTTGCCCCTACAAATGTGGCTGAGCTCAAACAGGAAGGTTCAGGTTCTAAAACTATCTCTCTTATAGAATATGAAGAGTTTTCCCGATTTAAAGCTAGTGCCCAAGCTGCTGTTGTCACTCCTGTAGCTCACACCAAAGATACTCACACTTCCCATGTTTCTCAATCTGGCCCTCTTAGATCATGGGTCATTGATTCAGGTTCTTCTGAACATATCTGTGTTAATTCTTCTTTATTAACTCACTTCATAGATTCTAAGTCTCTTCCATCAATTGTATTTGGTAATGGATCCATATGTACTGCTCATGGTGTTGGTAAAGCAAGGCCTCTTCCTAATTTACCTTTATCATCAGTTCTGTATATACCTACATGTCCCTTTAACTTGATTTACATTCGTCAACTTACTCACTCTCTGGATTGCCTAGTTACTTTTTCTTCCGATTCTGTTATTATACAGGACCGTCGTTTGGGGAAGACGATTGGCTCGGGGTATGAATCAAAATGACTATACTGCTTATCCACCCCTACTTCCGCTGTCTGTAGTGCTACTATTTTTCCTTCCCTTACTCATTGTCGTCTAGGTCATCCGAGTTTGAAGAAACTACAACAACTTGAACCATATCTCTCAAAGTTGTCTTCACTAGAGTGTGAATCTTGTCAGTATGGAAAGCATTCCAAAACCTCATTTCCTTTCTCTTTAGTTCACAGTGATATTTGGGGTCCTAGTCGTGTCACATCTGTGTTAGGTTTTAGGTATTTTGTTACGTATTGATAACTTTTCTCGTTGTACTTGTGTTTTCCTAATGCAACGACGCTCTGAACTATTTGACATCTTGCAAAAGTTTCATAATGAAATTAAAAATCAGTTTGGAGTGTCTATTAAAATTCTTCGGAGTGAAAATGCCAAGGAATATTTCAATACTCCTTTGTCTACTCTTCTTGACTCAGAGGGTATTCTCTATGAGTCTTCTTGTCCGAACACCCCACAATAAAATGGTGTGTCTGAACGGAAGAATATACATCTAGTGGAGACTGCTCGGACTATGCTTCTTCACTATAAGGTCCCTTCTTGTTTCTAGGGAGATGTTATCCTTCGTTCATGTTATCTTATTAACTGTATGCCATCATCTGCTTTACACGGCAAAATACCTTACAACCTACTGTTTCCTCAAGAGCCATTACACAAACTTCCACTTAAGGCTTTTGGTTGCACTTGTTTTGTTCAGGATATTACTCTTGGCTGTGATAAACTCGCACCCAAGTCTTTGAAATGTATTTTTGTGTGGTACTCTAGGGTTCAAAAAGGTTTCAGATGTTATTGCCCTAACACACGTTGATTCTATGTATCACCAAATGTTACCTTCTTTGAAAACTCTCCATTATTTTCATCTGACTCTACAGGGGTTGTGGATCCTTTTCCTGATGTCCTACCAGTTTCCTCGTTTGAAGGTGGGATAGAAATGCCACTACCTCCTAGTGTCCTACCTCCCAATCCATCACAAACCCACACTGTATCGTCGGTCAACATTGCCATCGACCACTACTGCTGCAAACATTGAACATGCTGATTCATCTCCTGAGCTGTCTCTTCCCTTGGATCCGGTTCCTGCTCCAGTTTCCAGTCCTCCCATTGCTAGTCGGGTAAGTAAACAGGTCTACCCGCAATCCATATCCTATATATAGTTTTGTCTCTTATCATCGTTTTCCCCCTGTTTATAATGCCTTCATCTGCAGTTTATCATCTGTTTCTGTTCCTAAATCGGTTAAGGAGGCTCTTTCTCATCCTGGTTGGCAACAAGCTATGGTAGATGAAATAGCTGCTTTACATTCCTCGGGAACTTGGGACTTGGTTCCATTACCTCCTGGCAAAACAGTTGTTGGTTGTCGATGGGTCTATAACGTCAAAGTTGGACCAGATGGACATGTAGACAAACTCAAGGCTCGACTCGTAGCAAACGGGTACACTCAAGTGTTTGGCGTTGATTACACTAATACATTCTCACATGTGGCCAAGATCTCTTTCATCCGGATCTTTCTCTATTGCTGCTATACATCATTGGCCTCCACTACTACAAAATTGATCATATAAGTATAGCTTTACACTACACCTCTTAAAAGAGGTGTGGTGTAGTGAATTCTCTAAAATAAAATAAAAATAAAAAAAAAACACTACTTGTCGCGGCACCCACTGAGATCAGGTGCCGGGAAAAGTAAATTATTAAAATAATAAGTAACTTTCCGTGGCACCTTCTCCCAGTAGGTGCCGCTGAAAGTTACATATTATTTTAATAGTTTACTTTTCGCCGCACCTACGAGCATACTTCTCCATTTCTCCGTTTCTAGAGCTTCTTCATTGCAACCATTCCCTCCGACATTATAGCGAAGCAATGAAACCACTCCTTGAAGATGCTTAAGCTTAATTGAATCAGATGAATGTAATATATCACCGTATCACACTCAGCTCTAAGCTTAATTTAGAGGGATGTGATGCCTTCAGATCTGTCGACCACCATTTCCTCTCCATTTTGCCGCCAACAGATCTGAAGTCGCCGCCGTCGCCGCCTCCCTTCCTCTGCGGAAGCTGCCATCCGATGCCACCGCCAAGCCTCAGCCGCCCTTTTTCCGCCGAAGCTGCCTCACTCGTGACTGCCACCACTCCGGAACTGTCGATTTATTTATTTATTTTATATTTAATTTATTTCAATTTTCTGTTGATTTATTTCAAATATTGTTATTATTGTGATATTTTAAGAAATTTATTGAGTTTTTGTTTATTTATTTCGAATTTTAGAGTTATTGTACTTACAATTTTTTACCAAACAACTATACTTTCCTTGATGTGCTTCTGTGTCTATTGCAAATTCATGTTAATGACAATTTTTAAGGGGAAATAGCCCATATCTGCTTTGATTAAACCAATGAAAAAACCTACTCAACCTAGCCTAAGTAGAGTTACTGGTCAATATTTATACATTTTTGAAAAGGAGAGAAGAGGAGATTATTTGGGTAAAACTGTTCAGGTTTGTCTTATATTTGGAATTTTTACTTTGTGTTCATCGTATATAGTGTCAGTTTGTTACATGTATGATACAATTCTTGTTCAGGTTGTCCCTCACATTACAAATGCCATTCAAGAATGGATTGAACGCGTAGCAGCCATTCCAGTTGATGGAAAAGATGGCCCAGCTGATGTATGTATCATAGAACTGGGTGGAACTATAGGTACACTAACAATTATCTTCACATGGGATAACATTAATTCTTTCTCTACATAGGTTGGACTGAGAATTACCTCTCTTATTTGGTGTAGGTGACATTAAGTTGATGCCATTTATTGAGGCATTAGGACAATTCTCATATCGCGTTGGTAAGGTTCTCTGCATAGCACTATGGTATCTCTCTGTCTGGTTCTTCTTATTGCAAGTGATGTGTGTATGTTTATTTCACCTAAATATAAGGATTGACCGACTGACTTCTGAGGATGATTTCTATTTTTTATCAGCAACTTGATGAGAATGTCAAGGAGAAATTTCCCGGTTTTGACATGTTCCGGTATGATCAGTGCATATCATGTATGGACCTATTCTATATGCAGTTGAATTTGTAAGGCTACTTTTGATGTTCTCTGCATGTTTTTCACTCCCAGGTAGAGAATATTGTCTCTCTTTATGATGTTTCCAACATATGGCATGTTCCTTTGCAGCTAAGAGTGAGTAATTGTAGTATATATAGTTTGTTTGTTTCTAATCTTTCCTTTATATTTTGATACAATGCATAGTAAATCATTTGTTTCTTTTGGTTTAGGACTAGAAGGCGCATGGGGCCATTTTGAGAGCCCTGAACCTCAATGGGTTTGTCCAATAGGCTCCTTGATTCTTGCATTGTATTATTCTTCAATAATTTATTGTTTGGATTTTGGAACTTTTTTTTCCTGAATATTGAGCATAGTTATTACATTGTAATCTATTTTTTCTATTGTTATGATATTGTTCTTTATCACCCTCAGAGTTGCAAAGGAACTTGAATTGAGAGAATGGACATCTCATGCTGAACTTTGTGACTTGCTACATAAACCAGTAGGTTCCCTAAATTCCTAAATTTTGAAAGGAAAGGATTCCCTTTTATTTGCTTTCCTCTTTCTGAACTCAATTCTATTTGATTAACAGGTAAGAGTGACCATGGTTAGAAAGTACACGGGCCTGTCAGATTCTTACCACTCTGTACTGAAGGTGAACTTATTCATCTTTGGCATCGTTTTCGTCTTCTTTTTTTCTTTTATAGGATAGCTGTTCACTGGATTCTAGTATCTTTGCATTGTGCACATTGGTTTGGCCAATGTTGATTCCTTGTATTCAGATATGACATATATGGATAAATCTGATTTCAATAACATTTCTCTTTAGTTCATCTCTTTTATAATTCTTACTTTTCCTTGGATCAGAACTATCTCATGTGCTTTGTTTACTTAGTAAAAGCTTAAGCTAGAAATTGTCACTACTACAAAATTCTCTTTGTTGTTTGTAGAGAAAAAAATAACACCTCTTATGGGTTTACACTTAAATTGAGGAAGCATATAAGAACAAGAAGGCTTGAGGATGTGAGACAACTTGGATATGACAGGGTACATCATTTTATTTTATTTTTTTGTGATTTTATTTCAAATTTGCAACTTTTCAGTTTGGACTGGGTGCTATTGCTTTCTATGTAAGCATGATATTTTTGAATTTGGCATATTTTTTCATATGGGGAACTGGAACCAGTGGATATTTTCAGATAATGTTACTTCAGTTAGTAAAAATTTCTTTTTCCATGTTGTAGGAAAATTGTCTTTTAACACTGAAGAACGAAGTCGAGCATTGTGTTAAAATGGCAGAATTGATAGAATATAATTTGGAAGATGTTCATGCTGCTATCTTAGCAGTCTGTGTTGCACTTGCAAAAGGAATGAGTTGGGATGATCTAGCTCGTATGGTGAAAGAGGATAAGAAATCTGGGAATCCAGTTGCAGGACTTATTGACAAGTTGCATCTTGAAAGAAATCACTACTACAAAAATACCTTTTAACGTCGGTTATTTAGGACATACGACGTCGGTTATTTTTCGGCGTAGTTCTAGCAGACGTTATAAATAAATTATACGACGTCGGTTTTTAAAAATTAACGTCATATATTATTTTTAAAATTTTAAATAAGTACATACGACGTCGGTTTTTTCAAAAAACCGACGTCGTAGTTTTTAAAAAATTAAATAGAGTTACAGCGTCAAAAAACTGACGCCATATCTCTTTTTAATAAAAAAAAAAACTGTAAAATCTATGAGCGGCAGATCCTCCATTGTTGGGAGACGGTAGCAGTAGCTTGAAGAAGCAACGCCCAGTGTAAGAGTTGAAGAGGCTGAGAAGAGAAGGTCCAGATCCACGAGGATGCAGTTTGTATCCAATAAAGGTCCCGATCCACGAGACATATTCTTCCTTGGAGGTTGCCGGCAGCGAGGAGGAGGTGGTGGTTGGTGGTCTCGGTGGCGAAGAGAAGGCGAGGGAGAGAGCCGTGGATGCGTCAGCGGAGGTGGACAAAGTCGGGGGATGAGCTGCATGGAGTGAGTTTCCACGACGGAAATGGAGAGGTGATGAGCTGACGCCATCAACCACCTTGCCTCCTCTACCGCTGAACCAGGAGAAAACGAAAGCCAGTGAGTTTCCGCCGCTTGCTCAACATCTGCCTTCCAACACAAAAAAAAAAAAAAAAAATTAATACACCTTCGAAAATGAATTATTTTTTTGCAAAGTGTAATGAATAATGAAGTTATACATCTTGCAACTGTAATGAATAATGAAGAAGAGGAAGGAAGAGGACGTACCTGTTGTTTCGCTATTATTTTAAAAATTTCCCTATATTATTGGCTATTCTTTTAGGCTATCTATATTGCTGCAAGTGTATTGAATAATGAAGAAGAGGAAGGAAGACGGAATACACCTGCTGTTTCACTGGCAGATTTGTGTGAGAGAGAGAGAGGCAGTGCGCAGATTTGCAAGAGAGAGAGGCAGTCCGTAGCGTACAGATTTGCGAGATGAGAGTGCGTACAGATATGCATTAAGTATAAGTCTCAAATTTTTTTTTTAATTCAGAACATATGACGTCGGTTCACAGTAAAACCGACGTCGTATGTCTTAAATTTTTTTTAAAATCAAAATTATTTAGAACATACATTTTTTTAAAAAAATATTATTTAGAACATACGACGTCGGTTCTTTATTTAGAACCGACGTCATATGTCTATAATTTGTTTTTAAAAAAAATTTATTTAAAACATACGACGTAGAACCGACATCGTATGTCTTTAATTATTTTTTAAAAAAATTATTTAAAACATAGAACCGACGTCGTATGTCATAATATTTTAAAAAAATATTTATGACGTCGATTTTTTCCATAAACCGACGTCGTAAATAATATATATTATTTTTGTTTTATTTTATTGACATATAACGTCGGTTTTTAAAAAATCGACGTTGATTGGGCGACGTAGTATCCTTTTTCTGTAGTAGTGAATTGCATGACATTATTTCTTAGCAACAATCTTGATGAAATGGATGATGATGAAAAGACACAACTTGTGGACAAAGTATGGCTTGATTGAACCCTCTGCTTTTCCATTGCTTCCTTTTGTATTTTTAGAATGCTTTGATTTTCATTTTTCTAATATTATGTTAAAGTCAATGACTTGTATATCTGTTTATCTAAGTAGATGTTAGGAATACTGCCATAGTGGCGTGAGTTGATGAGCATAATATTTTTGAAAGGTTCATAATTTTACATTAAATCATTTTTTGTTATTATCCTAAATTATTTGTCAAGCAATCAACATTTTAGCTTAAAAATGGAATTGTAGAAATGAATATGCAATTGTGTGTGCGTGTGCGTGTGTATTATATATATATATATATATATATATATATATATATATATATATATATATATATATATATATATATATATATATATATATATATATATATATATATATATATATATATATATATATATATATATATATATATATATATATATGACTTTCCACCACACCCGCTCCAGCAGGTGTAGTGGAAAGTCATATTTTTTTATTAAAAAATACTTTCCGTGAGCGGGTGTAGCGAAAAGTGTGTATAAAAAAATTAAAAAATTCATAAGCTTTCCGCTACACCTCTACAGGTGTAGCGGAAAGTCAATCACTTTTAGAGTCACTTCCATCCGCTACACCTCTACAGGTGTAGCGGAAAGACTTTTACAGGTGTAGCGAATGTGTTTTTTTTGTACTACTGCTCTATACCAATTAGACATCAAGAATGCATTCTTACATGGGGATCTCAAAGAGGAATTATATATGGAGCAGGCTCCTGGATTTGTTGCTCAAGGGGGGGAGACTAACTTGGTTTGGAAATTAAAACACTCTATTTATGGATTGAAACAGTCTCCACATACCTGGTTTGGACGCTTTAGCACAGTTCTATAAGATTTTTGGTTAATTCGGAGCAAAGTGGATCATTCTGTGTTCTATCGGCATCAACAAGGTAAAAGTATTTATCTTGTTGTTTATGTCGATGATATTGTTATCACATGAGATGATGCGGAAGGAATGGTCCAGTTAAAGCAACATCTTTTTTAACACTTTGAGACAAAAGATCTTGGAAAATTAAAATACCTCTTAGGGATAGAAGTTGCCTAGTCAAAGCAAGGGATTTGTATATCTCAACGAAAATATGCTTTAGACATATTAGAGGAAACATGTATGCTTGATTGCAGACCAATTGATACTCCATGGATCCTAATATTAAGCTTGTACCAGAACAAGGGGAACTCTTTTCAGATCCAGGAATATATCGAAGGTTGGTTGGAAAACTGTTGTACTTAACAGTCACCCATCCTGACATTTCTTTTGCAGTAAGTATTGTGAGTCAATTTTTTGCCTCTCCATGTAACAGCCATTGGGATGCTGTCATAAGGATTCTACGATACATCAAGAAGCCTCCCGGGACCGGAGTGTTATATAAGGATCATGAAAATACAGAGATTATTGGTTATATTGATGCTGATTGGGCTAGATGCCCCTGGGATAGCAAATCAACATCAGGATACTGTGTTTTTTCTTGGAGGCAACCTAATATCTTCGAAAAGTAAGAAGCAAAATGTGGTGGCTCGATCTAGTGTAGAGGCAGAATATTGGTCAATAGCTTTGGGAACATGTGAACTAATCTGGTTAATGCATCTCCTATCTAAATTAAAATTCTACATGAAAGGGCCGATTAAACTGATGAGCGACAATCAAGCAGCTTTGCATATTGCATCCAATCCTGTCTTTCATGAGAGAACAAAACACATCGAGATTGATTGTCATTTTGTTCGTGAAAAGATTGCATCCGGAGAAATTGTTACCTCATTTGTAGGTACAAATGACCAATTGGCTTACATCTTCACCAAAGGTTTAAGGGGTCTTAGAGTTGAATATTTGTGTAACAAGTTTGGAGCTTTTGATATTCACGCTCTAGCTTGAGGGGGATGTTGAGAATTATTATATTACTAGTTTTACATGCGCATTGCACGAATGGGTTAATGCCCAATGTTTATATTTAAATAAATATTTGAAACTATATCAATGCAAGATTATATAGGAAAAGTTTATACATATGTAATTGAATGTCGAATTTTTTTATTTAAATTTGTAACTCAAAGTATATGAATCCAAGATAATATAGGAAATTCATTATAATTGTAACTAAAATAAATGTTTGCATTCATCATTTGGTTGAGAAAGTAGCTATGAATAGATACTATATTGTAATAGAGTCAATATCACTCAAAAAAAATGTTTGTAACTTTATAAAATCGATAGTCTAAATATTTGGTCTAAAAATGATAGTCTAAATAAATACTACTTTTAGTTTGAATTTTTTGAGTATTCTTATTAATTCTCTTTTGAATAACATTGTCATTGTCTTCATCTTTATTATTTGTTCTTTTCCTTTTTGTTGGTAGTGTGTTATTTGCAATTGAGTTATTGTTGGTAGCATAGATGACAACGTCAAGCAATGAAATTATGATACAGGAGTTATGGAGTTTCCTTTAGGTATTCTGCTCGGGGTTCATTTTGGTTCAACAATTATTGTTGAATGAGTTATTGTGGATAAAGAAATCCCTAGTTTAAGGAAAAAGATTAAATAAATTAGTAAATATTTGAAAATTTTAAATATGATGTATTCCAAAGATATTAAAAGGTAGTTTCTCACTTCAATTTGCTGGGTAATGGGTTATTTGAGTACTTTTATTGTCAACAAATCTCCCAAGTAGTTAATATGATTGGTTTCAAACTATTCTTTTTTATTTTTTTCATAGTATTAATAAAATACTTGGTAAATAAATATATAACATTATTTTGTATTATAACTTTGATATTTAATTACAAGATAGTGTAAAAAGAACATAATGAACAATATAATGAATATGAATTAATGAATTTAAATGTACATAATCTTTGTATTAGAGAAAATAAAAACAATATAACTGATGAAATTATTTTTCTTATTTAATTTATTGATAATGAATATTTTTTTTAAATAAAGGCATTGTAGACGCATAATTCTAAATTAAAGAAATCCACATGTATCATTTTTTGTTGTAACTACTAATTTATTTAATTCAATAAGAGTATCATTTTTTGTTGTAACTACTAATTTATTTAATTCAATAAGAGTAAAATAGAGTCAATTTGTTGGGTTATTTGAGTACTCTCTTTGTCAACCAATCCCCAAGTAATTAATATAATTAGCTTCAAATTAATTTTTAAATTTTTTTTTCGTAGTATTAATAAAATACTTGGTAAATAAATATATAACATTATTTTGTATTATAACTTTGATATTTAATTAAAAGATATTGTAAAAATAAGATAATGAACAATGTAATGAATATCAATTGATAAATTTGAATGTAAAGAATCTTTGCATGAGAGAAAATAAAGACGTACAATATAACTAATGAAATTATTTATCTTATTTAATTTAATTTTTTGATAATGAATATTTTTTTCAAATAAAGGTATTGTAGACACATAATTCTAAATTAAAGAAATACATATGTATCTTATTTTTGTTGTAACTACTAATTTATTTAATTTAATAAGAGTAAAATAGAGTGATGAACTTAATTATGTCAAATTTGATTGAAATGAGATTCGAACCTAAGACCTTTTTTATAAAAAATTAATGGGTAAGTTAAATGTTAACAGAATATTAACGGAGAAGAGAATATTTAACGGAAAACTTAACGGATCATATAATTAAGGATAAATTAGAAAATCCCAAGGAAAAATATAAATCTAAACAATCTGAATCATCCATTTGATTAAATAATTTGATCACCATTTTTAGTATAGTAGATATGATGCCTTTATGCTTGTTGAAAGATGAAATGGCTTCAATAGTGTAGCATAGAAAGATGAAATGACATCAGTAGTATAGAAAGATGAAATGACTTCAATAGTGTAGCATAGAAAGATGAAATGGCATCAATAGTATAGAGATTCCAACATGTATATATATGGCAGTATGCCATTGTAGTAAATGTAAGTAAGAAACACAGAATTTTTCTGATTTCACAAAAACCAAGTGAACTGCCAAAATCCAGAACACAAAAATTGAGAACAAGGTTTGCAGTAGTCTAAAACTATCAAACTGCCAGTGGTAGAAAAGAAATACAGCCGTCCCCCAGTTCAATCCTCATAACAAAATCTTCGAATATACGAGATTATTCTTTCTCTTTTTTTTTCTTTTTTTTTTTTGAATACAACTGACCCTATTACAGGGTAGTATCTGTTCATCTATACTTTTCTCAACCTGTTGAAGGAGACTCAAACTCATGACCTCCCATCTAAGGGTGGCCACTACATACCAATTGAGCACAAGGTGCTTGGCCAATGCTGTGATTATTCTTTCTTATTATATAAAACTGTGTCACAGACTATCCTAACATGACCAATGCTGCACTGCAGAGCTTCATTTCCAAGCTGAGGATACATCTAACAGCAGAATGCTGCATTAACTCTAGTAGGGCTCAACAGGCTTGCGAAAGCTCGCCCCAGCATAGACAGCTGCTGATCCGAGTTCCTCCTCAATTCTCAAGAGCTACATTAAACGAAGGAAATTAAGAATAGCAAACACATAACAGTTTTATATACAAAACTATGAATACTGATTAAGTAGTGTACCTGGTTGTACTTGGCCAGACGCTCTGATCTGTAGGGAGTTCCGGTCTTAATTTGACCCTAAAAATGGTTCATGGAAATGAATGCATATCAGCATCAATCTTTGACAAGGATATTTATAGAAAATTCTATGTTCTTCATTATAAAATTACCATTGCCAAACCCACAGCAAGATCAACAATAAAGGTATCCTCTGTCTCTCCACTGCACAAAGTACACATGCATTCATTTACACGCCTACAATAAAAAAGAAAAAATGGACCATATAATTGCAAGGTATCATTTACATACCTGCGGTGACTTGTCATAACACCCCAACCAACCTTCTTAGACATTTTTACAGCTTCAATACTCTCAGTCACAGATCCAATTTGGTTAACCTAATGTAAAAATAAAACAAACATAATAATAATGATTTGTTATATCCTGAATAAATTTAGTACAACAAACAATTCAATAAAATTGCTCTACTCATGAGAATCATATAACACTACCTTTAGAAGAAGAGCATTGCATGTTTTCCCCTCAATTGCCTTGGCAACCCTCTGCAGATGTAACAGTAACCAAAACCAGTTAAAGTTGCTTAATGAGATTGATAAGCAGGAAAGTACCTTAGTAGTACATCAAAGGAATAGGAAAGTGGACCTTAGGATTGGTGACTAGGAGATCATCTCCCACAATCTGCACTTTCTCTCCAATCTCAACAGTGAGCTTAGCATAGGTTTCCTAGTCATCTTGGTCAAATGGATCTTCAATTGAAACAATAGGATACTCAGACACAAATGACTTGTAGAGATCCTTGAGTTGGTCACCTGAGATCTTTTGTGAACCATTGTTGTTCTGCAAAAGAAAAAGATGTGTTAGACAGGTTAATATGCATGGTTTTGGTTCATAGATCCAAGCCAAAAGAATGGCATAATTTTGGTTCAGTACTCTGAATACATGTGTGTGCTTATGTAAATGGTTTTGGCTTCAAGATCTCAGATAAATAGTCGTGTCCTTGTGCAAATAATCAAAGGTTGTAACTTTGACCAGATACTAAAATGAAAAAGATGGGAAAAAACTCAAACCCCAACCAGGAGCATACCTCCTCTTTGAAGTTCAAATCATAAGTCTTGTCCTTCCCATAGAATTCTGATGCAGCAACATTCATTCCAATAACAACCTGTATGGAAAAGTTGAAAACTTGAAATTAGCTTAAATTTATTTAAACCATCTTCAAACACAACAGCCTATCGCACATACACATTGAAATCCATCCTAGATTAAAAACTAAATTGATGCCAAAGACCTTGTGGTAAGTGACTCTCCTAAATTGGAAGGCCATAGGTTCAAGCCTCAAAGGGAGCTATATTGACTCGATGGGCTATTGGGCTTACTCAAAGAAAAAAAAAAAAAAAAAAAAAAACTAAATTGATAATCATCATGATTATTCGACCTATTCAGATCACGATATCTACTATATCTACTATACTAATAAGAGCTAAAGAGAGTTAGGTCTAAAATGGGTAGAAAAAATGGCGGTCAAATTATTTAATCAAATGGAAGGTTCAGATGAATCATTTAATCAAATAGATGGTTAAGATAATTCAGATTAATATTATTAATAGAGATTACCTAATTTAACTTTACTTTTATGATTATCCGTTAAGTTTTCCATTAAGGGTGTGTTTGAAAGCCCGGAAAATGATTTCCGGAAATCATTTTCCGGGCTTCGTGTGTTTGGCAACAGCAGGAAAACGTGGTCAACGGAAAACATTTTTTGTTGACCACGGAAAATCAATGCAAAATTCTGGAAAACAACTTCCGGACAAAAAGTTCGGAAGTCGTTTTCCGGAAATGGGAACAAACCGTCCCTCCTCAATCGGCGGACTGGTTTCAGGCGGAAACCAGTCCGCCGACTCTGGTTTCCGCCGGAAACCGGGCAGCCGCCGTCCCTTTTTTTTAAAAAATATTTTTAATTAATTAATTTATTTATTTAAAATAAATATTATTAGTTTATATATTTTTATATTTTAAATAAAATAATAAAAATATATAATTATATATTTCTACTCATTTTTCGGAAAATGAACCAAACACCCCAAGACAGTTTTCCGGAGTACATCCAAACACGGAAAATTAACTCATTTTCCGAAAAATAACTCATTTTCCAGAAAACATTTTGCAGAAGTCATTTTCCTGCTTTCCAAACACACCCTAAATATTCTCTTCTCCGTTAATATTCCGTTTAACTTTTAACTTACCTATTAATTTCTATAAGAAAGATCTTAGGTTCGAACCTCATCTCAATCAAATTTGACATAATTAAGTTTCTCACTCTATTTACTCTTATTAAATTAAATAAATTAGTAGCTACAACAAAAAATGATACATATGTATTTCTTTAATTTAGAATTATGTGTCTACAATACCTTTATTTGAAAAAATTATTCATTATCAAAAAATTAAATTAAATAAGAGAAATAATTTCATTAGTTATATTGTCTTTATTTTCTCTCATGCAAAGATTCTTTACATTAAAATTTATCAATTGATATTCATTGCATTGTCAATTATCTTATTTTTACAATATCTTGTAATTAAATATTAAAGTTATAGTACAAAATAATGTTATATATTTATTTACCAAGTATTTTATTAATACTATGAAAAACAATTTTAAAATAATTTGAAGCTAATTATATTAACTACTTGGGGATTGGTTGACAAAGAAAGTACTCAAATAACCCAACAAATTGAAGCGAAATCGCTCTATTTTACTCCTATTGAATTAAATAAATTAGTAGTTACACCAAAAAATGATACATATGTATTTCTTTAATACCATGAAAATAATAAAAAAAAGAATAGTTTGAAACCAATCATATTAACTACTTGGGGGATTTGTTGACAATGAAAGTACTCAAATAACCAATTACCCAGCAAATTGAAGCAAGAAATTACCTTTTAATATCTTTGGAATATATAATATTTTAAATTTTCAAATTTTTATTAATTTATTTAATCTTTTTTCTTAAACTAGAGATTTCTTTATCCACAATAACTCATTCAACAATAATGGTTGAACCAAATGAACCCCAAGCAGAACACCTAAAGGAAAGTCCATAGCTCATATATCATAATCTCATTGCATGACGTTGTCATCTATGCTACCAACAATAACTGAATTGCAAATAACACACTACCAACAAAAAGGAAGAGAACAAATAGTAAAAATGAAGACAATGACAATGTTACTCAAAAGAGAATTAAGAACACTTAGAAAAATTCAAATGAAAAGTAGTATTTATTTAGACTATCATTTTTAGACCAAATATTTAGACTATCGATTTTACTAAGGTTGCAAACATTTATTTTAATAATAATTATAATGAATTTTCTATATTATCTTGAATTCGTATACTTTGAGTTAGATATTTAAATAAAAAAATTCGACATTCAATTATCCATGTATAAACTTCTCCTATATAATCTTGCATTGATATACTTCAAATATTTATTTAAATATAAACATTGGACATTAACACATAAGCGCAATGCCAGTATAAAACTAGTTAATAAAATAAAATAAAATAAAAAGCACACACGTACTAGTTTCCACAAACAACATCTTAATACAAAGATAGAACACTAATTACAGCAGTCGAATCTTACCGGTCGAGGCACCGCTCAGAACAGCAGCCCTAGCCCAGAGACCATCGGACAAATGCACATCAACCTATAAACACACATAAACTACGATATTAGCTAACGAGCACATCATTAACCAATATAGAACAGAAAATGAAACACGGAAACAACGATCAGGAACACGGAAACAACGATCAGGAACACATTAAATATTAAAATTTTAATATTTAAAAGTGTACATTTATCTGCATATAAGATTAATGCAAAAAGTATCACTCAAATAATTGAACAATATATATGACTCCTTTCTCTGCAATTATCTTGAAAAAATCTATGTGTAATTATATTATTACTAAAATAAATATGGTTAAAAAGGAAAATAATTTAATTGTAATTATTATAAAACTAAATACAACAACAACCCATGTTTAGCTTAATTACTATCATAATTATTAAGCAATTATTATTAGGTAATTATACTTTTATACCCTAAGTATATTTCTTTTCACCATATCGCCTTTACTTTTTTGCTCATCCTCCATATCTAAATGAATTAATTTAAATTATTATAAAAATAAATTCAACGATCCATGTTAAGTTGTAATTATACTAACATTCATGTATTTATTAAGTTAATTAGCATAATAATTATTAGTCAATTATACTAACATCTATGCAATTAATTCCTTAATTACCATAATAATTATCAAATAATTAAATTAATATTGTACAATTAATTGCATAGTAATTATACAAAAGAATATGATTGATTGTTTATTTTGTTCTCATAAAATTGTAATTATATATATATATATATATATATATATATATATATATATATATATATATATATATATAAGCCATAAAAGTATCATAATAATTAAATGGAAAGAATGAGAATATAATATATTGTGCAATAATATTATACCTTAAATATAAAGTATATTAGGAAATTATGCTAATTGATAATTAATATTTAGGTACATTAATTTTGGCAGTTATTACAAAAAATTAATTTCTAATAACTGTCGAAATTAATGTATTTAAATATTAATTATCTATTAGTAAAATTGCCTAATATACTTATTTTATATTTAAGGTATAATATTATTAGTACAAAATAAATTATATTCCTATTCTTTCATTTAATTATTATGATATTTTATGGTTATATATATATATATACACACATCCACTCACACTATACACACAGCAGCAAAATGGCGCCGTTGCCGGGGATGGCAAACGGTTCTTGAATAGTGTTGACATCTTTGAAGTAGAATTTTAAGAGTTCTTGAATTGCTTTCTTTCTTTCTTTTTGTTTGTTTTATCTTTCTATTTTTGTTTATTTAGTTGAGAAAGTGAGTATACTATCTTTGAATATCTTGCTACTCACTTGCAACTACTTCTAGTTGCGAATTGTTTTGTGTTTGATAAGCTTTGCACAGGAAATTTTCTACTACTAACTAATTGAAGCTTACAATGAGTGCTTATCCGTATTCCCATGCTGTCAATGTCGGAGGAACTCATGAGGAGAATGCTACCAATGGTTGACAATTCCGTCACAAATGACCACCAGACAATGGAAACCAACCGGCGAGAGAATGACAAGATGGAAGAGACGATTAATGATGAAGAGGTGAGTGTCAAAGGATGCACAGAACTTGAGACCCCGGTACTCCAAGAAGTTTCGACTCTTGAGTTAAACACGCAACAATGGGGAGAGATTGAGAGTGAAGACGAGGATAATATTGAGATCGTGTGGGAAGAAGAAAACCCCGCACAAGGTAAAACTCTCACTCCAACTCTAATTGAAAATTCTTATGATATTTGTGAGGATGACTCCTTTACGATTTATAATGATAATCTTGATAAGTGTGACAAAGTTTCTTTTTGCTCATGGGAGTGTGATTCCTTGCAACTGTGTGATGATACTTTGGGGAGTGAGGATGATATCAAATCTTTTTATTCTTGTGAAAGTGAGTTCTGCGAATCTAATGATTCGGGAGAGGGTGTTCACTGGGAAGTTTTTAAGGATAAATTTTTGAGGGATGGAATCTATAACGAGAAGGGAGAAGAGAGGCTTGCTATCCTTAAACAACTTAGGGTAGTACCCCGTGTCTATTTATCAATACAAAACGCTTTCCCCTTCTTTGCTTTTAAATTCAAGGATGTTTCCCATCATCGGGCATACCTTGAATCTAAAGTTCACGGGATGCTTGGTAAGGTCCCAAAATCTGTGTGATTTGAAGGATAGGCCACACTACGTCTGGCCAGGATACGTAAAACCATGGCGCACTTGGGAGGCAGTCCCAATGTTATCTTACATTTCTTTAAGTTTTTCTTATTATCTATAACTTACTTTTCTTTATTGTTATTTCAATAATGTTTCTATAACCTCGGTTAAGCTAACGAGTACAGATCATCAACCCGAGAGTTACAAATTGCCCGCAATCGATCAACAATCATCATCATTAGCAAAGTCGAGGTAAAATTTTGCACATCACGCCTCCCACGCCTGCTACCACGCGTGAAAGCAGGCGTGGAACTTTTCCAGTAAGCTGCCACGCCACTCACACGCGTGTGAGCTGGCGTGGAAATGAACCAGTAAGCTCCCACGCCCACCACCACGCGTGGTGACGTGCGTGGACGGGCACCAGATTTTTCGCGGAATTTTTGTTCTAAGTAGTTTAAAACCCTTCCCTACCCCATTTCTTCACCACCACGAGCTAAAGACTCTCTCAAGCTGAAAACAGACAACTCTAAAGCATTTCCTTCCAAGTTTTTCAACTTCTCTTGATCTTCCTAAGTCATTTCCAAGGTAAGAACATATTCTCTTTTGCTATTATTTGTTTGAATGAAGAACTTACTCTCCTTGAAGTAGGGATGGCAATATGCCCCGTCCCCGACGGGGACGGGGATGGGGAAAATTTTCGGGTATCGGGGACGGGGACGGGGATGGGGACGAGGATACCCCTCCCCGCCCCGCCCCGTCCCCGAATATTTATTATAGTTAAAATTATATATATATATATATATATATATATATATATATATATATATATATATATATATATATATATATATATATATAAACGTAATGCTAGTATTGTAGTGCCAATACAGTGACATTAATTTCATATATTTATATAGTACTGTAGTGTCATTACAGTGATGTCACTGTATTGGCACTACAATACTAGCATTACGTTTATATATATATATATATATATATATATATATATATATATATATTTAATATTAAAATTTTAATTTCTAAATTAAAATTACTCTAATTTTAGATTTTGACAAAGAATTGACGGGGATGGGGATTCCTCGTCCCCGTCTAATTCCCCGCGGGACGGGGATGGGGACTATTTTCCATTCCTTGCCGGGATGGGGACGGGGACGGGGACGGGATCGGGGACGGGGACGGGGAGTATACTCCCCGCCCGTTGCATCCCTACCTTGAAGCATATCTCCATGGGTTTTTCTTGTTTGAGATTTTTCTTGAGATATATTGTTGTGAAATGACTTATTAGACTTGTAATAGGCCTACATTGCTTCTATCTACTAGAAATTCCATGTTTTACCATATCTTTGTGGCTAGATCTTGAAATTGTATGATTTGGGCATTCTTTTGTCATGATGAGATCCATGATGATATAGTGAGCATGGTGGGCAAAGTTTGAAACTTTCCTACTCTTTAGGCACTACATTGTTATATCCAACTTGTTATTTGGTCCAATTTTAAACTTTCATATTTTCTCCATTTTTCAACCTCAAGCTAGTCTTGAGGAAGAAGATGAAGTTGACCATTTGTTGACCTTTTGACTATGAGTTGAGTATGGAGTAGAATGAACTAATCATTGTGTGTTTATGGTAGAATTGTTGATAAAAACCAAAATGACGTTACATGCAATGAGTTTTTGTTATCCTTCTTTAAAATGTGCAATATTGTTCACATTCATGTTTAAAGTGGAAAATGTTTTTCCTTGTATGGTGCTTTGCTTGTCTATGTTATAGGAAAAATGTCTTCTCCAAACGAACTTGCACAACAAATAGCTTGGAGGCTCCAAAAAGGAAAGGCACCGGAGGAAGAGAACAACGCATGGAACGCAAAGACTACCTACATTGAAGTGTCTACGGGAAACCAAATCCTGTTAATGACACCTACTATGCTAGGTAGATACAGACAGCTGCTTAACTTCCCAATTGTGCAGTGGAAGTACGTTGACTTAACAGTTCTGGAAGATTTTGAATGTAAGTATGGACTGGAAAGGTTAATCCACGAACCTTATTGGAATCATATGTTGAGCTGGAGGCAGGATACCTTCATTCCCTTGGTCCATGAGTTCATCACAAATCTGCATGTTGAAGGAGTGACCGGAGACCTCTACAGCCCGACTATCAAATTTCGGTTTTCAACCAAGATTATCACATTTCGGCTAATCGTTGGTTGCTCTCTTTAGGATTTTACGATTAAGTTTAAATTGCTTCCGCTATGTTGGTTTGTTGGTTGAGATTGGCAGCTTTTATGTTGAGTTTTAGCTATCTCAGCCTATGTGAGGTTGGGGTGTCACACAATACACAAGAAATATTCCACCTCAAACCTATGAACAACACCCACAGTACTATCCAAATCCTTATTTGTACCCACCATCACAATATACATACCCACCTTACCCGAACACTTTCACTTATCCTAACTACGAACCATATCCTTATGTTACATCCTCTATGCTTAATTATGAAAGAATTGAGAAACCAACATATCAAGAAGGAGAGGAATCCTTGAGCTCAATAGAGGAGAGTATTAACAACCGACTTATTCAAGTCATGAAGGAGGTTGATCCAAGTTGTGAATCGGCATTAGAGGCCATAACTCCTACTACTGTTAAACCTCCAATTCATTATAACCCTCCATCACCATATAATCCTGAGAGACATTGGTATTCCCATTCTTACACCAATACTAGCTATTCACCCCCACCACAACAAAATGATAAGTATTTCTATGAAACACCACCTTTTGCTCATAATTTCACCCAACCTATACCATCTTATGAATACCTTCCACCGGTCAATGATGAAATCCAAATCTTGAAAGAAAAATTAGAAATGTTCATACAAATGGCCAGGGAAGATACTATCAATTTGAGGAACGAAATCAGAACAGAAATGAAGAAGAATCTTGTCGCTCTTCTTGAGGAAGGACTTCCACTGGAAGAAATCGAGACCAGAATGCTGTCAATGTCGGAGGAACTCATGAGGAGAATGCTACCAATGGTTGACAATTCCGTCACAAATGACCACCAGACAATGGAACCAACCGGCGAGAGAATGACAAGATGGAAGAGATGATTAATGATGAAGAGGTGAGTGTCAAAGGATGCACAAAAATTGAGACCCCGGTACTCCAAGAAGTTTCGACTCTTGAGTTAAACACGCAACAATGGGGAGAGATTGAGAGTGAAGACGAGGATAATATTCAGATCGTGTGGGAAGAAGAAAACCCCGCACAAGGTAAAACTCTCACTCCAACTCTAATTGAAAATTCTTATGATATTTGTGAGGATGACTCCTTTACGATTTATAATGATAATCTTGATAAGTGTGACAAAGTTTCTTTTTGCTCATGGGAGTGTGATTCCTTGCAACTGTGTGATGATACTTTGGGGAGTGAGGATGATATCAAATCTTTTTATTCTTGTGAAAGTGAGTTCTGCGAATCTAATGATTCGGGAGAGGGTGTAGACACTTCACGTGACATAGATAGCGGTGAGTGTGTTCACTGGGAAGTTTTTAAGGATAAATTTTTGAGGGATGGAATCTATAACGAGAAGGGAGAAGAGAGGCTTGCTATCCTTAAACAACTTAGGGTAGTGCTATTTATCAATACAAAATGCTTTCCCCTTCTTTGCTTTTAAATTCAAGGATGTTTCCCATCATCGGGCATACCTTGAATCTAAAGTTCACGGGACGCTTGGTAAGGTCCC
Organism: Ipomoea trifida; assembly: GCA_003576665.1. Classification (NCBI taxonomy): domain Eukaryota; kingdom Viridiplantae; phylum Streptophyta; class Magnoliopsida; order Solanales; family Convolvulaceae; genus Ipomoea; species Ipomoea trifida. The sequence goes on from CP025644.1 coordinate 10,002,916, forward strand.
AAAATCTGTGTGATTTGAAGGATAGGCCACACTACGTCTGGCCAGGATACGTAAAACCATGGCGCACTTGGGAGGCAGTCCCAATGTTATCTTACATTTCTTTAAGTTTTTCTTATTATCTATAACTTACTTTTTTTTTATCGTTATTTCAATAATGTTTCTATAACCTCGGTTAAGCTAACGAGTACAGATCATCAACCCAAGAGTTACAAATTGCCCGCAATCGATCGACAGTCATCATCATTAGCAAAGGAAGGAAGGAAAATCGAGGTAAAATTTTGCACATCACGCCTCCCACGCCTGCTACCACGCGTGTAAGCAGGCGTGGAACTTTTCTAGTAAGCTGCCACGCCACTCACACGCGTGTGAGCTGGCGTGGAAATGAACCAGTAAGCTCCCACGCCCACCACCACGCGTGGTGACGTGCGTGGACGGGCACCAGATTTTTTGCGGAATTTTTGCGCGAAGTAGTTTAAAACCCTTCCCTACCCCATTTCTTCACCACCACGAGCTAAAGACTCTCCCAAGCTGAAAACAGATAACTCTAAAGCATTTCCTTCCAAGTTTTTCAACTTCTCTTGATCTTCCTAAGTCATTTCCAAGGTAAGAACATATTCTCTTTTGCTATTACTTGTTTGAATGAAGAACTTACTCTCCTTGAAGCATATCTCCATGGGTTTTTCTTGTTTGAGATTTTTCTTGAGATATATTGTTGTGAAATGACTTATTAGACTTGTAATAGGTCTACATTGCTTCTATCTACTAGAAATTTCATGTTTTACCATATCTTTGTGGCTAGATCTTGAAATTGTATGATTTGGGCATTCTCTTGTCATGATGAGATCCATGATGATATAGTGAGCATGGTGGGCAAAGTTTGCAACTTTCCTACTCTTTAGGCACTACATTGTTATATCCAACTTGTTATTTGGTCCAATTTTAACTTTCATATTTTCTCCATTTTTCAACATCAAGCTAGTCTTGAGGAAGAAGATGAAGTTGACCATTTGTTGACCTTTTGACTATGAGTTGAGTATGGAGTAGAATGAACTAATCATTGTGTGTTTATGGTAGAATTGTTGATAAAAACCAAAATAACGTTACATGCAATGAGTTTTTGTTATCCCTTCTTTAAAATGTGCAATATTGTTCACATTCATGTTTAAAGTGGAAAATGTTTTTCCTTGTATGGTGCTTTGCTTGTCTATGTTATAGGAAAAATGTCTTCTCCAAACGAACTTGCACAACAAATAGCTTAGAGGCTCCAAAAAGGAAAGGCACCAGAGGAAGAGAACAGCGCATGGAACGCAAAGACTACCTACATTGAAGTGCCTACGGGAAACCAAATCCTGTTAATGACACCTACTATGCTAGGTAGATATAGACAGCTGCTTAACTTCCCAATTGTGCAGTGGAAGTACGTTGACTTAACAGTTCTGGAAGATTTTGAATGTAAGTATGGACTGGAAAGGTTAATCCACGAACCTTATTAGAATCATATGTTGAGCTGGAGGCAGGATACCTTCATTCCCTTGGTCCATGAGTTCATCGCAAATCTGCATGTTGAAGGAGTGACCGGAGACCTCTATAGCCCGACTATCAAATTTCGGTTTTTCAACCAAGATTATCACATTTCGGCTAATCGCTTGGTTTCTCTCTTAGGATTTTACGAGGAAGATGACCAGTCAAAGCACTGGTATCGAAGGCTAAAACACGATTTTGGAGATAGAGACACCCCAAGAAAATATTGGTCAATGATCGCAAGGCCGGGAGTTGATTGGGTTGGGTCGAGAGTGAGAGTCTCTCACATCGTAAGGGAGGACCTAAGAGTCTTGTGGAAGGTAATCGCACACTCATGGGAAGGCAGGCCGGAGACTTATGATCGGGTCTCCAAGGCAAAGCTATTCATGCTATGGAGTATGGACACAGGCAACTCGGTAAACATGAGCTTAATCTGTAAGAACTTGCTCGTTGCGCAACAGCAAGAGTCAACGAGGGCGATCTTTATAGGTCCATTGGTGACGAGACTGTGTGCCTCTCTAGGTCATCAAATGAAAATACATTGGTTTGAACACAGGCTGCAAGGAGCACACATTGTTCCTTTATCTCCCAAGGACGTCGCGAAGCTTAACTTGAGATATTTGGCGCGAACGAGGGAAGATCATGAGATGGCGGGGAGATCATTCCGACACGCCGATGACATCTCCGGGATTTACACCCTCGCTGATGTCATTCCTTTCCCTATCTTCAAATGAGATGTATTCGCCTGTGGACTCGTCGATGTATTCTCCACCACCCCGTGAGCCTGGACCATCCGTACCTCCACCACAAGCCGAGGAGCAGACTTCCAACCACGCAAGCTTCAACATCCCAAGTTGGTTTACCCTAGAAACATATTGGAGATCCCTCCAGAACTTTCAGTATCAATTGCACTTAGAGCAGATGCAGAAATTGGAAGAAATTGCAAGGGAGATCAAGGACATTAATAGAATGTGAAGAAAGGAGGGCACCGGAAAAAAGAGAAAAACAATGATGATTTGTGTTTGATAATTCCAAAACTATGATTGTGGACAATCTTTTTGTTTCTGTTTTTGTTTATATTTTTTGTTATATTCATGTTTATGTCTTGTTTTGCACGTTTCGTCTAGCCAAAGACGTTAAACGTGGCGCTCGTGGGAGGCAACCCACGAATAAGGAGAAGAAGAGACCACTCCACCATCATCCAAGAAAACCAATCTTGAAAGGTAGAATCTCAATTCTTCACTTATTTCTTTACCTTTACTCTAACCAAATTTTGAAGGGCAAGTACAGATTGAACAAACTTTAAGAGGGATACACATTATGAGTATTTCTTTTATCCCTTTTAGATGCCCCGTTTGATTTTGACTGTTATAATTCCTTGTATCACAAATGAAGAGTTGCATGACGTTGTTGTGTCGGATGTGATCTGATTACTAGAATTGTTTTAGCCCAGTTCACATTTTTGAGTGTGGAAAAGGGGCGTGTGTAGAACCCTTTGAACATATATCCTATTTCCTCTGTTCCTTATGGAAACATCGAGGACGATGTTTACTCTTAAGTGTGGAAAGGGTGTATGCTTCTTGAAATAGTTGATTGACTGAGTGATAAGGTATTGGAACTAGAGGGCGCGTTATTGCCAATACTATCTAGGAGGGCTCCTAACCTTGTGCCAAAATTTGAATGTTTTAAATATGCTTTGGAAGTTGCACTTTGCACCAATTTGCACAATTTGACCCAAAATTGAAAATTTTTATGTGTGCTTGCATGTTCTTCACCTTGTATTTTGTTTGGACCTCAGTCAAGGATCTCTCGAAGTGGGAGTGTGAATCCTTTGAGTTTTAGAAAGATAAAAATTGCAAAGCCCGGAAATTGAATTAATCTTAGCATGACATGGGGCAAAAGGTGAGCCTAAGTGAGCTTAGAGAGAAAAATCCCTACTCCCTAGAAAAAGGCATGAGGGGTTGATATGGTGAAAAGTAAAAGGCAAAGGCCACTCCTAGAGATAAAAAAAGAGGTGAGACATCTAGTCTGGATACGGGGTAACCATTGCACCGTCTTCGAAAAAGCATGGAGATCCATGTGAAGTCGGTTACCCCGAAGAGATCCTGAAAGATGAGAAAAATATAGAGGAGGTGAGCCGCTTCGCTAGGATTCAGGCACCCATTGCACTGTCTTCGAAAAAGCATTGGGCTCCATGTGAAGTCGGGTCGCCTGATGACGTTATCCTATGAAGTGAGAAAATAGAGTGATCGCCCAAGCCATGGCGATGAGCGGTCCATGTCCCTACTCTCACTTATATTGTGTAAAGGGGCTTTGGCGTTTTGGTTGGAAATTGGCTGAGGGACGAACATCGTTCCCACTAGTCGGATCGGCTGGAGGCCCCTAGAAAATAAAGGTGAAACCTCTTTTGTCACTTGCATGCTTGAGAGGTGTGAACAAAACTCTTAATGTCATATCCATCTCTTGAGACCTTAACTTCCTTAACATATTTCTTACATTTGGTCGGCATGAGTTTAGCGGTCTTGGTAGATAGTGTAGTAGATTTCACCCGCTCAACTCCGAACACCCACACATCACTTGATCAATTAACAAGAAGGAAAAAGAACTATTCTTGGTGCTTACATGATTAGAGTTTAGAAAAGTATGTTTGCTTGAGAACAAGCAAGGTCTAAGTGTGGAAACTTTGATAAGCACCCAGAATGGTACTTAAAAAGGGTCTAAAATGAATTAGAAGTGCAACGTTTTGCCATCCGATCATAACAATTGCGTGCATTTTAACTCAGATGTGATTAAAATCTTCTAACACCAATCCTAGGAAGAGTTTTTAGATATTTTACAGGTTGGAAAGGGATTTGAGGCTAGAATAGAGCAAAAGACAAATGAAGCCGCAATGCAGTATCGTCCCACGCAGCCTCACACGCATGTGGCTGGGCATGGAATCTTTCCAGTAACCATCCACGCCCACCACCACGCGTGGTGGCGTGCGTGGTCGGGCCAAGGGCCATTTTGGGAAATTTGTTCCCTTTTGTCACCTATATAAATCCCTTTTGCCCTAAACCTAAAAAAAAAAAAAGGAGAACAATTTTAGAATAGGATAGATCTGAAAATTGTAGAGGGTTTTCTCCCCTCTTGGCGGAAAATTCCTTTTTCTTCTTGGTTAGATTAGATCCAAGGGCAAGGAGGAAGATTGGAATTACAAGAACAAAAGTGTAAAGATCTCCTTCTTGAGGGTGGTAACTATTCTCTCCAATTCTTAATCTAATATTTGTTTCTTTGAGATTTCCTTTCTTTTTCTTGTTTCTTTAGCATGTTAGAGTAGATTAGATAGGGGATTGGTGGCCCCAAGGTTAATCTATGTGAATGTTTGATATTATTGCTAGTTGAATTGTGAGTTTCTTGATTGTTGGATGATGAACTTGTGTGGATGATGTTCTTCAAGCTTTGTGCCTATTGTGGCCACATTAGGTAGCAAACCAAAAGGAAGTGAGTGTGTGCGCGATAGCGGCCACTCACGAGTCTAACTCATCCACATCTCCGCCCACTAGTACAGAAACGGCTATTTGCGTCTGGAATTTTGAACTTTTTGCGTCTGGAGTACGCCAGACGCATATGCCAGAGACGCAATTGGTCCGGACTATCTGCGTCCGAAGTTGCCCCGGACGCAGATAGTCACCAACTACGTCCGGAACTGCCCAATTCCGGACGCAGCTGGTCTTTTATATCTTTTTTTAATTAAGCAGCTGCGTCCGGAACTGGGCAATTCCGGACGCAGCTGGTAATATTTTATTTTTTAAAATAGACTATCTGCATCTGGAATTTCCCAGTTCCAGACGCAGATAGTCATTATTATTATAAAAAAAAATTAAAATTAGTTGATAAAAGTTTAAATTGATAATAATAATAAATACAATTTTTTTTACAGAAATAGTGACACATTTTTATACTATAAATCTACTTCTTCTTCCCACCCTTAGCCGCATCTCCAACTTTTGTCTGCAAAACATCAGAAAACTCCACACAGCCACTGCAACCTCCCCCAACCTCACAACAAACACATACATGCCCCAATCCAGTAATGCTCGGGAGATGGAAAAATCTTTGGGGCCACTTTTAATCCAACATTGCACCTAGAAACATTCTACATCAGTTTTATACAGCTTTAAGGATCAGAAATCAGCTAAGCATCATTACTTGGTTTTAACTGATGGAAAACACCAGTCCCCAAAGGGCATCTTTTAGCAAGCTAAGTCTGATAATAGTCCTACTAGAAATCATATGGAATAGATTAGGATTAGTTGTAACCAATTAAACCAGTCCCCAAAGGGCATCTTTTAGCAAGCTAAGTCTGATAATAGTCCTACTAGAAATCATATGGAATAGATTAGGATTAGTTGTAACCAATTAAAAAAGAACTAACCAGATATATTATTTCTTATTTATAATTTCAAATAACATCCTTCATGGCTTTGGAGACAGATTATACTAATAATTGAGAGTGCAGCCAGACTTAAGAGAACTGGAGGAGACATTCGACAGACAAACAGAAAGCTGAGAGAAATAAAAACAAGAATGCCAGTTTGCTGTAATTTCAAGATCTGAATGAATAAAATAACAAGAAAAAAAGACATAAGTGATGCCAGTTTTCTGTAATTTCATAATATGATCACTAACAGACTCATTTAAAGTGATAATTTGGAAGAATTTATTGAAGGTTAGATGCCAAAAAAACACATAAATATATAAAATCTGTAAAGTAAATGATGCGATAGTAAAAATTAACTTCAGTTTCAAATATCCAAAGGGCAAAGGAAGACAAATGCATACCTGGCTGAAGCGAAATGAAGCCCTTTTGTCAAGGCGTTCGCACATGACAGTGGGCTCACATTTAATTTCCTATCCAAAAAACCAAAAAATAAAATATTAATAAAGATATAAGTATTTAATAGTAGAGGTGTCCACGGTTCGGTTCCGGTCCGGTTCCAGTTCGGAACCGCCGGTTCACGGTTCCAAGATAGCTGGAACCGGAACCGGAACCTTACCTAGACGGTTCCAGTCCGGTTCCGAAACCGCCGGTTCCGGTTGGAACCGCCGGTTAGAACCGGACTTCTCAATTTTTTTTTTAATTTTTTTTTGTTTTAGCGCATCAGCGCTGGACGCAACAATTCAAAATGCATTGTTGCTTCAATTAGCGCTGATGCGCTGTTGTTTGTATGTTAACATTATTTAACATATTACATAATATAATATAATATATATTATAATATATGTTATTTAGTAATATATAATATAATATATAATATATGTTATTTAGTATATATAATATAATATATATGTTATTTAGTATATAATATAATACTATATATATAAATATACACGGTTCCAAACCGGAACCGTCCGGTTCCGGTTCCAAATATCATGGAACCGGAACCGGAACCTTATGGGTTCCGGTTCTTAACCGGAACCGGAACCGTACAGTTCCAACAGTGCACGGACGGTTCCGGTTCCGATTCGGTTCCAACAGTGCACGGTTCGGTTCGAACCGTCCGGTTCGAACCGAACCGTGGTCATCCCTATTTACTAGGTCTCAAGAAGATAGTCTCGAACATGAAAGTGCAAGCTGTGATATCAGTAAGTAAATATGAAAATACAAACTCATATTGCATCCAATAAAGATTAGGTCACTACAACACGATAATAAGACCAAAAATCTTAATTTTAGGAATGAGCTCTCATATTCTCAGAATTTAGATCCTTTAAACCACATCAAATAACCATCAGAGTAACATTAGAACAATATACACCCTTAATAAACAGAAGATACAATAAACTCCATTATCTATCAATGCTTAGGCTTATATAATTAGTTTAAAAGGGTTAGATCCTGTATGCGCAGCTCAAGCATTTATGGGATCTAGGGAAACTTTTTAATTCATACCTTTTTGTTGTCAAATTGCCATAATCAATGACCGGATGTTCCTTCACAATCCTCATCAATGACCGGATGTTCCTTCACAATCCTCATCAATGACCGGCTATTCCTTCACAATAATCCGGTCTGTTGTGCTTCTTCCAAGCTCTTCATGCACTGTCAGGGGGTGAAGTGTTCTTTTTACCAATTCCCTTTCATCTAACACGTTGCCAACCTATAAATGTAGTGATTGTGTGCATAAATTAAACAGAAATTTGAATAAAATCATTCAGTCTGCATGCAGCTGCCAAATATTCATGATATCCTTCTCTAGATGCATGTTTCGGCATCCAGTAGTTCCCTCCATACTCGATTAATTCCAAGAACTTGACATAAAATCCACTTGAAAACCTTATTATTGGCAGTATGGAAAACAAAAATAGTAAAGCATAATAGCAAAGATAAATTAAAACTTGGTCACATAGTTCTGATATTTCAGCAACCAATCTTTCTCTCTGTCCATGATCATAAAAATTTTGAAACCTAATAGTAATAGAGATAACAAATCAATCACAGGGGGTAAAAAGACAAAAACTAGCAACAACAACAGTATATAATCTTGTTCATAGGAATTACACTCTAAGCTGCCTAAGAAGTCTATTGTTCTCCAACACAAGTCGGGTATGTTCAGGGTTTCTTTCAATTCTAGCTTCTAGCATCTGAATCTCTTCTCTTAAAGCAGCATTTTCATTGACGAGATACTTATCCGTATGATGAGCAGAATGTAGAGTAAAATTCAAATTAATAATTACCGAGAAAAATATAAGAATCAGAAACTTTACCTGTAATCTATAATGACTTGACAGACATTTTAATGTGAAATTCATCAAAATATCCAACTAGTCAATGAAAGGTGATTTTAAGAAATAAATCATAGATATATGTTGTATAATTGGTAAATATCTCATCCTCATACCACAGCAAAGGTGAGAAACAAGACAATTATGTCAATAAAAGAATAAAAGAGCAGGAAATTTACTAGGCTAAATTCCAGCCTTTTTAAACAAAAAAGCAGCATTTCTTGCTGCAATGGATTTAGCCTTCCTGTCTTCTATATGCCGCTGTCAATGTAGCATCAGAAATTCAGCTAGGCCACCATTTCCTACTACCATGTACCATATTTAGCATTATAAAGTATAAACTCAGTATTTCCAACTGCTCTATATGATTCTTTTAGCTATTTTTCTCTTTCTTTTCTAGAAGGGGGAAAAAAACTTGAAACTTGAGTTCCATTACCTGACCCTTTTCGCTAACAACTTGTATTTCATCAGAATCATCATCCCGTTCCTCATCATTATCTATAGTAACCGGCTTATCTGGATCACGTACTGTTTCTCCAACCTTACTTCTTTTGAGCAGTATAAACAGTAAAAGGGGGAAAAAAACATACATTCAAAAACAATAATATTATAAACAGTATTGGAAGACGGAAGTACCTTACTTCTTTTGAGCAGCAGCAAAAAACAGTTCATTGTGCAAGAATACTACATCACGTACTGTTTCTCCAACCTGGAAAAATAAATTCTTACATATTTGTAAATACAAGTTAAAAAGTAAACAAACTCACAACTATGAAGCTAGACAATCTTGGGTTATATCATACGTGCACCCTCAATCTTCAACAACTCAAATACCTGTAGTTCTTTAATAAGATTTAGATTTTTCATGTCTACAATAGCAAGGTGTCCCTTTCAACCAGCTAAAGCCATGTAATGACCACTAGACACAAAATCCAGAGTATAAGGTCCAGGATCTGCATATACAACTTAAAAACTGATATGAGAAGATTAAAAATATAGATAAATCTCAGCTCAACAGCTGCCTATCTCAACCAACAACATAATATAGCGGAAGCGAATTTAAACTTAAGGGGCATCATGCCACATCTAGGAAAGATAAACACGGCCTAGATGCACAGGCTAACCATAAAAACTGAACTGTAACTGCATAACTGATAATCCTCAAGTCATGTTCATCAATATCCCAAAACTAGTCAAGAGTATATAAAAACTCAGATGGCACACAGGCCCAAAAACCAAAGTCTAAACAACATAAACTAAGTCTAAGCATCCTCAAAACGGTAGGCTCTAACGCGCTCGCGCTTAGACTTACTCCATACCTGGAAAACACACAAAGAACCATTAGCAAAAGACTGCTAAGCAACCACCATTCACACCCGCAAGGAAGTATAGATATACATAAGTTTGTAAATAGGTTTACACACCCGTATAGAATATAAACACCAACAAACTGTTCAATAGTTCAAAACGGATACTCAACAACAATAAGCTGAACGAATCATAAACCAAGACTCATCCAAACAAAGTCAATATCCAACGACGAGAGCATAAGACAATCACGAACCATAACCAAGACACCAATTGAACAACAACCATACGAAACAACCAACCATAACCAAGAAAGAATCCCAACTCCAACCTCCAAACCCTCATACCAACCAACATACCAAGTCAAACCCACAGTCAGAAGTCAGAAGTCAGAATCCAGATAACTGGTACGCAGGGGTGATGAGCCCAATCACAGGGACCGAAGTCCATTCACAAGGACCGTAGTCCAATCACAGGGACCGAAGTCCAATCACAGGGACTCTAGTCCAATCACAGGGGTAATCAACCCAATCACAGGGACCGAAGTCCAATAGTCAGAAGTCAGTAATAGCACAGTCAGTCCACCCATCAACCTCCAAAAGTCACTCAAAGATCCACCACTCCCTACTCATACTCAACTCAACCCAAGAACCATCACTCAGAGTGCTCATCTCAGATATGAACACCAACCAACTCCCAAATAATAGACTCATATAATGGACTAAGAGTTATGAATAAATACTCAGAATCAGGGTAACATAACCAATAGAATACTCCAACAAACTCCAAAACAATTGAGGAAACAAACAACGGATTACTCACCTCCACCAACCACTACCCTTACTCTCACAGAAGACCCCAGCGGTTACATTATCCCGCTAGAGCGCCCCGCAAGAGAATTTCCCACACACCGAATCAGACTCAGCTCAGAATACAAGGAAAGGTTCCAGAATACAAAGATCAGATCACAATACACCAACATTTCATCCAACAGAGGTCAAATAACATGGAAATCCAAACCAACAAACGATCATATACATCACTAGACAAAGGATCAAGACACAAGTCCAAGAATCCATCAAACACAATCAATAATAGGCTAACAATCAAGGAATTTCAGGATTTCCAACACCAAATAATATCATATAGAGTAAGAGTGTAAAAATAGATTTCGATGGACATAGTGGTTACCTTTGAAGCGTATTTAATCTAAAAAGCGTATTAATCCAAAGCAACACCAAACTCAAAGCTCGGTTCATAACCACGAACCTGAAGATTAATATAACCTAACACCGTCACTAACTATTAATAACAAGGATATTAATATTCCTATTTGGTCCATTATAAACTTATAGTTATCTCCTAACTTCATATATAAGCACAATAATATGGTCTAGCGATCTAACTACCAACAATAATATTATGAACAATCTTAAGCTATGGACTCCTTAATCGTAAAAGCTAAAAGAACGGAATTACCTTAGAGGGATTCGAACCCGCACCTTCTAGCTCAACACACAAACACCCTACTGCCACGCCACGCCGTTCTTACTACTATGCTATGCCACCAACACATAAAACCCTTCATTGCCGTAGCCGAGGGAGAAGAGGACCCGGCCGGTCGTTGCATGCCGTCGTTGCAAAGCTCGCCGAACCCGCCACCACGCCTGAGCTACTGCTGCTACGTCGAAGGTCCCGGCTGGAAGAGCCCAACCACCTCAAGGTCACGCTTTGCCACCATTGCATCGCCGTTGCCGCCGAGAACTCCACCGTTGCTGCCCGAGGCAGGGGAGGAGGACACGGGTTGATGACGGAGGAGGGGACTCCGCTGGGCTTCACCGCTTCTGCTTCCTTGCGCCGTAACGGAGAGGGGCGTGCCGCCGAGCCGCTCCGCCACCTTGCACCGCCTTGCCATGCTCGCTGTGAACGGGAGAGAGAGCTCCGTGGGCTTCCACCGCAGGTTTGCGAAGCCATCACGCCCTGCTGCTGCTACATCGCGGGGAGAAGCGAAGACTAGGGGAAGATCGTTGGAGGGAGGGGAATCGAAGACCGCCGTCGAGCACGACCCGCCACTACCGTCGTCACGTATCGCCGTCGGAGAGCTTACGAGTGCTCCATGTCGCCGCCGCCGCAGAGTCCGCTGTTGAGGAGCTGCTCACTGCTCGTAGCTCGTCGGAGCCCTTGGTTGACTGCTGCTGCGTCGAGAGGAAGATCACGGCAGCTTGCCGTGTGTGACGAAGGAGCTAAGTCGAAGAAGGAGGAGGATGGAAGCTCCCGGTTCATGGTGGTGTTGTTGTTGTTTTACCCGAGAGATGTAGCGAGAGGGAAGAGATCCGAGAGAGAAAAATCGTGAGGCAGAGATAAGGGAAGATCTTGGCTGTTGAACATTTGGTTGCCTTATTTGGTAGCTACTAATTAGGGTAAGTTTTCAAAATGGGTTTGGGCTACACTAGATATGGCATTTGGATCACTTGAGTTGGGTTTGAGGTTCAAGACTAAGCATGGTCCATAAAATCCATTTTCATAATTTATGGGCTTATAATATTTAGATTCAAAAATAGTAATTTATAAGTATGGCTCATCTATAGTCCATAATAATAAGAAAAGAATCCATATATTATAAAATATATATAGATCCACATAGGCATATTGGGCTAAGAGTATTCAATAACATAGTAATAATAATAATAATAACACTAATAATAATAATACGTGATCCCGAAAATACATTATTCCAATCCCATGCGAAAATAATTACACTTATAATTATTTCAATAATTACTTAATAAGGAAAATAACCCCTTATTTATTTCTAAAATAGTAGGAAAACACGGGGTGTTACACTCTACCCCCCTTAAAAGGAGCTTCGTCCCCGAAGCTCAGAAAGATCGTTTTGGGGACAGAGAGTTAGAAACTAGTACGATAGTGCATATAGAGAAAAATATTTATATAGTATAGGCCCAATTATGAAAGTTTTGACACGACTAGGAAAAGAGAATGAAAGGTTTTATGGCTCAAGATTCGAGGACAACGTCAGTTAAGAATTGAATCAAAGGTTATCAAGGTTACAACTTAGGAAATATGATTGCCACCCTGTACAAAGTTATTTCAAGAAGCAAACAAGAACGACGTTCGAAAGGACGGGAATGGTTGCTTAACGCCAGTTCTTTCAACCAAAGAAAAGGAAAAGAACTTGGCTTAAAAGAGAGGGTTAAAGTTGACAACACGTGAGGAGTTTTCCAACTATAGAGGATTTACCCTATTCAAAGAAAATGGATGGATTTAGATTCCAAGAGGGTTTGGGAATGAGGTCTTGAAAGACAGAAATGATTGTTCAACGATAGGGTATTCAATTCCTTAAAGAAATAAGTTTAATCTTGAAAGAAGATAAGAATGAGATTTGAGAGACGATAGCAATGAGATCTTGGAAGACAGAAATGATTCTTCAGCGATAGAGTGTGCAATCCCTCAAAGGGAAAGAGGAATTCAGTTTCATGCGAGGATGCGAAAGAGATTTAGAACAGGTAGAAGGGGCGTTTCGAAAAGAAGGCATTTAGAGTGTCAAGAAACAAAGGAGAATTTAGTTTCCAAGAAGAGATAGGAATAATGATTAAAACAAAGAGAAAGGATTTCTCTATGGAAGGATAATTGGGATTTTAGGGGACAAGGAAGAAGTCTGTTTTTAAGAAGGATAAGGAGTCTCTCAACTCTAAGCGATTTCCACAGCTTGACGATTAGATTACGACGCTCTGGCCGATTGATGTGTTTTAACCTTGCCCCTGACGAAACGCGAGTACAGAATTCAAATAACTCTACTTTAGAATATCCGAGGCTTAGGCTAGCCTTTCGGTTCACTTCGGTTGGTCTTGATATTCGGTTGCTTCGGTCGTTTACTAGCTTGCTTAGTTTATCCCTTTATTTGTTTCTTGCCACCGAGATTCCTTCCTTAAGGTGCTTGCACGTGACTCTTCATGGCCGATCTGATAGCTCCTACTTGGCGCGCTTTAACTCTTCCTTGACGCGTCAGCACTCGCTATTGTCGTTCCCTCAAGCCCGAGGGTCTTCGAGTCTCTTGTCTTCGAGCTCCAGTTGCTTTCTTCATCTTGTGTCGAACTTCAGCTGTACGAACTTGTTCTTCAAGTCTTGAGGTGGACAACGAAGGCCTTGCAGACGAGGCTACGTACGCGAGGACGCCAACCCCGAAGAACGTAGACTGTTGTCGTTGACTCCAAGCTTGCATAGATTAGCCTTCTTCAACGAGCCGCCAACCTTCCGATTGCTTAGACGCATACGGTGCTATCCATCGTTTCGTATCAACTAGCTACTTATTCCTAATCTAAAGCAGGCTCCTAGGCAAAACTAAAACGAAGCAACGTATCTAAAAGCGATTAAGACTTACCGGGAAGACGAGCCGCAAGCTGCAACCAACAAGGTTAACAAAGCACAAACAATATAAACAAACAAGGCGTGTCCTCACCGCGATTCCTAGAACTCACACATCCTAGGATTCTCAAACATCTTAATTTCTACTGATCAAGTCCTAGAGTCTCAAAAGTTCAACCCTAGGATCTCTACTCAGACCTCAACACAGGCTTTGATACCAACTGTGACACCCCAACCTTACACAAGCTGAGATAGATAAATCTCAGCTCAACAGCTGCCTATCTCAACCAACAACATAATATAACGGAAGCGAATTTAAACTTAAGGGGCATCATGCCACATCTAGGAAAGATAAACACGGCCTAGATGCACAGGCTAACCATAAAAACTGAACTGTAACTGCATAACTGATAATCCTCAAGTCATGTTCATTTGCCGCCGAGAACTCCACCGTTGCTGCCCGAGGCAGGGGAGGAGGACACGGGTTGATGACGGAGGAGGGGACTCCGCTGGGCTTCACCGCTTCTGCTTCCTTGCGCCGTAACGGAGAGGGGCGTGCCACCGAGCCGCTCCGCCACCTTGCACCGCCTTGCCATGCTCGCTGTGAACGGGAGAGAGAGCTCCGTGGGCTTCCACCGCAGGTTTGCGAAGCCGTCACGCCCTGCTGCTACTACATCGCGGGGAGAAGCGAAGACCAGGGGAAGATCGTTGGAGGGAGGGGAATCGAAGACCGCCGTCGAGCACGACCCGCCACTACCGTCGTCACGTATCGCCGTCGGAGAGCTTACGAGTGCTCCATGTCGCCGCCGCCGCAGAGTCCGCTGTTGAGGAGCTGCTCACTGCTCGTAGCTCGTCGGAGCCCTTGGTTGACTGCTGTTGCGTCGAGAGGAAGATCACGGCAGCTTGCCGTGTGTGACGAAGGAGCTAATTCGAAGAAGGAGGAGGATGGAAACTCCCGGTTCATGGTGGTGTTGTTGTTGTTTTACCCGAGAGATGTAGCGAGAGGGAAGAGATCCGAGAGAGAAAAATCGTGAGGCAGAGATAAGGGAAGATCTTGGCTGCTGAACATTTGGTTGCCTTATTTGGTAGCTACTAATTAGGGTAAGTTTCTAAAATGGGTTTGGGCTACACTAGATATGGCATTTGGATCACTTGAGTTGGGTTTGAGGTTCAAGACTAAGCATGGTCCATAAAATCCTGTTAGGAACCCCGAGTAGGTGATTTTGATGATACCAAGCTATACGAGGAGACCCCTAAATTTTCGTAAGTGTCTTAGAATAGCTTATTATTTTTCTGTCAATCTTGTAATACAAACGAAGTCTTAAGTTATCTAAGGACTCGGGTCTCGCTGAATATGTAAACATTTCAAGAAAGGAATGTTTCACACGAAGACTCGAAGACTCGAAGACTCGAAGACTCGAAGACTCGAAGACACGAAGACATGAAGACTCGAGGACATGAAGAACCGAAGATTAGGATCTTAGGTCAAAATCGGGAAGGGCCAAGATTCTATAACCGAGCAATCAAGGATATGATTAACTCGAAGAGTTAAGGAAAGAATGATAAAGTCAATCATTCTTTCTCACAACCAAGGCAAAGACATTCTCTGATAAGTTGTCTTATCTATTGCCTTGAAGATGGGTATAACTAAATGTCATTTTGGGTCCTATGCAACGATCCCAAGGAGCATTTAATGATTTTCACCTTTTTGAGGGACAAAAGGTATTTTGTCCTTTTCTAAAAGTGGACAAACGGCTAGAAAGTACTGACATTCTGAAAAAGGAGAAAATATTACCCATTGGATAATACTCACTGGACAATAGGTTTTGAATTTCGATCTCCCTCCAATGGATCTTAAATTCCACCTATAAATACCCTTGTCCCATCTCACTTTGACAAGGTTGAATTGCGCGAAATATTGTTGTTCAAGCAAAAATTTCCAGTGCGATATCCACAAGCTTACTAAGTATTATTCAGTTTCATTTGGAAGTTCTTGTGAGCTTAACAAAGGAAAGCTCAAGAATTCCAAGTTGGAGATTTGTCATACTTATTCAACCATCTCTACAAGTGAAGTAGAAAGAGGCGGAGTAAACTTGGAAGATGTTGAAAAACCTACCACAACAAGGCTGCCGGGCGTGATCAAAGGAGCTTGTTGTAACAGAGATTGTACTATAAGGGAAATATAGTGCAAACCTTCACGTGTTGTGAAGAAGAGTGGAGTAGGCTTCGTTAACAGCCGAACCACGATAAAAACTCTCTCTCTCTCTCTCTCTCTCTCTATCCTTTTTATTTACCTTACGCATTGCATTGCATACATAACTCAAACCTAACTTCCTTTATAAGAAAAACCCAAGTGCAAAGTAAAAGATAAAATCTTGTTATAACTCTTTCCGCTGCGTTTAACTCCAAAAGTTTTCAAAATTCCCTTGAGTCTATTCAACCCCCCCCCCCCNTTCTAGACTCATAGCGTTTTCACCGGGACCAACAAATCCATTTTCATAATTTATGGGCTTATAATATTTAGATTCAAAAATAGTAATTTATAAGTATGGCTCATCTATAGTCCATAATAATAAGAAAAGAATCCATATATTATAAAATATATATAGATCCACATAGGCATATTGGGCTAAGAGTATTTAATAACATAGTAATAATAATAATAATAACACTAATAATAATAATACGTGATCCCGAAAATACATTATTCCAAGCCCATGCAAAAATAATTACACTTATAATTATTTCAATAATTACGTAATAAGGAAAATAACCCCTTATTTATTTCTAAAATAGTAGGAAAACACGGGGTGTTACAATTGGTGCGTTCTTTTTTTTACATTATATCTATTAAGAGTATTATCAGGAGTAATTGTCTCTTACCTAATTCCCTAGTAAAATATAGTGTTTATTCGTTGGTATTCTGCATTACATACTTACAATTGGTATCAAAGCGTGTGTCGCTTAATTTGCTAGCGAGATCCTAGGGATCCTCGAGAAGTTGTTTTGCAGGATGGAAGAAGGTGCATCCATTACACGACCTCCACTGTTAAAGGGAGTCAGTAATTATGCCTACTGGAAGGCTAGAATGAAAGCCTTTATGAAATCTTTGGACGAGAATTGTTGGGATGCCATTGAAAATGCATGGACTCCGCCCATGATGACGGTCGAGAACGAAGAGAAGAAAAAACCCCTTAGTCAGTGGACATCAGAAGAAAAGAAACGCTCACAAGCAAACAATAGGGCTATGAATGCTATTCATAGTGCACTTGGACCAGATCAATTTGTATTGATCTCGGCCACAGATATTGCAAAAGTTGCTTGGGATGCACTGATGAATCATTACGAAGGTACAGGATCCGTCAAAGTCTCAAAACTACAATTGCTCATGACCAAGTATGAAAATCTGAGGATGGAAGAAATTGAAACAGTATCTGAGTTCAGTGCTAGGGTAAAAAATCTGATAAACAACGCACAAAACTTGGGTGAACCATTTGAGGAAGAAAAAGTGGTTCGAAAAGTTTTCAGGTCCTTACCCCCGAGGTTCAAAATGCAAGCTGTTGCCATAAAGCAATCAACAGATCTAAAAACTCTAACGTTAGATGCTTTAATGGGAAATTTGCAGACTTTTGAATTGGAAATGGAGGAGGAAGATAGGTACCTGAACAAGGACAACAAAGGAGTTGCATTTGACGCTATGGTACCTGCAAGAGTTGACTCCGATACAGAAATGAACGATGTCATGGTCATGCTGTCTAAGAAGTTTGGAAAAATGCTCAGAAAAGCTAAAGGACAAGGAAAGCTAAAACCAAATAACAAAGGACCTGGAACTGGAAATACTCAAAGACCAAGAGGTCAAAATCAAGATTTCAAGTCCAAGGGCGTTCAGTGTTATGAATGTGGTGGTTATGGACATATTGCTGCAGATTGTGGAAACAACAAAGGTAAGAAATCGTACACACTTACCTGGAGTGATTCTGACGATTCTAACAATGGTGAACCAGCAGAACCACAGACAGGAAACTTTGTTGCATTCCATGGAAATATGTACCACCCTGATGACGTTGAAGAGCGTGCAAACTACGAGAAGTTCTTCAAAATTCCAGATTTTGTAGACGACAGTGAAGTAACAAGAGACTCAAATCAGGTGCAGCCTATCACACAAGAGGTAGCCGAGGAGATACAGACCGACGATGAGGATGTTGACCTTGCAGAAGCTTCCGAAGAGCTGTACAAAAACTGGTACAAGGTAAGTAAGTTGAATCTTAAGTTAATTAAGAATGTTGAGTCTCTAGAATTAGAAAATTCAGCCCTAAAGACCTCTGTAGAAGAACTTAAGATTAATTTAGATACAAAGGTTTCAAATGAACAACACCTGCAAAAAGAAAACTCAGCACTAAAATCATCAGTAGAAAAACTTAAGACTGATTTAGATGCAAAAGTTTCAAATGAACTATATCTGCAAAAGGAATTGGAAAGTTTCAAAAAACGTGTTAGAATGTTGAACACAGGGACCAATAGTCTAAATGAAATTCTTCAGTCCCAAGGGAACAACCATAACAAAGCAGGTCTAGGATTCACTAGTAGGCAGGGTAATCATAAAACCGCATGGGTGCCCGAAATGAAGTCCAAGAGGAACACAAAAGGCATAAGGTACATAAATAGATTTCTTTACAAAAGATGTTTCAGATGCACCATGAAAGGCCATGGTTGGAGAAGCTGCGGACAAATCAAACCACGACAGGTGTGGAGACCAAAACAAATCTGCATGACAACAAAGATTGCAATGACTGCAAGTATGTCAATATCATGGTACTTTGATAGCGGTTGCTCCCGACATATGACAGGTAATGAAGAATTTTTGAGTAATATAGTTGAGGATTGTGCTGGGCATGTCACGTTTGGAGATGGTGAACGAGGTAAAATCATCGGCCGAGAAACCCTTAATGCAGAAGGTATGCCGAAACTCACTGATGTTTCCCTAGTAGAAGGGCTAAAAGCAAATCTGATTAGTATTAGTCAACTGTGTGATCAGAATATGCTAGTTAGATTTACTAAAGAAAATTGCAAAGTTTATGATTCTACTACCTGTGTCATGAAAGGGGTCAGAACCACTAACAACTGTTATATGATAAAATCTGTACTTGTGTGCAATAGCTCTTTAACAGATGAAACTGAAATTTGACACTACAAGCTTGGGCATTTAAACTATCAAGACATGCACAAATTGATGCATTATTAAGCTGTGAGAGGAATACCACACCTGAATCTCAAGGGAACAACGAATGTTTGTGCACCATGTCAACGCGGCAAGCAAACAAGGGTGTCTCATAAAAGATTAACAGACATTCCTACAACTCATGCTCTTGAACTCCTTCATATGGATTTGATTGGACCAACTCAGGTAGAAAGTCTCGGAGGAAAGAGGTATGTGTTTGTTTGTGTAGATGATTTCTCTAGGTTCACATGGATTGACTTTCTAAGAGAAAAATCAGATACTTTTGGAGCTTTCACAAAACTGTGCTTGCGTTTACAAAATGAAAAAAATAGTTCCATACATAAAATTGTCCGGATAAAAAGTGATCATGGTCGTGAATTTGAAAACTCTGCTTTCAGTAACTTTTGTGATACAACAGGCATTTTGCATGAGTTCTCAGCTCCTAAAACTCCACAACAAAATGGAGTTGTAGAAAGGAAAAATAGGACTCTGCAAGAAATGGCCAGAGCTATGCTAGTTGCGAAAAACCTATCACAACGTTTTTGGGCAGAAGCCATGTATACAGCATGTCATATTACTAACAGAGTTTTTATTAGAACATGTACCAAGAAAACGTCGTATGAGATCTGGAAAGGTAGAACTCCGAACTTAAAATATCTTCATATATTTGGAAGTATCTGTTACATCTTGAATGATAGGGAACGGAGAGGAAAATTTGAAGCTAAGAGTGATGTAGGAATATTTCTTGGATACTCATTAAATAGCAAAGCATATCGGGTTTTCAACAAAAGAACAAGTGCCATGATGGAGTCAGCAAATGTCACAGTTGAAGACGCACTACTAAAACAACAGCAGACAGACGATGATGAGCCTGTGCATACATCAAGCCCACTCGAACCAGAAAAGAACTGTCCACCTCCGGTCGAAGTTACCAAAGCTTCCTCAACTAGAACTCAGAAAAATCTTCCTACTGAAAATATCATCGGAGATATGAGCGCTGGAATCAAGACCAGAGACAAAGAAAAGAAAAGTTATCGTGAGATGCTAGGATGCTCCTGCTACATCTCTATGATTGAACCGAAGAATGTCAATGAGGCACTAAAAGATGAATTCTGGATCAATGCTATGCAGGACGAGCTAATGCAATTTGAAAGAAATCAAGTATGGGATCTAGTGCCCAAACCTGAGAATGTAAATGTCATTGGTACAAAATGGATTTTCCGGAATAAGTCGGATGAGAACAGGGTTGTGATAAGGAACAAAGCAAGATTAGTTGCTCAAGGTTACAGTCAAATGGAAGGAATTGACTTCGGGGAAAGTTTTGCCCCTGTAGCAAGGTTGGAGTCAATTAGACTTCTAATCTCAATTGCTTGCTCAATGCGAATCAAACTGAAACAGATGGATGTCAAGACAGCATTTTTGAATGGATACCTAAAAGAAGATGTATATGTCGCTCAACCAAAGGGATTTGAGGATCCAAAACACCCAGAGCATGTCTATAAACTGAAGAAAGCTCTCTATGGGCTAAAGCAAGCTCCAAGAGCCTGGTATGAAAGGTTAACGGAATACCTAGTCCACAAGGGCTACTCCAGAGGCAGTGTAGACAAAACACTGTTCATCAAAAGGTACGGTTCCGATTTAATTATTGCTCAAATCTATGTAGATGACATTGTGTTTGGTTCCACATCAGATAAATATACTGACAATTTTGTCGATATGATGAAAGGAGAATTTGAGATGAGCATGGTGGGTGATTTATCTTATTTTCTAGGCCTCCAAATTAGACAAACAGATAGTAGTATGTTTGTTTCCCAAACTAAATATGCTCAAAATCTTGTAAAGCGATTCGGACTAGACACCAGCAAAAGTGTTCGCACTCCTTTTCCTACTCATTCAAAACTTCATCGAGATGACGATGGGAAGTCTGTTGATCCAAGTGCATATAGAAGCATGATTGGCAGTTTACTATATTTGACAGCTAGTAGACCTGACATAAGTTTTAGCGTTGGTGCATGTGCAAGATATCAAGCGAGTCCAAAGGAATCCCATCTAATCGCAGTTAAAAGAATCATAAAGTATGTTAAAGGTACCTTGGAGCTGGGGATTTGGTACTCATGCGAATCCAGCACCCAACTAGTTGGTTTTACTGATGCTGACTGGGCAGGTAACATCGATGACAGGAAAAGCACGTCTGGAGGCTGTTTCTTTCTAGGATCGAATATTATATCTTGGCTAAGCAAGAAACAGAATTCTATCTCGCTATCTACTGTCGAGGCTGAATACATCGCTGCAGGTAGCAGTTGTGCTCAATTAATATGGATGAAACAAATGCTTGCTGATTATGGAATTGCACAACAAGTGATCACTCTATACTGTGATAATTCTAGTGCAATAAGCATAACACAAAATCCGGTTCTTCATTCCAGAACGAAACACATAGATATTCGTCATCATTTCATTCGTGACCTTGTGGAAGATAATATTGTTTGTTTAGACTTTGTGCCAACAGAGGATCAAATTGCAGACATTTTTACTAAGGCGTTGGATGGAAATAAATTTGAGGAATTACGGCACAAACTTGGGTTATGTGCGTTGCGATAATTCGTATTTTTTTTGGTTTCTATATCAATTAGTCTATTTTTTAAATTTTTTTTTGGTCTATGTTTTTCGTTATTTATTTTTTTTTTCTGCTTTTCCATAATTGATAATTCTGTTTTTTTTTCTATATAAGTTTAATGTTTTTTTTAACTTAGTTTCGTTATTTAATTTTTTTGTGTGTGTTTCTTTTCTGTTCATCCTTCTTTCCAATATCACATCTATGTATATAGATATTTTTTTTAAATTTCTTTTGTTAGTTAGTGTTTGCATATATCTCTAACTAGTTTCCTTTTTGGATTAATATTCCTTATTTTTTATTTTCTTGTTTTTTTTTTCTTCTTTATTTTTTTCTATTTAGTTTTCGGATCAGACCTACGTGACTTGCGCAGCTTCACCGTTTTTTTTTCTTTCTCTCTTTTCGTTTCTTCGTCACGCCCGCAACGCCATGTCACCGCAACGCCCGCCGTCGACTGCAGCCGTTGCTCACAGGACACGGTCCAGAATGGCCGCCGCCACCTCCGCCACTCGGTCGCCCTCGCCGCCGACCGTCGCTCGGCGCCTCTAGTTCGAAGGCTTGTCGCCGCACCGCCCATCCCTCACCGATGATCGATCATCCTCACCGCCTCCCTCGTCCGCCGGTGTTCTGCCTCCAACCTCGCCCTCTGTCGTCGGCCAACCACAGCCAGGCCCATCCGACCTACGTAACAGTGCTCCGATCTGCCGCGAGTCTGTAGTGGACTCTTCGGCCGAAAATAACGGCAGCCAACGTCAACCGCGACCGCACATCACAGTTCGCTTCCCACGATCTGCAGGCAAAGGCCCGTTACGTCCTCCTTCTACTCCTCAATTGTCAACGAGTGAATCATCCGAGTACTCTCCCCTCCAGCCTTTGCAACCTCTCTCAGATAATGCCTTCTCTAATTTATTTTACTGTGCTGCATTATCATCTTTCCATCGTTCGTTGTCTGTCAAACGTTTTATTTGCCAGAAGAGGATTGTGATTAGTGACTTTACTGCAAAAATGGGTTTATCTTGCCAATTGTTTACTTCTGTGGTTACAATTGACCAGTTTGTTAAACCCGTTGTGTATGAGTTTTATGCTAATCTGGCTCCGGAATTGGTCTGTCACAACCGAGTTTATGTTCGGGGTCGAATGTTTGAGTTTGGTCCAGCTAGTATAAACCATTACTTTTGGTCTGCTGATTCTGATGATGACTTTGTTGAGGATATGGACCAGATTACTGCCAAATTGACAGGTGGGGCTAAAACTCGGTGGGTTGCTAAGGATACTATTAAGGCTGTCGACCTCACTGCCTCCTTCGCACTGCTGCACAAGATTGCTCGTACGAATTGGATGCCGACCAAACATCATTCCTATGTCAAGAGGTCAATGGTTGTGCTTCTCGACAAAATTGACCAGGGTGTCAAATTTAATCTCGGCGAATTGCTCTTTCAGCAGATACTAGCCGCTCGGAATGGTGTAAACAACAGGAAGGAGCTGATTTTACCTAACCTTATTTATGGTATTCTTGTTTCACAGGGATTTCAGAAGCATGATACCGAGGACTATGAGGCTCACTCTTTGCCTATTAAAGTAGATCCTCGCCTGTTACATGGGACTCATGTTGATGATCTTGGTGCTCCTGACGATTCCCACCACCAGACTCGGTCCTCATCTCATGGTGCCATAGTCGAGGCTATCCACGTTCTTGAAGAAGAGTTGGTTGCCATCCATGCCGAGCAAAAGAGACTGGCCTGCCGTAGTGTCATGTAACACCCCGTAAATTCGTTCAAGCCTTTCGATCGGTAATTAATTCCTTGGGCAATTTAATTATTTTTAATTGGGCTAGTTCTTCCAATTTAATACATAGATATACATATATATATATATATATATATATATATATATATATATATATATATATATATTCCTTGAGCCTAATTTAATTATTCTAATCAAGAGCCCAATTATTGAATTTATTCTTGTAAGGGATTTTATTCAATTTGGATCCTTACAATTCTTGTAATTAAAATATTCTTACATAGCCCAATTTCTTTAATAATATATTAGTATAATGTCTTTAAGACATCTTATGGGCGTCTTTATTCTAATATATGTATTTAATGGAAGGGGATGAATTCATTAGCCCAACTTATTAATCTTGTATATATTTATTTCTTGTAAGTAATATAATATATGTAACTTAAGCCCATTCCATATTAAAGTCTTTCACCCTAATACATTATATGTATTCTAGTATATATATTGAAGAATAAAAATCCCTAAAGGTTTTCACTCTCTCTCTACCCTACACTCATTCTCACGCCATTTTGATCACCAAAATTATCCAAATTTGATCTTCATTTCTCCTACAAGTTTTCAAGTCAAGATTGCTCCTTTAAGCTTGTTTAGGATTGGGTAAGTGCATCTAGCTAAGAATCTACCTTGCATTTTATGGTTTTGCTAGTCTTTTTGCATATTCTTATGTGTGTTCTTTTGGAGTTCTTTGGGTAAAAGATGATCAAGAAGGTGGTGGGGCTTTGTGAGCTTTGATTGAGGCTTGGCTAGGTGGAAAGAGCTCCTTGAGGTAACCACTATGTCCATCAAAAATCTATTTTTACACTCTCATTCTATATGATATTTTTGGTGTTGGAAATCCTGAAATTTCTTGGTGTTTAGCCCTATTCTTGGTTGTATTTTGTTGGAATTTCTTGATCTTGTGTCTTGATCTTGGCCTATTGTTGTTATGATCATTTGCTAGTTGGATTTCCATATTTTTTGCCTCTAAATAGATGAAATGTTGGTGTATTTGGATCTGATTATTGCTCTCTGGAATGATTTTATTCGTGTCTGAGTGTTCTGGAAACTTGGAGGGAGAGATGACCTCGCGGAGGACCCTAACGGAATAATGTCACCCGTTGGAGTGCTCCGCAAGGCCATCGCGGAGGAAAGTGATGGGGAGAGGTGGTCCGCCGAGGGGCTCCACCCCCTTCGTGCGGTAGTGGCTAGCGGTGGACTGTGTGCCGCCTAGGTGTTCCGCATGGTCACTGGAAATTGGAGTCTAGAGGCTGTTCTGAGTTGATTGTTGTCTGTTGTTTCTCCTTTGTTCTGATTATTGTTGGATTGTTTTGTTGGGTATTTTACCATGACTTTGGAGTATTTATTCATGCCGTTTGTTGGGTATTTATACCATATCTTGGAGTATTGATTCATGTCTTTGGTTTCCCTTTTTGTACTCTTGATTTATTAATTCCTTGAAATCATTACCTGGGAGTTGGTTTGTGTTCATAGTTGAGATGAACACTTTGTTTGGTTGTTTTGGGTTGAGGTTGGAGTATGAGTATGTGGTGGTGGTTTCTTGGTATCGTTTGGAGGTTGTTGGATGGTTTGACTGTGCTACTATTGACTATTGACTTCTGACTTTGGACTTCGGTCCCTGTGATTGGGTTGATTACCCCTGTGATTGGACTTAGGTCCCTGTGATTGGACTTCGGTCCCTGTGATTGGACTACGGTCCCTGTGATTGGACTTCGGTCCTTGTGATTGGGCTCATCACCCCTGCGTACCAGTTATTTGGATTTTGACTTCTGACTTCTGACTTCTGACTGTGGGTTTGACTTGGTATGATGGTTGGTATGAGGGTTTGGAGGTCGGAGATGGGATTCTTTCTTGGTTTATTTGCTCGTGAGTCCTTGTGCTTATTCGGTTGATATCTCGTTGATCTCGGTTATGGTTGGTTGTTTCTTATGGTTGTTGTTCGGTTGGTATCTTGGTTATGGTCGTTGTTGTCCTATGCTTTCGTTGTGAATTATTGGCTTTGTTTGGATGAGTCTTGGTTTATGATTCGTTCAGCTTATTGTTGTTGAGTATCTGTTTTGAACTATTGAACAGTTTGTTGGTGTTTATATTCTATATGGGTGTGTAAACCTATTTACAAGCTTATGTATATCTATATCTCCTTGCGGGTGTGGATGGTGGTTGCTTAGCAGTCTTTTGCTAATGGTTCTTTGCGTGTTTTCCAGGTATAGAGTAAGTCTGAGCACGAGCGCGTTAGAGCCTATCTTGTGGCGATGCTTTGACTTAGATTATGTTGTTTAGACTTTGGTTTGTGGGCCTGTGTGCCACTTGAGATTTTATATACTCTTGACTAGTGTTTGGATATTGTTGATCATGACTTGAGGATTTTTATCGTTTATGACAGTTCAGTTGATCTATTCTGGTTAGCCTGTGCATCTAGGTTGTGTTATCTTTCCTAGATGTGGCATGATGCCACTTAAGTTTTAAATTCGCTTCCGCTATGTTATGTTGTTGGTTGAGATAGGTAGCTGTTGTGTTGAGATTTATCTATCTCAGCTTGTGTAAGGTTGGGGTGTCACAGTTGGTATCAGAGCCTGTGTTGAGGTCTAAGTAGAAATCCTAGGGTTGTAATCTGAGACTCTAGGACTTGATTAGTAGAAACTAAGATGTTTGAGAATCCTAGGATGTGTGAATTCTAGGCCGCGCGGTGAGGACTCGTTTACTTGCTTTTGTTTCATGCTTTGTTTGCTGCTTGCTGTTTGGCTGTTGTGAGCTTGTTCTCTCTTTCTTTTTTGCGTGTTTGGTTAAGGCCGACCGCAGTTCTATTTGCTTTCTGTTAGTTATCCCCCCCTTCTAGCGATCATGGTGCCGCCACGACGACGTGAGGACTTCCCGGAGGTGCCCTACGCCGAGCAGCTGATGCAGAACCTCCAGCAGTTGACACAGATCACGCAGCTCCTAGGGAACGCGATAGTTCAGAACAACCAGCGCGGGCAGCCGGACCTTGTTCGGAGGGTGGCGGGGCAGCACCCACCCTTCTTTGCTGGAGAGGAGGATCCCGTGATCCTCGAGGAGTAGATCCGGGCACTCGACAAGATCCTGGAGGTGGTGGA
The DNA here is from genome assembly GCA_003576665.1 of Ipomoea trifida. Taxonomy (NCBI): domain Eukaryota; kingdom Viridiplantae; phylum Streptophyta; class Magnoliopsida; order Solanales; family Convolvulaceae; genus Ipomoea; species Ipomoea trifida. Next base: position 10,029,623 of record CP025644.1, read on the forward strand.
GTGTCCACCGGGTCGTCAGGTGGAGATGGCGAGCTTTTACCTGAACGAGAAGGCTGACCTATGGTGGGTCCACGGCGGACCAGCGATGCGACAGGAGCCCGACTTCGGGTGGGAGACCTTCAAGGATCGGCTGAGGGCTCGTTTCTATCCGGCTCACGTGAAGGCGGCGATGCAAGAAGAGTTCCTACATCTCAAGCAAGGGTCGAGGACAATGCAGGAGTATCACCGACGCTTCCTAGAGTTGGCCCGTTTCGCGCCGACGTTAGCCCCTACCGAGGAGACCCGGATTGAGCGGTTCGTGGCTGGTCTGAACTTGGATACGCGCATGGCTTTGGTCGTGTTCAAGTTTCAGAAGCTGAGTGAGGCCTACAGCAGCGCCGCGGATCACTACCGTGTGCTAACCATCCGACGAGGGATCCAGGACCGCTCGAAGCGGCCGACAGAGGGTGGAGCCTCAGACTCCAAGAGGCACAGACCCGGGAGCTCCGGGATGGGAAGCGGTTTCCAGCGAGGTGGCGCTAGCCAGAGCGGTGGATCTTGCCCTAGCTTCGGGCAAGGACCAGGGGGCGATGGAGCTCGTATTCGACACTTCCACTGCAGGCGTTGTGGGAGAGATCATCCCGGGCGAGACTGCGAGGGGCGGCTAGTGGAGTGCTTTAGCTGTGGGTTGCGAGGACATCGAGCCTACGAGTGCACAGCCAAGAAAAGAGGACCACCCCAGTCTAGACCGAGCCCGACTCAGGGGGCCCCAGCAGCGACCCGACCCTCCAGGGAAGCTGAGGGTAGTGGAGGAAGCCGGCCGAGTGGAGGCCGAGGGCAGCAAGCGGGGCCGCAGCAAAGAAAGATCTTCGTGATGGGCCGCACCCAGGCAGAGGCGAATGGGCTTGAAGAAGGTAACTCTCGAGCTTAATCTTTAATTACGTGGCTTTTAAGTGCTTTTGGGGTCTTTCTTTAAGTGCATATAGTTAGTCAAACCGTTAAGTAACCCTTAGGTGACCTCTCTTTAGTTAGAAAGCTTTAAGACGTGTTTTGTTAAGAAGTTTGAAGACCCGATCTTAAGTCAAGTGGTTGGGAAGTTGGTGAAGTCAAGTCAAAGGAACAAAAAAAAAGGAAGAAGAAAGGAAAAGAAACCTAAGGACCAAGCTGATGTTCACGCAACGGCTCGAACCCACGCCAAGCGCCAAGGGGAAAAGTGACCAAACCATTGGACCATCCTGACTTGTTGGTTTGTAATCACAAGACTTGGGTTTTGTTTCTGGGAGTTCAGTAGGGGTGGCTGTGCGGACGGTAGCAACGGGGCAGTAACCCCCGTGAAGGTGTTCCGCGTGTGCGTTCGGAAGTAGGCAACGGAACAACAAGCTCCGTCGACGTGCTCCGCGAGAAGGAAGTAAAGCCAAGCAACGGCGTCCAGACCTCCGTTGGCACGGTCCGCAAGCTAGAAGGGTACATGCGTCTTTTTGCGTTTTCAGCGGATTAAAACCCTACAGTCGACCGCCTTTCCTCTCCGCATCTCCTTTCTCTATCTTCCCGTAGCAGCGAGCGAACAGCAGAGCAACAGAGCACCCAGGTCCACAGAACTCTTCCGTCACCAGCACCCAGATCACGCATCGCCGTCACCCGAGTCCGCGACCTCCATCCGTCAACAGCGCCCAGCTACGCGAGTTTTTCCGCAAAGGTCCGCAGCGTTGTCGTCATTGTTTTCTTCCACAACATCACCAAGTTCGACACCCAACATCAACAACAATGGCAAGAAGAAATCAGCCCGGTGAAGGGGAAGGCCCGAGCAACATCCGTTATTCCATAATAGACGGTAAAGCTCTTGACCTGTTACACTTTTCGCCCGAAATAGTGAATATGTTGAATTATCAGGGTTTGTTGGAGTTATTTCTGCGAATTGAGAATGTTGTGTATCCCAATTTGGTCAATCAATTCTATCAGAACATGAAAGTTAAGACTGTCAACCAAGTGCCCGTGCTCACTTCGATAGTGAAGGGCGTAAGGATTTCTTTTGACCCACCCAAGTTGGCTAGGTTGCTCAATTTACCGTTAGGAGGTGTCAGTGAGTATGAGCGCAGTGCTTGGGTTGAGACACAGGATGTGGGCTTCCGAGACTATTTGAGGTATATGTTGGGGCAAGATGAGGGTATTGCTTTAGACACCCGCCCCGATAAGCATAATCTGACTGGTGAGCAGAGGATTCTGACTTTGTTGGTTGGAGAAAGTTTGTTGCCCAACCGAAACAACAGCAGGGAGGTTACGGCCATAGAGTGTGCTTTTGCGTACTTCCTGAAGCATCGGGTGAAGTTTGGGCCATAGAGTGTGCTTTTGCGTACTTCCTGAAGCATCGGGTGAAGTTTGATTTGCCTAGTCTAATGATCTCACACATGGATTTCTGCAAGACCGTCAAGAGACGCAACCGGCCCTACGGGATGGTTCTGAGTTGGATATTCCAAAAGAAGAAGGTTAATGTGACTGGGGAGTTGGCAAGGCAGCCGGTTCATAGCACGTTCAACGCGCCGAGTCTGCAGTTTTCTGGGCTGTTTCAGGTAGAGGGGAATGAGTACATCACGGCCCATGAGCTGAGTAGGATGCCAACCGCCGAGAGCAGGGAGCTGATTGAGCGCTATCACATTCCACACAAGAGGTTGCGAGGTTTAGTCGCGCCTCAGTAGGCTGAGCAGGCAGGTGGTGATGAGGAGGACGATGAGTCTGAGGAGGAAGCTGAAGAAGAAGAGCCCGTGGGCGAAGCTGACCGAGAGCACCGGAGGAAGGAGCAGCACGATCCCTTAGCTCCTGCGCCACCAGTTGGCCCCGTACTCCGACAGCTGCAGGAGATGCACCGTATGGTTGAGGCGAGGTTCGATTCGCTAGATTTGAGGGTGGATCGCGGCTTTTAGCGCTTGGGCTTCATCGAGGCCAAGCTAGGCATTGAGGTGCCACCGGAGTATCAGCAACCTTATCCTTATCCATATCCTTACCCGCACCACGGTCCAGGCAGTTCTTCGCAGGGAGGCCACCCAGGTTAGTTGATAGTTTTCTCGTTAGTGTTAGCTCCATAGTAGAAACCCTTTAATCTAGGTAAGTTGTTAGTTTAAGTTCTTGCATGCTAGTTTGGGGTTGGGTAAGTTGTGAGTTTATGATACGATTGCCCTGCAATTGTATCGGTAGTCCTTTTCGAGCAAGAACCAAACTCCCAAGAAAATAAATAAGAACTCAAGATCAAGTGTATTTCATGTCTGTAGTTCTATTTATTACAAGGCTTTAAATAGAATAGAGAAATAATAATATAGGCTAAATAAACGGATCATAACTAACTAGTCTTTAGGCTTATTCAACACATAATCCGCAAAGCGACTCGGCATCTTCCGCATCCTCCTCGGCCTAGTATTAACAGCCTCACGTTCTGCATGCATGGCATCTCCCTCATTATTTTGACTTGGATTCAGCAGTGGTAGTGTTGTATCAATACCCCCATCTCCAGAAGTCACCTTGTCCTCAAGGTGAATGCTAGGGAAAAGATCAGAAAGGACATCGGTAGGAACCCAAATAGCCTCATCAGATGGCAGATCAACCCAGTGAATTATAGCTTGATGTTCGAGTTCTCCCCCACGAAGAATAGTGCGAGTGTCCAGAATTCGAATTGGCGCCGAGGACATATCCTGAAGAAAGTCAGCTGGAATAGTTGGTTTCGCCAATTCCGTGGCAGTACCCCGACAAGGTTTTAGGAGGGAAACATGAAAGACCGGATGAATTTTTGAAGATTTCGGCAGCTGCAAACGGTAGGCGACATGCCCAATCCGCTCCACAATTGCAAACGGTCCAAAGTAACGAGCACTCAGTTTAGGAAATGGACGTTTTGCAACTGAAACTTGGCGAAAAGGTTGGAGTTTCACCCATACCATATCGCCGACTTGGTATTCGACCTCACGACGCTTTCGATTCGCCATTTGTACCATTCTATTGTGAGCAGCAGCGAGGTTCCTCTTGAGTTGTGCTAGGAGTAAACCACGGTCCTGTAACAAATCATCCAAGGCATTGATATTGGTGGAGTTTGGAGCATAATGGGGAATAACCGAGGGGAGTCGACCATACAAGGCTTGGAATGGACACATTTTAATACTCTGGTTGTAACTGCTATTATAACTAAACTCCGCCCAACTTAGCAATGAGACCCACGATGTCGGTCTATCACTTACAAATGCTCGAAGATACTGCTCAATTCCGCGATTGACGACCTCCGTTTGACCATCCGTTTGCGGATGATACGAGGTACTATGTCGAAGTGTCGTACCACTAAACTCGAACAATGAACGCCAAAATGTGCTAGTAAAGATAGGATCGCGATCAGATATAATTGATGTTGGAAACCCGTGATGTTTGATAACAATGTCAACAAAAAGGTGGGCTGCCCGTTTGGCTGTGAAGTGAGTTGGTAAAGCCCCAAAATGGGCATACTTCGTGAGCCGGTCAACTACTACCATAAGAACAGTGTACCCTTGTGACGGGGGTAAACCAACAATAAAATCCATTGTCAGCTTATCCCACACAGTGTCCGGAACCGAAAGTGGCTGTAACAACCCAGCGGGAGCATTAGTTAGAAATTTGGTTTGTTGACAAGTTAAACAAGAGGCAACGAAAGCCTCAACATCACGTCGCATGCACGGCCAAAAGAATAACGCTGATAATCGAACCATCGTGCGCTTCACACCCGAATGCCCGGCAACCTTGGATGCATGAAATTCCAACAACAAAGATGGTTTTAAAGATGACTGGGGGCTAACATAATAGCGCTGACAATAAAATAAAATACCATGCCGACGGGAAAATTCAGTCGACAAGTTATTACCATCCATGCGGTTGTGAAGGATTTTAAGGTCTTCCAACTCCGTGTTTTCCCGCCGCAAAATCTCTAAGAACTTAGGTACGGGCCAACTAGCAATCATCATCACACAAGTAGCCTCGTGCATGCGTGATAAAGCGTCTGCAGCAACGTTCAATTTTCCCGGCTTATATTCAATTCGAAAGTCATACCCCAGTAACTTGTGAATGAATTTTTGTTGCTCCGGAGTGTGAATTGTCTGCGTCAGGAGCTCCTTAAGACTAAAATGATCAGTTTTAATAATAAATGAACTCCCTAGCAAATAATGGCGCCATTTCTGGACTGCAGTAGTTAGAGCTTGCAACTCTTTTAAATATGTTGATGTTGTCCCCCACTTTCCTTCCATCTTTTTGCTAAAATATGAGACTGGGTGGCCTTGTTGCATGAGAACTACTCCCAAGCCCGTGCCCGATGCATCGACCTCCACTTCGAATGGTTTTGAAAAATCTGGCAGGTGCAAAACAGGATTTGAAGCTAAAGCTTACTTGAGTCGTTGTAAGGCATGGTCTGCAGCAGGTCCCCATTCAGAAGCGTCATTTTTCAAAAGATCAGTAAGTGGTGCAGCGATCTCTGCAAATCCTTTGATAAACCGTCGGTAATATCCTGCCAACCCGAGGAACCCTCTTAATTGCTTCGTGGACATTGGTGCAGGCCACGCAATAATTGCATCAACCTTTTTGGGGTCCATTTGAAGTTGCCCATGGTGAATAATATGACCGAGATATTCAATGGAGTCTTGCCCAAAAGCACACTTCGAGAATTTCAAGTAGAAATTATTAGTTTGTAAGCAAAGAAATACCTCACGCACATGGTTGAGATGAGCTTCTATGGACGAACTATAAATTAATATATCGTCGAAGAAAACAATCACAAATTTCCGTAAAAAGGGACCCAAGATTGTGTTCATCGCCGCTTGAAATGTGGAGGGTGCATTTGTGAGTCCGAAAGGCATTACTAAAAACTCATAATGCCCTTCATGAGTACGAAAAGCTGTCTTAAATATATCTTCATCCGCCACTCTTATTTGGTGGTATCCAGCTCGTAAATCGAGCTTTGAAAAAATAGAAGCTCCTTCGAGTTCATCGAATAGCTCGTCCGCTGTCGGAATTGGAAACTTGTCCCGAACTGTAATCGCATTCAATGCCCGGTAATCAACACAAAACCGGTAGGTTCCATCTTTCTTTTGGACTAATAGAATTAGTGAGGAAAAAGGGCTTCGGCTTGGTCTCACAATTCCCTGTTCCAACATTTCTCGGACTAATTTTTCAATTTCTGATTTCTGGAAATAAGGATAACGGTAAGGGCGCACATTTACTGGTTTAGAGTTAGGCAACAAATGAATCCTGTGATCAAAATTGCGGTGAGGGGGCAGGGAATCTGGTGGTTCAAAAATAGAGGAGAATTCGAGTAGTAGATTGTCAAAAGGGGCTGGTAAGGATGACGATGGCATTTGTGTGGAAGCTTGTGGGGTTTTGGTATGGGTATTTATATGGTGTATCTCATAAAGTGCCTGAATATTACCGTGAGTTGCCATGGCTTGCAATTGGTTAAATGAGACTGGTTGACTATTTAGGCAGGATTCCCCTTTGATCGTGACTTTCTTAGAACCCACTTGAAACGTCATGATCATCTCTGAATAATCATGAGTCACACTTCCCAAGCTCTGGAGCCACTGGACACCTAACACCACATCTGGCCCTACGATCCTTAATACCTATAAGTCCACTGTGAAAGTAAATCCTTGCATGCAAATCTCCACACTTGGACAAACAAGTTGACAACCTAGTGTATCGCCATTTCCTATATACACCTTGAAGGGTTTGATGGCCTTAGTTGGCAATTGCAGTTTTTTAACGATAGCCGGAGTGATAAAGTTGTGAGTACTCCCACTATCAATCAATACCACGCATGGAGAGCTCTTTATTTTGCCCACCAAGCGTAGGGAACGGGGACTGCCTGGTCCGGACATGGTATTGAGCATAGAGACATCGCCCGAGATGACCTCTTCATCAAAGACACCGTCAGCAGCAGTTGGTTCTACCTCTATAGCCTCGTCTTCATCATCGCCAATAAGCACGAGAAATCGACCCTTACAGCGGTGGCCGACCGAATATTTTTGGTCACAGTGGAAGCATAGGCCTTTGTCTCGCCTTTCCCGAATTTCTGCTGAGGTGTACTTCCTAATGGGCAAACCCGAGGTTGCTTGGGCTATTGGAGCCGGCAAAAATTTGGGCACTTCGGATCCTCCAAGCGTTGTGGTAGCAGGTTGCGAAGTCGGGACCGATCGCATCGTAACCTGTGAAAAATTAGTACCCCTGGACTGCCATCGCGTATCCTCGTGTGTAGATGGGACACGTGGACTTCCTCTATAGGCCGTGCGACACTCCGACATTAGCTCATTGTAGCGAGCCTCATGAGCCTTGGCTAGCTCAAAAGCTGCTAGGACGGTTCTCGGACGTGCCAACAGCAATTCACGCCTCACATGTGGTTTTAACCCCCCAAGTACATAGGAAACTAGTTGGGTTTCTGTCACACCTGTCACTCTGTTAAGTAGTTTCTCAAATGCTGCCTGGAAGTCTGCTACCGTCCCTGTTTGTGTAAGCTTAGCCAACTCCGCTAGTGGATCTTCGAAATGTGTCGTGCTAAATCGTTGTGCAACTTTTTCCAAGAAATCGTGCCAACCAAAGATCATGCGGTTTCGTTTCATCCAGCGAAACCATTCAGAGGCTTCCGCCTCCAAACAAAAGCCAGCTATTTGTAGGCGTTGCGTTTCCGGCATCTGGTGGAAGTTGAAGTATTCTTGGATATTGAAGATCCATTGATGCGGATCTTCTCCTCCAAACTTCGGGATATCCAGCCGCATACTGTGGTGTTTCGTCACCCCGGTTGTTCCTTCGGAATATTCTCCATCCATAGCTTGACCAGCTGCAGAGGTAGCCCGGAACAGGGCTTGCCCAGAGCTGTTGGGGGTTGGAACTTCAACCTCTGACTGTTGTACCCCCTTGGCTTTCCCTACAGTAGTCTACCATTTAGCTTCCATGGAAGCCATGTAAGACTGAAACTGATCCTTCCACTGGCTCTGAAGTCGCGCTTCCTGATTAATCATTAACTCATCAAGCATTTGCTTGAGATTCTGCATGGTGATAGGGGCATCAGAAGTCTCAGCCATAGTGGTCTGTAACCTGGTTTTCTTTGTTTCGTTTTTGTTTTTATTTTTTTTGTGTGTTTTGTTTTGTAAACCTCTCAATGAAAGCACCAAATTGATACGATTGCCCCGCAATTGTATCGGTAGTCCCTTTCGAGCAAGAACCAAACTCCCAAGAAAATAAATAAGAACTCAAGATCAAGTGTATTTCATGTCTGTAGTTCTGTTTATTACAAGGCTTTAAATAGAATAGAGAAATAATAATATAGGCTAAATAAACGGATCATAACTAACTAGTCTTTAGGCTTATTCAACACATAATCCGCGAAGCGACTCGGCATCTTCCGCATCCTCCTCGGCCTAGTATTAACAGCCTCACGTTCTGCATGCATGGCATCTCCCTCATTATTTTGACTTGGATTCAGCAGTGGTAGTGTTGTATCAGTTTAGTTGCATGTTAGTATGTTCTTGAGTTTAGGGTTAGTTGAGCAATCGTTCTTTTTAATCTTCCATTGAATCTCTATTCCTTTGAATCTTCCGTTCCAAGTTCCCGTGAGCTTTGAGCTTCGGGGACGAAGCTCCTTTTTAAGGGGGGTAGAGGGTAACACCCCGTAAATTCGTTCAAGCCTTTCGATCGGTAATTAATTCCTTGGGCAATTTAATTATTTTTAATTGGGCTAGTTCTTCCAATTTAATACATAGATATACATATATATATATATATATATTCCTTGAGCCTAATTTAATTATTCTAATCAAGAGCCCAATTATTGAATTTATTCTTGTAAGGGATTTTATTCAATTTGGATCCTTACAATTCTTGTAATTAAAATATTCTTACATAGCCCAATTTCCTTAATAATATATTAGTATAATGTCTTTAAGGCATCTTATGGGCGTCTTTATTCTAATATATGTATTTAATGGAAGGGGATGAATTCATTAGCCCAACTTATTAATCTTGTATATATTTATTTCTTGTAAGTAATATAATATATGTAACTTAAGCCCATTCCATATTAAAGTCTTTCACCCTAATACATTATATGTATTCTAGTATATATATTGAAGATTAAAAATCCCTAAAGGTTTTCACTCTCTCTCTACCCTACACTCATTCTCACGCCATTTTGATCACCAAAATTATCCAAATTTGATCTTCATTTCTCCTACAAGTTTTCAAGTCAAGATTGCTCATTTAAGCTTGTTTAGGATTGGGTAAGTGCATCTAGCTAAGAATCTACCTTGCATTTTATGGTTTTGCTAGTCTTTTTGCATATTCTTATGTGTGTTCTTTTGGGGTTCTTTGGGTAAAAGATGATCAAGAAGGTGGTGGGGCTTTGTGAGCTTTGATTGAGGCTTGGCTAGGTGGAAAGAGCTCCTTGAGGTAACCACTATGTCCATCAAAAATCTATTTTTACACTCTCATTCTATATGATATTTTTGGTGTTGGAAATCCTGAAATTTCTTGGTGTTTAGCCCTATTCTTGGTTGTATTTTGTTGGAATTTCTTGATCTTGTGTCTTGATCTTGGCCTATTGTTGTTATGATCATTTGCTAGTTGGATTTCCATATTTTTTGCCTCTAAATAGATGAAATGTTGGTGTATTTGGATCTGATTATTGCTCTCTGGAATGATTTTTATTCGTGTCTGAGTGTTCTGGAAACTTGGAGGGAGAGATGGCCTCGCGGAGGACCTTAACGGAATAATGTCACCCGTTGGAGTGCTCCGCAAGGCCATCGCGGAGGAAAGTGACGGGGAGAGGTGGTCCGCCGAGGGGCTCCGCCCCCTTCGTGCGGTAGTGGCTGGCGGTGGACTGTGTGCCGCCTAGGTGTTCTGCATGGTCACTGGAAATTGGATTCCAGAGGCTGTTCTGAGTTGATTGTTGTCTGTTGTTTCTCCTTTGTTCTGATTATTGTTGGATTGTTTTGTTGGGTATTTTACCATGACTTTGGAGTATTTATTCATGCCGTTTGTTGGGTATTTATACCATATCTTGGAGTATTGATTCATGTCTTTGGTTTCCCTTTTTGTACTCTTGGTTTATTAATTCCTTGAAATCATTACCTGGGAGTTGGTTTGTGTTCATAGTTGAGATGAACACTTTGTTTGGTTGTTTTGGGTTGAGGTTGGAGTATGAGTATGTGGTGGTGGTTTCTTGGTATCGTTTGGAGGTTGTTGGATGGTTTGACTGTGCTACTATTGACTATTGACTTCTGACTTTGGACTTCGGTCCCTGTGATTGGGTTGATTACCCCTGTGATTGGACTTAGGTCCCTATGATTGGACTTCAGTCCCTGTGATTGGACTACGGTCCCTGTGATTGGACTTCGGTCCCTGTGATTGGGCTCATCACCCCTGCGTACCAGTTATCTGGATTCTGACTTCTGACTTCTGACTTCTGATTGTGGGTTTGACTTGGTATGATGGTTGGTATGAGGGTTTGGAGGTCGGAGATGGGATTCTTTCTTGGTTTATTTGCTCGTGAGTCCTTGTGCTTATTCGGTTGATATCTCGTTGTTCTCGGTTATGGTTGGTTGTTTCTTATGGTTGTTGTTCGGTTGGTATCTTAGTTATGGTCGTTGTTGTCTTATGCTTTCGTTGTGAATTATTGGCTTTGTTTGGATGAGTCTTGGTTTATGATTCGTTCAGCTTATTGTTGTTGAGTATCTGTTTTGAACTATTGAACAGTTTGTTGGTGTTTATATTCTATATGGGTGTGTAAACCTATTTACAAGCTTATGTATATCTATATCTCCTTGCGGGTGTGAATGGTGGTTGCTTAGCAATCTTTTGCTAATGGTTCTTTGCATGTTTTCTAGGTATGGAGTAAGTCTGAGCGCGAGCGCGTTAGAGCCTATCTTGTGGCGATGCTTAGACTTAGATTATGTTGTTTAGACTTTGGTTTGTGGGCCTGTGTGCCACTTGAGATTTTATATACTCTTGACTAGTGTTTGGATATTGTTGATCATGACTTGAGGATTTTTATCGTTTATGACAGTTCAGTTGATCTATTCTGGTTAGCCTGTGCATCTAGGTTGTGTTATCTTTCCTAGATGTGGCATGATGCCCCTTAAGTTTTAAATTCGCTTCCGCTATGTTATGTTGTTGGTTGAGATAGGCAGCTGTTGTGTTGAGATTTATCTATCTCAGCTTGTGTAAGGTTGGGGTGTCACATGTCAAGATTGACAATATTCTGAAACGGCTTCGTCGTGAAGACGCGGTGAATGTCGATGTTCCTTCTGAGGTTGCGTCCTCTTCAGCTTCATCCTCGAATGCAGAATCACCGGCTTCCCCTTCTAGTTGATGGCTAGTCCATGGGTAAATTCTCTCGGTTTTGGTCTTAGTAGATTTAATAATGTTGTTATTTTTTCGTGTAGTAGTATATCTGTAGTTAGTGGATAGAATCTGTGTCAGAAACTTTTTCCCTTTCACATAACTTGATTTATCCATCACAACATTCGAGCCTTATAATCCTACATTGTTCTGCATGCTCCGAAACATAGATACTTGCACTTTTTGTTTGCAATTGAAATTGCTTTCTTACTATATGCGCAAACAAATTCCATATTATTGCTCGCAGTTGTCTTACCTATGTATCATGTTTTGTTTGGGCTGTACCTAGAAGAGGGCTACCCGTACTTAATATGGTTCAAAAGGAGCCTGAGAAGATTACGGTGTGAAAGCTATCTAGTGTACGTTTCACTTAGAAGAGGGCTACCCGTACTTAATATGGTTCAAAAAGAACCTGAGAAGAGTCCGGTGTGAAAGCTGTCTAATGTGATATCCTTTTCGCGACCTCTTTTCTGTACTCCATTTCTCCACCTATACCTCCAAACAAAAAAGAATCTATCCTAAACGTGATCAATTCCTACTAGCCCTTGATAACAATTCTATCTACTGATTGCTTATGTATTGCTCGTGATTGAATTCCAACTTTATTATTTCACTAATGCTATGCTTAAGTTGCCTTTGGCACTTGTTTATCAAAAGGGGGAGTATACGAAAGGATAGTGCAAAGCAAGCAAGTCAGGGGGAGTATACAAAGGGGGAGTACAAAGTAAGGGGGAGTCATGGTTGTTTGATCAACATATGCCAAAGGGGGAGATTGTTGGTACAAAAATTGTGTTTATGTAATTGGCATATATTGATCCATGAAATGAAGAAATATTTTGATGCATGCATACATGTGTGACACAAAAGAAAAGAAGAAAAATATACATGCAAGGATGGATATGTGGCACAAAATGAAATGAAATAGGAAAATGCAATGCATGGATATGAAAAATGAGTGGAGCATATGAACAATGGTTGATGAATCTGGCAAGTGGCAAATCAAAGTTTATTCCTAAAATTTGTGTGAACCAGATTATTTCCCTCTCCCACTTTCATGCATAGTGTCTGAACATGGGATGGAAATTCCTAAAAATAAGGTTCTAAAAATACTATAAAAGGGGAGCCTTGTAATGAAATCAAAGTGAAGTTTCAGGGAGTAACTATTCAAGAGTCATTGACTACACAAAAGAAACTTCAAATGTTCGGGTCCAGAAACGAGTACTAAATTTGGAGAAGCAGCTCCGCGCAGTACTAGTACACCTTGTGTCGAAATCCAGGTTGGCATACAATTTGTGTAATTGATAGATTAGCTCAAATTGTATTTAAAATTTTCTTACTGAGTTATTGTATAAGGTTGGCGTTAAAATAGGTGGTAGGCCTAGTTTTGTAAATTGGTTGAACATTGTACTTGTAAAAACCAGCGAGTTGATCTAGTGGAAAGTTTTGGGCGTGGCCCCGCAAATTAGGAGTGTTCTCCGAACTGCGTTATTAAATTGGTGCGTTCTTTTTTTTACATTATATCTATTAGGAGTATTATCAGGAGTAATTGTCTCTTACCTAATTCCCTAGTAAAATATAGTGTTTATTCGTTGGTATTCTGCATTACATACTTACACAAATAATTAGATTCTTACAAAAATGACGTTGCAGCTGTACGAACACAGAGAGAGTGACGGCATTCGCCGCGGTCTTCGGCGTTGACGGGGAGATGAGGAGCTTCAATATGACTAAGCGGCGGTATTCTGTGTTTGCGAGGATCTTCAATCTGACCTGCAACGGAGAGCGAGGTGGCGACTTGCGAACTACGACCGGCAGAGATGGCGTGGCTGTGGGGAGGAACTACGACCGACCAAGGTGCGGCGCTGGACGGCGAAGGAAAGCAGCGGACGTGCAGCGTGGAGAGTACATCGGCGGCATGGTGCGGCGATTTCATTTTGGGAAGAAGAAGACGAAGGGCGTATGTGAAGAAGAAGATAATGGAGATTTGATTTTGGGGATTTTGACTTTCATTATGACTTATGGGGATTTTATCCTAATTAGCTGCGTCCGATGTAGGAACTTCGGACGCAGATGGTCTGTAGCATTACATTTCCTGCGTCCAAAGTTCCTACTTCGGACGCGGATAGTCCGTCATTTAAAACAAAAAAAAAATAAAAAATAATTAAATATTGAACATTTTAATTACAAAAATGCCACCGCGTCACTTTACGCGTCCGGTGTTTCAACTTCGGACGCAGATTGTTCAGGTGTATATAACTGATTCTGTACTAGTGGCCCTTAGTTCGAAAGGACGAGGTCCGAGAGGAGTGGTAGACAAAGTGTTCGATGAAATGTCCCAACCAAATGAGGATGTGGGAGCCCACAGTATGACGCCACTTGGTGAAGTGCCACGAACTCCCTAGTCTATTCCACATCTTTGCTCGCAAATCCAAACAAAGATAGACCACATAGAGAAGCCTAAAGCCCCAATCTCCGCCTTTCCATTTATTTTACACAACCCCTATCAACCTTTCCACTTTCTTACAAATGAATCCTACCCCTAGCGATTCCCGTAACTCTTATCTTTCAACCTCTTAAATGCCAACACGTAAATTCGGTTCCCATTCGCCATCCTTGAGAGACACGACACTCGGGGAGTCTTGACTCTTCGTTTTAACACCCTTCACATCCACTCACACTATACACACAGTATCAATAATCATTGTCTTGGATCTGATGGAGTGGTAGTCATTCTAGCTATTAGTACATTGGTGTCATTATTTGTCCTTGCCGATATGCGTGCTTCTATAATATAGTCAACTAATTTTGTTACAACCAACCGAGTAACATTGCAAATGCCAAGAGTGTTTTTAATATTTCTCATTAACATCACAGGTGATCCAACCTTTAAGATTAATGAATGATTTTAGAGTATATAATATTTAACAAATGATGTAAATATGTCATTCGATGTGATTTCAGTCTTTACTAAAAAAAATTTCCGTTGATTAATAATTGTACACAAAATTAGCATTATTATACACATTAAAAAGTAACATTTAATTTGTAATAGTTAATTAAGATATCTTAACCAAGTTTTAAAAAAAAAAAAAAAAGATATCTTAACCGACATTGCAGAATAAAATTTAGTGTGCCAAATATCCATTCACATTAATAATGATTCAAGATTGATATTAATATTTATTAATAAGACTATTATAATTTATTTTGTGATATTAATATTTATGAATAAAACCATTACAATTTATTTTGGATTACAAAAATTATTCCAACACGGGTGACGTGAACTATTTTAAATTTAACACTCAAAGATCTCTTTTTTATGAAACCAATTAATATAATACCACAATTAGTTCATTGAAGTTATTTTAGAACTTCATTTTTTAGTTTTTATTTTTCATTGCAAATAAACTTTAGTCATTACAAACTTTCTATAACTTAATGAAAATTAGCGTGAAAAATTAAACATATTTTGTTTTTTTAGAAAAACAAATTTCTTATTTCTTTTATGACAATATGTATAATATATAATTTTCTAATCTTATAACTGCGACACCCCGAAATAATTTAACCCGTATTATTCTAGTAATAAATCATTTTCCGAGGAGTTATTATTTAATTTAGCCCAATTTCTTGACTTAATGAATAACTCTTAATATAGACAATTGATTTTTAAAGCCCAATTCTCATAAATAATGCATAAGGACATTAGGGCTTTTATTCTCCTTATGCATATGTATGTATATTAAATAACTCCTAATTCCCTTTATTACACAACCCATTCAACAACATGCCAGCAATGTATACTCACTATGCCAATACTATATATATACGGAGTATATTACAAAGCATAATGTGGTTTTTCAGTTGTATTCTGCATTACCAGCAGTTGTACCATATGTAACTTGGTACAGTGTTCTACTATATGTACTTTCAATTTTAATCTCAACATGTCCATATATATAATTGGGAGTGGTGGTTAGCACACTTTTTTTTTCTTTGTTTCAATTATTTTCATTTCATCAAATCTATGAGAGACATGTGACAAGAGTATTACTCATTAGAGAGATATAGTAATACCATGCATTTCAATTCTGAAAAATACAAATTCAACACTCTTTCTCCCATTGATTTGCCTACCAATATATGCACACAATTGCTCATGTATGCATGATTATTGCAGTGGTATGTATAGTAGCAGTTCTCTTATATATATACCCAAATGAAACCTCGGAGTTTGGTCAAACCTCTTTTCCTAATTCAGAGTTGGAAGAACAGTGAGGGGCCCCATGCCAGTATAACATATATAATTGCTGTATACATTATTCCAGTAGAGCGAATTAATACACAGGCCAAGCCAGGAAAGTAAGCTTCAATTCAATTCCCATTTGTTTTCGGTCCTATTCAAATTCAATGCCTTTTGTTCAGCTGTCTCTTTCATACAACCATGCATGTGCCAGAACAAAACATCATTAATCCACATCAAAACTAACATTATTGGGCGTTTCCTTAGTTATACGTATATATGATCGATCATGTTGGATTTTCCCTTGCTGCTCTACCAGTCATGTAAGATTGAGAGATTAGCTGATAAGTCCCCATCCCATCATCGGCTTCATTCAGATAAGAATTCGCTCTAATATATAATAATAAGATCGACCTGGGTTAAAACTGTACAATCTAACTTTTTTGTGATAGTATCATTTGGTATCAGAGTCAAGATGGGAGAGCATCAAATTACGGTAACTCATACTAATTTTAATTTGAATGCATAAATTTTATAAACAAGTACAAGCCAATAGATCGAGATTTCATTTGATTTTATTTGGAAAGAATTTTGGGAAATCAGTAATGAGTTTAAGCTACCTATATAACAATATAATGTGCTTCAGAGGGTAGACATGCAACATTTTGCCTATTTCTCTGTATGAATGAATATATATGCATGCCTTAATTCTTCTCACAGTGCATCTTCTTTCCTTGTCTGTATAGTATTGCCCTTACTTGTTGAAATATACAGAGGGAAAACACATCCATTCGAGCTACGTACTGCTCAAATAGAATTCTTATGACTTACACCCAAATTAAATCAAATAAACCAGCTTTCTTCGATTTTATAAGAAGACTAAAAAGCAGACAAAACCCAAATCTGCAGGTGCAAAATGCTGCTGCTGCTGCTAATTAAGGCAGCACGGGGGGCAAGAACATGAGCGGAGGAGATGGAGCAATCTGCATGTGTTAAGAGTTGGGAATGAATGTGCCAATATATCCGAATCCAGCTATGAAGAAGGCGATCGATTGCATGAAGAGGTAAAGGAAATAGTGGTTTTTCCCAAATGCAACATCATAGCATCCGCAGATGAAGAGATAGGCACCAGTTGCCAGCTCTAGAACATGAACCCTGTTGAAAAGATTCAATAATAATAATGTAGGTAGTTAGGATTCATATGGCGCTGCTTCAATTCACAGTTAATTAATATATATATGATGTTTTTGGATCACCTGTCTCCAATTCTAAAGCGAGGTTTTTTAAAGGCCTTCAGTGCTGGTTTTAGCTTGCAAGCATCGCCTAGTTTCTCTGTAACAATCCATTCATTCACTCTCCCAGCTTCCAACAACCCAATGAAGGTAGCCTTTGTCCGGTGGAGAGACATTACATTCTCGAAAAGGATCCAGAACACCAGCAAATGTAACGACCTGCAAGATCAGACATACATGCATAATGTTCCATCTTAGCTTTATTTAACAGTCTAATTAATTAATTTAATCAAACCAATATAATCGAACCTTGGGGTTCCAACCGCGTTGAGAAGAGTGATGACAGAAGGGATATAAACTGCTCCCCATTTGGGAACCTGAACCTCAGGGACCAGAACAGTTGCAGGCAGTACTACACAGTAGAACATAAAAGTGACAATGTGGGCTATCACCTTCCTCACCACGAAGAAGCTGTAGATTACATGAACTTTCTTCCATACCGTTACTTTCTGCAGATCAGATAAACAAATTAATGTACCAATTACGGGTGATCCAATTGAAATGAGATTAAAACCAGTGTTGATCTGGGCCGGGGGATTGATTGATTGATTAACTTCAGGAGCTACCAAACCTTATTTCTCACAATCTCCATTAACATTTTTCTGAAAAGGTTTGCAGGCCCACATGACCATCTGTGCTGTTGGTACCGGTATGCCTTGAATGTACTGGGTAATTCATTTTTCACCTGTCAGGTGAATTAAATCAGAGCGTGACTATGTCGATCTGTATCTGTATGTGTAACATATTTGTTCATAACAGCAGAACCATTGCATCTCAACTCTATCCATTTCCACTGCAGACAACATGCATGCATAGGAAGACTAAAAACAGCTAGCGGAACACACAACGTTAACATATATTAATTAAGATCAATCCAGTTATTGTCACTTTTGATTCCACTAGTTTAGTGGCATTCCTAATTCACAACTATAAAAATTCACACTATATTGTTTATGGTCTGATTTTAAATGTAAAAATGTTCATTCACATAACATGTACATGCTTGGGTAAAAAAAAGTGCTATTACATAGTTTACTCAATGCACATTCTAGGGTACTGTAATACTACAAGTTTTTATTATCACTCTAAAAAAGAGTGGTTTTTGCTCATAAAGTTTGGCTACTCACAAGTCATGTGACAAAATCCAATAAAAAATTTTCGGTTGTTCATCAGAAGGACCAAAATTTTAAAAAATAGAAAGTCACACATTTTAAAAAATATGTTCATCACTAAACTTGCTAGAGCAAAAGCAAGAAAAAATCAAAATGTGAGTTACCCAATTGTTATACAGGGTTCATATTGTATTGTGAATCCTGACACCAAATTTTTGTATTTTCAGTTAATAAATTATGTACCTACACTTAACAGTTTCTGTACATGTAAACAAATAATTTGATAATTGCTGGCACATAGTATAATAGTAACAGGTACAGAAACTGTCAACTGCGGGTACCAGAATGTTCAACAACAAATACAGAATCTGAAAGTTATTTTTAGATCAGGACCTACAATGCAAGTAGACCCTGATCTATGGTATAATTTGCATGAATTACCTTGACAGAGCCAAGGTACAAAAATTTCCATCCTTTAAGACTAGCCCGAACAGCCAAGTCCATATCTTCAACGGTGGTCCGGTCCTTCCACCCACCTGCCTCATCAATTGCAGCCAGTCTCCAAACACCGGCTGTCCCTACAGGTTTAATATTTTTAATCTTGATTTTAGAAACTTTATTGAACTACATTAATTAGCACTATACAAATGTAGTTAATTGAAAAACAAGAGATATTATTATTATTATCATTATTATTATTATTATTATTATTATTATTATACCATTAAAGCCGAAAAATGCATAGGTGGATGAGCCCACTTCTTGCTCCACAGTGAAATGATAATCCAAGGACATTTCTTGCATTCTTGTCATCAAGCATTCATCAGCATTTACTGCAAAATCAACCACCAAATCATCAATTTTTTTAAAGTAGTATAAGAATGTCAAATGGTTCATTATGCATCCCATATCTCAATATATCTCTATCAATTCAACCTTCATGTAATATATACTTAGCTTATACTATTTGATTGTAAACAACCTTTTTTACTTCAATATTATTATATTATTACAATAATGCTTAAATACCATTGCATTCCTATATGAATGTTATTGACACATGACACGCTTAATCAACCACAGTACAATGTTCATTTAATTACATTTTAGAATAAATTTCACTTTTGTATCACATTTAGTTCTACCTTTTAATTTTTCAACTAACTATTATCGAAAGTGCTCCTTATAGAATAAGTAAATGCATGCAGTGCTCCTTCCGGAAGAAGCAAATACAGTGATACTTTTAATTTGAAAGGAGCACTTCCGGCAATAGTTAGCCTGTAAATTGGATGTCATGACTAAATGTGATACAAATTGCATAGTCATGCACTTAATTAAAAAATTTTAATAGTTAAGGATCAAATGTGATTCATGTATAATAGTCAAGGGATCAAAGTGAAATTTCCTCTACATTTTATTATCTTATTCAATATTCTCACTTAAGTTTATGGGAAATTTAAAAAAAATATTTGTTAACACTAAATTGTTTTCTTAAAGATTTAATAAATTCATTAAAAAAAAATTTACAGCACCTTGTGCTTTGCTAAAAATACATAGTGAAAAGTACAATTTACAAAGCATAAATGTACAACATTATAGCTCATGGTATTATGTGATTTTTCTTGGATGTATTTTATAATAATTCCTTGTGAAATAAGGAGAGGGGAGAATAATGAATTGTGTGCACAAAAATTAGCTAAGAAAATAATTAGAAAGACAAAAATTAGTGTCGGTTCATTGATATGGTAATGGTAAGGGGGCCGGGGACATAGGTACACCACTCCTACGACAGAGGCACATGCTGACATGCGGGCTACCCTTTGGGAATGAAAAGAAAGTGTAGGCCATTGGACACTTATACCCTTGTCTAATTCAATAACTCCAAACCTGCCTCTCCTCTCATCAACTTCACAATTGATATACCATGGACCGGGTTCATATTGTATAAACCTTAATACAAAAACTTTGTATCTTTAGTCAACACATTTTATACTTACAGTTAGCAGTTTTTGTATATATAAATAAATAATTTGATAATTACTGACACATAATATAATAACTACAAATACGAAAACTGTCAATTGTAAGTACAAGATGTGTCAACACAGAAGCTGAAAATTATTTTTGAACCAGGGTCTACAATGCACAAGTTAGACCCTAGTTCATGGTATAATTTTTCTCAACTTCATGGGAAGGGTATATCACTATATAGTGTATTTATTAATCGAAGAAATTTACATATTTTTTTAATAATTAAAAGGTAGATTAGCTCATTTCAAACGTTAGAGATTAGACTTGTGCTCATTACGAATAATGAGCTCTTTTTATTTTTTGGTCTCTTATAATTAATTGAGCTATCCATGTAAACAATTATTTACATTTTTTTTAGATAAATGGGGAATGAAGGAAAAAAATATAAAGAATTTAGAAAATTAAATTAGCAACATTTTAATTGAAAATAAAATTGAAAAAGAAAAAAAAATTGAATTAAAGCCGCCATAATACTTCAAGCAAATACTATGGCCCAAATGTGGGCACTTCCTATTTTGACTATTTTCCCACAAGGACATGGCGGCTTTTTCCTGAGTAAAAAGGCGAATTCTACTGCATCTAATTTTAAATTCTATTCTTTATTTTTACTCAGTGATGTGACAAATAAGTATGTGATACTTTTATTATGTAAGTTTTAAAAATGTGTTTATATCAAAGAATTATGGGAGGGAGTAAGAATTAGGAGTAAGAAGTGAGAGGGAGTTCATGTAATATTTTTCTAAAGAGGTTGACTCAGTCGCACAACACCCTACTCACTTCAATGGCCTAGAGGGGTATTTATGTCAATTCACTTTCCCCTCATTAATCCTTGCTGCCTCCCCTTTTTATCTGTTTTTAGTACTTTTTCAATTATTGCCACCCATGAAGTGTAGTGAACCATCAAGGAACCAAAATACTTTAAACCAACTCTTTTTATGACTGTTTCCAGATATGCCTCCATGACCACTGATTTCTTCTACTTTAAATAGGCAACACAACTTCTATTATTCATCATACATTTTCTTTCCCCTCCCATTTAATTACCAATCTTAAAAAATAAATTAAATTTATCCAATATCCACCATACTATCACTTGAATCTTTAAAAAAAGAAAAAAAAATGATCATTAAATTAGAGATTTTGAACGTGATTATAATAATTGGTGACTTTTTTTTATAGGTGGCAAAATCAGATTGGGTTACAAAGATTGAGCTTCTTTGCAACATCATCATTCATTATAGACCAACCCAATTTATTATTAGTATTAATGTGACTATTGTCACCGACAGCTTCAAATCTCTTGACTAAGATAACATATGTATAATATTTGATAAATATTAGAGTGGTCGAAATCAAAAGTTGTTAAATATTATTATTATTATTATTATTATTATTATTATTATTATTATATAAGAAAAAACAAAAGTCCACCCACCATTCTTAATTTCTTAAGTTTCAGTTTTGTATATTTCATTTGTACAAAGATTAGGTACATACAAAATCCTAGATTGAATTATGTTTCTTCCCTTCAAAGTTTGATACTTTAATAAATTAAAAAAATATATATATAAATACCAAACTATTTAGTTGACGTAATATTCTTATGACAACTAATTATTTTGTTCGTTGGTTTATGTTTATTTTGTGTTTAAGTTTGATATTTTGTAAAAGTTATTATCTTTAAAAAAAAAGTAATTACCGAATTTCCAGCGGGCTTGAACGAGGGCAAGTTGGGGATTGTGAACAAGAAAAGGGATGGTTCGCCAAAGAAAATCAGGCTCGGGTTGAAAATCCGCATCAAAGATGACTACATAATCACATTGCTTCACATACGAATGTTTCAAGCCTTGCTTCAATGCCCCTGCCTTGTATCCATTCCTATTGTCTCTTATCTCATACTTTATGTTTATTCCTTTGCTTGCCCATCTTTGGCACTCCATTTCCACCATATTCTACTCCAAACAAAATTTTAAAAAAATAGAAATACATAAATCAAACTAACCCAAGGTCTCAAAAACAACACAAAAAATAGTTATAAATTCTTGAAAACAAAAAAAAAAAAAAAAACTAAATATCACAGGTTCTACACGTGTTTGCTACATGAATATACATTTTTACCCATAAACTATATGGTACAATTCAATTAGATTTCACCAATAGCCAAAAGTATTAAAACATTAATTAGCTCACTCATAGTAACACTACTCATATTTTGTATAAACAATAAAGTGGGGTCTGTTGAATCATGAAGAACATATATGGATCCAAATTGAGAATGAGTAAGCAAAATTTGAGTATGTACCTTGATAATGGGGTCTGTTGAATCATCAAGAACTTGGACTATGATACGATCAGACGGCCAGGAAAGGCCACATGCAGCTCCAATTGAGAGCTGATAAACCTGCAGATGGAAGGGTGGTTGGTTAATGCAAACCATTTGTAAGCGTAATAAATTAAAACCGTGGATTTAACAGCGCGCAGAAGAATTGAAGTTGCAGACCTACCTCTTTCTCATTGTACATGGGTATTTGAACAAGAAGCATTGGGTAAGTCGAATTCCCAAGCTCCACGTCATCCTTCAATGGCTCGTATTTGTATCGTTTTTCAGGTTTTCTTCCAAAGAGCTTCACGAGGGAGATGACGACTCCCATGTACACTCTCTCCACGAACAGCATGACAGACATCAACAAGCAGAGAAACACTGCGATTCTGAGGAGGGGGACGATCAATGGGGCTTTGAGTTGCGCCCAGATTATGCTCATTTGGCTGCCCAAATCATCCCGCCCGCCGGAAAACGCGTCCGGAAGAAGCGCCGTCGTGGAAAGCCCGTCCATCTCTCCGCTCCCCGGATCTACAATGTGATTGAAAACAGGGGAAATTAGTTTGTTCCTTGGAAACAGGGCAAACAATGTTAAAACCCATAAATGAATGGGGTTGAAGAAATTAAACAACCTGAAAATGTGCAGCAGAAATTCTTGAACAAGCTACAAAGAACAATGGAAAATGGGAGAAAAGTAACAGGCCAGGCCGCCCTCAAAGCTTTCTGCTTCTGTAATCAATGGAGAACAGAAGCAGAGCAATGCAGGGAAAGAGAGAGAGAGAGAGGGGGAAGATGGGGGAGAGAGACAAACAGAGCAGTCTCTTTATAGGAACTTTAGTTTGGCTTCTGGTTGGTGACTTGGTGTTGGTTCTGGGTTTTATTTATACATATATATTTCCTTGTTAAAAAGAGATATCACTGTTGCTTGCAAAAAAAAAAAAAAAAGAAGAGATATCACTGTTCCAACTACAAGTATGCGGTTTGCATAATAATGTTATACAGGTTGGAAACAGGTGAAGAGTTCTGTGACTTCCTGCCGTCAACTGCCGTTTTCTTCCGGCGAGGACCCTGCCTCATGGGCCCATCCCTATATGCCACTGTGTACTATGTATCCTCCACTTTCTACTTCATATTTTACTCCTTACTTACCTCACACACTTTCAAAAAGGCTTTTTGTGCTTAATTAGATCTTCTGCTTTGATCATTTTACTAGATTGAGTCCTATGTTAAGATAGATTTAGTCTTAGATTATAGTAGTTTAGCCAAGTTAGCCTTCGATTATAGAGATTTTACCCAATTTAGTCCTTCATTATACTGATTTTTCTCGATTTAATCCTTCATTCTAACAACTTAGAACTCAATTTGATAAAACAATCGAAGTCGATGACCTATTTAATCACAAAAAATCCTTTAGGACTAAATTGAGAAAAAATTACTATAGTTAATAACTAATTTAGGTATTAGCTTTGCACACTTTCATTGATTTTGAAAATTGTAGGCCACGTTTTTTCTTATTCTCTTTTTTTCCTTTACCAATAAAATCAATATACATGCGCGCGGGGAGTTTCTCCATGAAGTTTATTTATCATTTTTCTTATGCCAAATTTCAACATAACTTGGTTTACCTTTTTTGAATCCAGATAGACCCGAATCACCTCAACATTATTGAATGAATGATTAGAGGGTGATTCATTCTCTTAAGTGAAGGAGTGCTAAATAACTTTAGTTAAACTCGAATGACTAAGCCCTACTAAAATCAATTGAATCGAACCCTAAGGTATACAAAATAGAATTGGGTTGAATTAGTTCCCGCGGACAATGCTACATTACTATCTAGCTTGTATCTACTTTTTCATCATGTTTCGTAATTATGCATTTTCCCTTTTAAATTGTTTTTGTGAAAAATTTTATAATCATGTGGATTATAATATTTCTGAGTGTATTTTATATATGCTTTTTTGAAGTGTACTTTATGTTCTATAAAGTTAATTATATTCTCCCCTTATGTATTTCTCACAAAGCAAAATATATAACTTTAAAAAAATACGACATTTAGAATTTCTCTACCTTAAATACTAACTTCTTGTTTCGAAATGGGAGCAAAGCGTTTTGCAGGTATTTCAAATATTTGTGGTTGGTTGTGTTGGTCTCTATTATAAGAATTGTGAACGGATCCTCAATTTTGCAAGATTTAACAATTTTTGTCCTCTGATAAATAGGAATATAGGTGTTATGTATTTCAGATTTAGTCATTTTAACGAAAATTGAACACGTGAAGTATTAAAATGTTTGTGACAATATTTAAACCTTATAATTGTATTATATTAATGTTTATCAAAAGACTTAAATTGCCACAATCAATATCTATATCTATACATATATAATAGAGTTAATACCACAAATGGTCCTCTGACTATTAGGCTGGTACTCCTTTTAGTCCTCAACTTTTAATTCGACCACAAATGGTCCTCTGACTTTCATTTTTGACCACAAATAGTCCTCCATTAAAAATTCTGTTAAATAGGTGTTAAATCTAGGGATATTATCGTCAAATTGATATATATATATATATATATAATTGTCATAAAATAAAAATGTTTACAAATTTTCACCAACAAACATAATTGAAAAAATTAACAAATATAAATACTCCTAAATAAAAAGAATACACATTATTCTCGTAATTTTGCGTACAAAATGAAAATTTAATATTAGAGCTATCTGTTTTTAATTTAACCAACAGATTAAAATGGAAGATTTTTTTTAAAACCTTGTTTCCATAATTTTCATGGTTGTTCATACATGGCTGATTAATAGTTTTCACTCTTCATTAATCGATCAAACATTTTGTTTGGGACATAACTGAAGGTCACCACCGTTGAATTAATATAATTAATCAAGTACAAATTGCGAACATTAATAATGAAATTTTTTTTAATTTGTTCATTTATGTGATTTGTCACGTCCATTTTGTTATTATATTTATTAATAACTTAATGTTTATTAATGTTTGAAATTAATTATGGTGTCATATAATCTCAAAAAGAAGTAATTATAATAATATTAATCAATTTGACGATATTACCCCTAGATTTAACACTTATTTAACGGAAGACTATATGTGGTCAAAAATAAAAGTCAGAGGACCATTTGTGGTCGAATTGAAAGTCGAGGACTAAAAGGAGTACTAGCCTAATAGTCAGAGGACCATTTGTGGTATTAACTCTATATAATAATAGAAGTGTTTGGCTAATTTCTTCCACCCAAACTCAAAGGCATTTTAGTAAAATTATTGATCTCATTAAAAAGATAAATTATGTAAAAAAAAAAAAGAAAAGAAAAGAGGCAAACTATTGATCTCATTAAATAAAATAAAATAAAAGGCAAATTGCATTAAAAACAAAAGGTAAATTGCATGCTAATTAAAATGCTAATTAAAAAAAAGAAGTGTGTTGAGAAAGTTTTTGGAGTATTTTCTAAATAGTTGTTAGAGTTGATTTGGTTAGTGTTTTTTTTTTTTTAATCTTAATTTTTTTCTATTTTTATTAAAATGCATCTTAATATTTATATACATAGGAACTGTTGTCCATTGCCACATTCTTGGTGGCATTTTTTTAATCAATTGACTAATCGAAGATATATTTTGTAAGTTTAAATAATAGAATATCAAAACGATGAGAACGTATAATTGTGTATATTGACGACAACATTTACAAAGTCTGAAAGAGTATATAAATACATATAAGTAGAGGTATAGGAGGAGTAGGAAAGTGAATCACAATAAGACTCAAAGACATAGAGTCTTAACACTCCCCCTCAAGCACAGGGCAGATTAGCAACCTGTAGCTTGTCCATGAGAAAAACAAATCTAGGTCTCGGAAGAGCTTTGGTGAATATATCAACAAGTTGATCCTTTGTAGAAATAAAGTTCACCTGTGTCTCTCCAGCATCAACCTTATCCCTAACAAAGTGATAATCAATCTCCACATGCTTTGTACGAGTATGGAAGATTGGATTGACACACATATAGGTGGCACCAAGATTATCACACCACAACTTGGGAACCGATACACCAGTAATACGAAGCTCACGCAAGAGATAAAAAATCCATGTTACATCAGCACAAACATCAGCCAGTGCCTTGTACTCACCTTTAGTAGAAGACCTAGCAACTGTCCTCTGCTTCTTGCAGACCCAAGAGATGAGATTGGACCCAAGAAACACAGCGAACCCACTCGTGGACTTGCGATCCTCAAGACATCCAGCCCAGTCAGAATCTGAAAACGCATGAAGCTCCCTGGAGAAAGAGGTGCGAATACAAAGCCCATAGAGAAGAGTGCCTTTGACATACCGTAGGACCCGTTTCAACTGCTCCTAGTGGTGAACTGTAGGGGCATGCATACGCTGACATAGCAGATTGACTGCATAGGAGAGATCCGGACGAGTAACAGTAAGATACTGCAGTGCCCCAGCAAGACTTCTGTACCTAGTAGGATCATCATAAGGATCTACCTGCAGAATGGGAGACTTAGTCAAAGATATAGGAGTGGTTAGTGGTTTACAATCAGACATGCCTGCACGCTTCAAGATGTCAGTCATATTACGTTGCTGAGAAAGTAGCAAACCATCACTACACCGCATTGTCTCAATACCAAGGAAGAACCCAGGTTCCCCAAGATCTCGTATCTTAAACGTAGTAGACAGTTGAGCCAACAACAAATCCACCAAGTCTTGACTACTTCCCATAACAAGAATATCATCAACATACACCAGTATAAACATAAAACCTGAGTCCACAGTGCAATGAAATAGAGAAACATCCGTCTTGGAAGCAACAAAACCCACATACAATAGAAAATCATGCAACCGATTGAACCAAGCACAGGGTGCTTGCTTCAAGCCATACAAAGATCGTCTCAGCAAGCACGCATGATCAGGATACTGGGAATCAGCATAACCAAGTGGTTGACACATGTAAACAGTCTCAGACAAATTACCATTCGAAAAAGCATTGTGCACATCAAGCTGCCTAACAACCCAACCAGAAGAAACAACTAAAGAAAGAAGTAACCTGACTGTAGTGGGCTTGACCACTGGACTGAATGTGTCAAAGAAATCCTGGCCAAGCACTTGATTAAACCCCTTCGCCACCAACCGAGCCTTATACCTCTCTATCGAACCATCTGCCTTGCGTTTAGTGCGAAAAACCCACTTGCAGCCAATCACATTCATGAGAGGAGTCGACGGAACCAAACACCAAGTCTGATTCTGAAGAAGAGCATTAAACTCCTAATCCATCGCGTCACGCCACTCTGAGTGTTTGGCGGCCTGAGAGTAGCAAGTTGGATCAATGGGGCACACCTGAGCAACCAGACAAGCAAGAGGAGTCTGAGACCGACTCCTAGTAGCCATGACATGAGACCTAGTCGTAGGCCGAGTAGAATTCCCATGAGGCCTATCCCGCGGCTTGGCAGTAGTCACAGCCGTAGAGACACCGGATTGCAGTGGGGCCGAAGCAGGCACATCAACAGAGCACAGCTGAAGAACAGACTCAACCCACGGCAGATGGCGCGGAGTTGCAGGTACCTGTGATTCTGTGAAGTAGACTTAGCAAATGGAAACTTAGTCTCATCAAACCGAACATGCCTGCACACATAAACCTTATTAGTCAATAAGTCCATGCACCTGTACCCTCAGAATAAATCTGGGTAACCTAAGAAGACACACGGAGATGACCGAAAAGAAATCTTGTGACGATTATAGGGACGTAAATGCGGATAACAGAGACACTCAAAGACTCGAAGAAAAGAATAAGTGGGCGAGGTCTTATGAAGAAGAAAATAAGGACGTAAACTGCAGTTTCAAAGGAGTAATCCCAAAACCTAGATGGAACAAAAACACAAGCCAAGAGAGTCAAACCAGTCTCAACAATATGCATGTGTTTGCGCTCAACTCGCCCATTCTGCTCATGAGTATAAGCATAAGACTGCCTATGAAAAATACCTAAAAGAGCAAGAGTGGAATGCAACTTCTTATATTCAGCCCCTAAATCAGATTGAATAGACCTAATCTTACGATTAAAAGACCGCTCAACCATGACACGAAACCTATCAAAAATAGCATATAAATCATATTTTTGTTTCATTGGATAGTACCAAGTATAGCGCGAATAATCATCAACAAAGATAACAAAATATCGATAACCATCAGATGATAAAATGGGAGCAGGACCCCAAATATCAGTATAAATTAAGTCCAAAACATCATGACTAGAAGACTCAACACGAGATAAAGGAAAACAAGCTGACTTGCCTAACTGACAAGCACTACAAAGACCCGAATTACAACAATACACAGACTGAGGCCCACTAACTAAACAAAAATGTAAAACAGAACTAAGAACACGATCATGTGGGTGACCAAGACGATCATGCCAAGTAGGAACGGAGGCACGGGCTGAAAGAAACGTAGAAGGAGACGAACTAGATCTTGAAACTAGCAAGGTGTATAGACCTCCAGAGCTATTGCCCCGCAGTAGAATTTCCTTGGTTTGAATATCCTTCACAACAAAGAATGACGGGTGAAATTAAAAAAACACATTATTATCTGTAGTGAATTTTTGAAAAGATAAAAGGGACGTAGAATGCGAAGGAACACAAAGAATATTAGACAGACGAAAAGAACAAGAGGAGGTACTAAAAGTAGCATGAGCAATATGACTAATAGGGATATCTATACCGTCACCGACACGTAGAGTGTCAGTACCCACATATTCCTCAGGAATAGACAACGCAGCAATATCTGGCGTCACATGACTCGTAGCACCCGTGTTAGGAACCCATAACTGAGAATCAAAAGGAGGTGCACCGGTATCATAAAGCGACAAATTAGCACGAGGAGCAACTGCTTCATTGAACCGGTCGTAATACGCCGCGGCGGAGTGACCGGGACGTCCACAGATCTGACAGAACAAACGACCGGCACCGAAGGCATTCCGACCACCCCACGGAATTCGCGACCAGACTGCTGGCGTCCAAACTGGCCACGACCACGCTGACCTCCACCACCGGCAGCACCACACTGCCCACCGCGATGCTGGCCTCCACGATGAAACCGCCGGCCACCACCACCACCGGTAGAACCACGCTGCACGTTGTACGCCGCCGGCGACGCACCACCGTAATCATCAGCAGCGAGGAACTCTTGATGCCCCAAGTGATCAGCTAGCTCCTGAAGCGTGACCGGATTGCTACGAACAACAAGATAAGACGTTAGCCCCATGTACTCCGGCCGCAACCATCGGAAGACATACATGTTCTGCTCGTCGAGGGTGACCGGCCGACCAGCAAGCGCAAGCTCCTCAACAATAAGCTTCGCATAGCCGATGTAATCCACCACGGACAAGTCTCCTTGCCGGAGACTATGGATTTGCCCGACGAGGTTTTGAGTCCGAGCTCTGGTAGACGACGCCAAAGCCTGAGTAACCGCATCCCATAGCATCCGATTGGTGCGACAACCAACTGCCAAGGGCATAACCTCATCCGTCAGCGAAGAGACGAGCATGGAGAGAAGCGCCTGATCCTGACGGCGCCAAGCAGCGAAGGCGGGATTCAGCGTCGGTAGCGAATCCTTGTCAGCCGCAGGTACCGTGACCGGCGGGGGGATGGTATTGTCAACGTAACTGATGAGATGATGACCAACAAGGAAGGGCACCACCTGCGTCCTCCAGAACACAAAATTCTTATAATTGAGCTTTATACTAATGAAGTGATGGGCTGTAGACAACGAATTCACCATTGACGTGACGGAAGAAATAACCACATCAGAGACGGTACGTTCTGGCGAATTCACAGAATCATCAGCCATTGAGAACTTAAGCTAACTAATACTAGATGAGAACGTTGATAAGCACCAAGAATAGTCCGATTTAAGGGTCATTTACGGGCTAAAATTGCATAGTTTGCTACCCATTCATAAGGATTTCATGCATTAAAACTCGGATGTGATCAAAAACCTCTAACACGATTATTGAATTTGTTTTGAAGCTATTTCTATAGCCACAAGAAGGATTCAAGGCCAAAACCGAGCAAAAAGCGAAGAAGCCACAAGCAGGAACTTCCCACGCAGCCCAACACGCGTGTGGAAGGGCGTGGATCATTTCCAATAGCTCACCACGCCCTCCACCACGCATGGCGCTAGGCCACGAAGACTCAAGGCTCAACGCGTCGAGCCCCAGCCTCGACGCGTCGAGAAGATGTCGTAGCATATTTTACGAAAATCCTTCAGGGCTCGACACGTCGAGAGCCCTGTGACAGCCCAAATTTCAGCTTCGGTAAAATTTTCTATTTTGCCCCTATTTTGCTCCCACTATATAAAGCTCATTATTCCAAGACCTGGAGGAGGCAATTAGGTTTTAGATCAGATTTCATAGGTTTTTCTCCCCTCTTGGGGGAAAACCTCTCTTTCTATTAGATTAGATTTAGATCTAAGAGAGGGATTGAAGTTTCAAGGATGTAAAGGCTCTATTCTTCTTGGATGGTAACATTTTAATACTCTTAATATTTCAATATCTATTTCCTTTGAAGCTTTGGTTTCCTTCTTCTTGTTGCTTTATTTTCATGCTAGCTTAGTTTAGAAAGGGGATTGGTGGCCCCGAAACTAGCTTTATGGTTGATTTAATGATATGTTTTTTCTTAAAGTTGTGAGCTTTATGTTCTTGTATTTGTATGCTTGTGTGGGTGATGTTTGGTGTTGTTTGGTGCCTATGTGTGGCCACACTAGGTAGCAACTCTGTGAAAGTGATTGTGTGCGCGATAGCGGCCTCTCACGAGTCCTACTCACCTACATCTCCGCCCTTAGTCTGAAAGGACGAGGTTCGAGAGGAGTGGTAGACAAGGTGTTTGACGAAATGCCCCAGCCGAATGAGGATATGGGAGTCCAAGTGTGACGCCACTCGGTGATGTGCCTAAAGCTCCCTTGTTAAATCCGAGGCATATGCTCGCACAACCGATATAATCTTAGACCATATATGCTAGCCAAGAGCCCCAATCCCCGTTTTTCCCTTACTCTTGCTTTTGTTATTTTTAGATTTCTAATTTCCTTGCACATATACTTTCAAGTTCTTGTCATTCTTGTAACTCTTAACCTTCAACCTCTTAAAAGTCAACATACATTCGACTCCAAACCTTCATTCCTTGAGAGACACGACACTCGGGGAGTCTTGACTCTTCGTTTTAACATTTTCCGTTCCACATTCACCTCACCACATAAACCACAACATCAAACTTATAATTGTGTATATTGACGACAACAGTTACAAAGTCTGAAAAAGTGTATAAATACATATAAGTAGAGGTATAGGAGGAGTAGGAAAGTGAATCACAATAAGACTCAAAGACATAGAGTTCTAACAAAAACAATCATGAATAATAATTGAGAAGTAGAAAATATTGTTTACCTTCCAAAATGACTTCACAAATTAGATGGCATCAAATGCTAACCACCTTTGAGATTGAATTATAAATCTTTGAGGTTTCTCTACGCGAGTGACAAACCCACTTATACTTTTATGTTAATAAAATTGTCATAAACTCATTGCACGTTTCTTTCCATTCTTGTTATTATTTTTGTATTTAAAAACTAGTTTTACACGCCCATTACATAAATGGGATAATGTTCAATGCTTATATTTAAATAAGTATTTTAAAATATATTAATGCAAGATTATATAAGAGAAGTTCATACATAGGTAATTGAATGTCAAATTTGTTTATTTAAAATGTAATTCAAAGTATATAAATGCAAGATAATACAAGAGATTCATTATAATTGTAACTAAAATAAATGTTTGTAATTCTGTAAAATCAATAGTCTAAATACTTAGTCTAAAAACGATAGTCTAAATAAATATTACTTTTGGTTTGAATTTCTTTGTATCATTTGTAATTGGGTTACAGGTGGTAGCATAGATAATAGCGTCATGCAATTAGATTATGGTGTAGGAAGCTATGGATTTGCCTTGTTGTGTATATGATTGGATCTTATTAGTTGTACTATGAACTCTTGATCTTGCAAGCGCTTGTTAATATTTTGCAGTAGCAGTTTTCCCCTACATGTTTCATGTTTAAGTATTGAATAAAATATTAAAATTTACTCCATCCGTCTCATTTTTTTGTGTCTGGTTCGATTAACGAGACTTGACTAAAGTTATTTTTAATCTAATTTTTCATAATTTTAAGTTACTCCATCCGTCTCATTTTTTTGTGTCTGGTTCGATTAACGAGACTTGACTAAAGTTATTTTTAATCTAATTTTTCATAATTTTAAGTTTAGTATTAGTATACAAAATTTATATATTTAGAAACTACACTAAAATTACTATTAAAAACAAAAAATCAAATTTAAAATGGTAAAAAATACTAAAGAAAATAAAGAAAGAAGAAAGAGTTTATTTGATCAATGAATAGTAAGTATGACAGATAAAACGAGACAGAGGGAGTATTATATTTGTAGAAGGTTCATGAGTAGTACATCTTGTTCTATTTTCATAACTTGTTTACTTGATAGCAACAACAATAACTCTACAGATAGTCCAAATACTGATGTCGCAACGTGTCAATTTTCATCAACAATTTCCACATCCTTTTTGCACATGTTCATTTTCGAGTTCATTTTTTTTTTTTGGAATTACTACAATATACATTACTGTAGTAATTGATTTTGTGTGTGTGTATATGTGCGCGCGCTTGTGTGTTGTTTTTTTAATTTTTTTTATTGAATTGATACTAACTTTGGAGTTAAATTGTTTGTCACTTAGTGCATAAACTTTTTTTAAAGAGTGACTATATCTTATATACCAAGCGTTTTTGTTGTTAAGGTTGATGTGTTTTTGCCTCTAATCTAAGTAGGTTGAGTCTAGAAGATGAAATAAATTGTAAATTCAAATTACTTTTAATATATTTAATGAATGCACAATAAGTATTTTACATACATGATCAATAATGCAACAACAGTGGCTCTTTATGAAATTTCTTCATTTTCTATATATATATTTGCCAAATTGATTGCAGTATTGTTGTAGTCTCAACATCTTTTGAATGTGTCGCGATGTTCTATTGCCCTGTATTGACATTTTTAATATTGAGTTTTAAATGTAGCTACGTAAGATAATGATCTAATTAACATTTACATATTATTATCAACATAAAAGCATACCAGTCCTTTAGATGTTCTGCTCGTGGTTCATTTGGTTCAACCATTATTATTGAATGAGTTCTTGTGCATAGAGAAATTCATAGTTTAAGAAATAAAATTAGATAAGCTGGTAAAAATTTAAACATTTTAAATCATCTTAATATAAAGAAATACAATTTACCTTTAAAGTGAACAACTATGATAATGCAGTCCAAAGATATTACGGGGTAGTTTCCCGCTTCAATTTATTGGATTATTTGAATACTCTCTTTGTCAACAAATTCTCCCTAAATAGTTAATATGATTGACTTAAAATTATTTTTATTTTTCAATGCTATTAATAAAATACTTGGTAAATAAATATATAACATTATTTTGTATTATAACTTTGATATTTAATTACAAGATAGTGTAAAAAAAGACAATAGACAATGTAGTGAATATAATCAATTAATGAATTTGAATATAAGAAATCTTTGCATTGGAGAAAATAAAGACAATATAGCTAACCGAATTATTTATCTTAGTTAATTTATTGATAATGAATATATATATATTTTTTTGAATAAAGGCATTGTAAGCACCTAATTCTAAATTAAGAAATTCTAAATTAAGAAATGCATATGTATTATTCTTGTTGTAGCTACTAATTTATTTAATTTAATAAGAGAACTTACTTTTCATCAACAATAATGAAGTCATTGATTTTTTAATTTACATTCGTTGTTAAGAAAAATTGTTTTGGGAGTTTGTCAATGAAAAATTGTTTTGGGAGTATGATAAATAATTTGAAGCTTACAATAGATATTCATTAATTTATTGA
Organism: Ipomoea trifida; assembly: GCA_003576665.1. Lineage (NCBI taxonomy): Eukaryota > Viridiplantae > Streptophyta > Magnoliopsida > Solanales > Convolvulaceae > Ipomoea > Ipomoea trifida. The sequence goes on from CP025644.1 coordinate 10,064,001, forward strand.
TAATGAATAGATTTTTTTTTTTTAATAAAGGCATTGTAGACACCTAATTCTGAATTAAAGAAATGCATTGAAGCACAAAGAGTCAAGAGTTGCCTGCACTGAGGCTCGAACCCACTCCCAAGTGAGAGTGTTAACCGGGACACCGGATGCCACTAGACCACAAGGTCTTTGGTTTGTAGCCACTAATTTATTTAATTTAATAAGAGTAATAGAGTGGAGAACTTACTTTTCATCAACAACAATGAATTGAAACAATTTATTTTTAATTTACATTTGTTGTTAAGACAAATTGCTTTGGAAGGTTGTCAATGACACTTGCTACACTTGCTATCAATATAGGATGATGATAAATAATTTGAAAGATATAGTTACAATTGATATTGTTATAATGATATTGTAAAAATTAATTTAATTTACAAATTTTTTTAGAAATTTTTATGCATTGATAAAATTCTGAGAATGATGTGTACACTTTTTCGATTGGAGCTAGTGACATGTCATAATTATCAATTATTTGGACAATAGTTATGCATAACGTTTAAAGTCTAGGCGTAGTTGTATTTCTGATCGAACAACTTTGTAGTTAGGTCGAGCAGGTTGACAATGGCATTTGAAATAGTATACCAAGATGTCATCATTATGAATTGTTTGGACAATGGTCTTACCGTTTAAAGTCCATGTGTAGTTGTATTTCTAATCAACAACGTAACATTGTAGTTAGGTTGTGCAAGTTTGACAATGACATTTGAAATATAGTATACCAATATCGTGATCAAATACTATAGTTAAAAAAAAAATAAAAAATCCCATATACTTCGTACATGCACGAAAAGGGCATCGTCTTCGTAAAAATTTATGTGGGAAATGCATGATTTCTACGGAGTAGTAAAATATTAGTGCGTGAATGAAAAGGTGAAAATGATGTTAAGGTGGTAATTCTAATTGTGATCTACCACGAAATTACAGGAATGTTTTAGGTGATTAGCCGCAACGCAGCAAGCATTACTTATTATGCCCTTAGCAACATTTCAAACATTAACCTAATGAGATAATAATATAATAAATATTAAAAATACTTCTTTTTATATATAAAGTGTGATATTAGTTTAATCCATATTATTTGGGGCAAAAAAATACAATATAATCATTATGGAATTTTCCCTTTAGGGTGTATTTGAAAAGTAGGAAAATGACTTTTAAAAAAAATATTTTCTGGAAAATGAGTCATTTTTTGAGAAATGATTTCATTTCTACTATTTGGATGTATTCTGAAAAATTATCTTTATGTTGTGAGTTATGTAACATTTTATGTATTTATTATATTATATAGCTAGCCTTATTATATTATATAGTTAGTCCTGGTCAATGTAACTTAGTCAATAGTGTGATCCTATAGGCTAGGAGAGATTAGTGTTATTACTCATATAGGAGTGTTAAGCAGTTGTAATCTGTTATCAATCAATTATCAATTCATCTGGTATCAGAACTGCACCTCTCATACCTCAGGTTCAGCACCCTCCGGTCTTGGTCACGTCAACTGAATCTCCTTCCACTGAATATATTCCGACCTCATCGTCACATACTCATACTGACACACCGCAAGCCACATCTACTTCTGGTGTTCAACCCGCAAATGGTGGTCATGCAATGAGGACGCGACGGAAAACTAAAGGCACAGGAGAGCAATTTTATGCGTTACATACCACCACTGACCCAACTTGTTACTCACAGGCTGTTGGTCATTCACATTGGAGAGACGCTATGGATCAAGAATTCAACGCCTTACTACATAATAACACCTGGAAGTTAGTCCCCGCAACACCGCTTATGAATATTATTGGCTGTAAATGGGTCTTTCGTACCAAACGTAAGGCTGATGGTACTATTGAGCGACATAAAGCTAGGCTTGTCGCCAAAGGGTTCAACCAAGTCGCCGGTGAAGACTTCTTCGACACTTTCAGTCCGGTTGTTAAACCCACAACGGTCAGGCTTTTGTTTTCACTTGCAGTCTCTCATTCATGGGTTCTTCGGCAGTTGGATGTTCACAATGCCTTTTTGAATGGGCACTTGCCAGAAACAGTTTACATGAAACAACCACCCGGCTATGAGGATCCACTGCATCCTGGGCACGTTTGTCATCTCCAGCGGTCGTTATATGGGCTTAAACAGGCCCCCCGGGCCTGGTTTAAACGTCTTCATGATTATCTTCTCACTGCAGGCTTCTCTCCCTCTAAAACAGATGTCTCGCTGTTTTACTACACTTCTGGGGATTCCAGGGTTTACTTGCTCGTCTACGTTGATGACATCATCATGATGGGCAACAATGCAGCTTTAATTGATTCTCTCTTGCACAGTTTGTCTACGGTGTTCAAAATCAGGGATCTCGGCTCACCTGGGTTCTTTCTTAGCATTGAAACTTTACCCTACAACGGAGGATTTCTTCTGTCTCAAAAGCGGTATATGCAGGACATCTTAGCTCGTGCTGGTATGTCCGAGTGCAAGCCTTTAGCCACGCCAGCTGCGGTTACTCAGCCTGCGTCTCCCACATTAGAGTTACATGATAATCCTACTCAATATCGACGCATAGTTGGAGCTTTACAGTACTTGACTATTACTAGGCCTGATTTATCATTCTCGGTCAATCGTCTATGTCAGTTCATGCATGCACCCACTGCAGATCACTGGGGTCTCCTCAAGCGGGTGCTTCGGTATGTTAAAGGAACTCTTGACATGGGGTTGCAGGTTTCTCCCTCAATACACTCCACGTTACATGCCTATTCCGATTCTGATTGGGCTGGATGTCCGATAGACAGAAAGTCAACCAGTGGCTATGCAGTCTTTTTTGGTTCCAATCTTATTTCTTGGGTCTCTCGGAAACAACGTACTGTGGCTCGTTCGTCTACAGAGGCAGAATACAAAGGCTTAGCAGATGTGGCTGCTGAAGTCACATGGGTTGTCTCCTTACTCCGTGAATTACATCTTCACTCGGGAAAACCAGCGACCTTGTGGTGTGATAATTTGGGCGCGACTTACATGGCTGCTAATCCAGTTTTTCATGCCAGAACTAAACATGTCGAGGTGGACTATCATTTTGTTCGTGACAAGGTCGCTTCTGGGGAACTACTTGTCAACTTTGTCTCAACTCAGGATCAGCTAGCAGACATCTTCACCAAGCCGTTACCGACTCAACGCTTTCAGACTCTTCGGACCAAGCTCAATGTTGTGCCCTACCAACCTTGTGCTTGAGGGGGCGTGTGAGTTATGTAACATTTTATGTATTTATTATATTATATAGCTAGCCTTATTATATTATATAGTTAGTCCTGGTCAATGTAACTTAGTCAATAGTGTGATCCTATAGGCTAGGAGAGATTAGTGTTATTACTCATATAGGAGTGTTAAGCAGTTGTAATCTGTTATCAATCAATTATCAATTCATCTATGTGTTTGGTTCATTTTTTAGAAAATGGGTAGAATTGTATAATTAAACATTTTAATAATATTAAAATAATGTTATTTATTTAAAACCTTTAAAAAAAAAACCTAACGCTGCAGATTTCCGACGGAAACCTGTACAATTACAGGTTTCGATTGGAAACCATGGCTTCACTGCTTGGACCGGAAACCAGTTGTCCATTCTGACCAGTGGTCTATTTTTGGCCACTAGCCATGGTTTCAGTGCTTTGTGCGTGTAACCCATTCCTATAATCTCAATATATATAAACCTTAGGATGAGCTTGGTTATGTAAATAAATATAACAAATTAAAGATTTTAACTAGAATTCCGAAAGCAAAGACCAGAAATCTTTTTTGGTTAAGCTAAGTCAAGAATTTCACTATTTGATGTCACGATATATGTATAATGATCATTTGGTTTTTTATTGGAAGACATTAATATAATGGAGCTTCATTCCTATGAGGGATGCGTAGTAGGATTGTAGGAAAGAAGAAAGAGAGACATGATCGTTATTTCTAGTAGAGTCTAACAAAATACTCAATGATGATGAGGTGGCCAAAATAGTGGAAAAGGGTTCTATATATCCTCCTGTATTTTACTCATTTATAGGTAAATTATCGTGTGGATCATGATAGACATAGTTGTGTGGATAAGGAATATAAAGTACATTTTTAATATATTAAAAGTACATTATTTATGTATTGAATGTCTATTATTTGATAGTATATAAAATAATGTACTTTCAGTACTCAAATAATGTACTTTACATACAAAAATAATGTACTTTTAATACATTAAAAATGTATTTTTTTTTATTTATGATCAACGCAATTGTGTGGACCATTGTCCATGTAATAATGATTGTCTTTTATAGGTGTAGGCTTAAAAGTGTAAAAATAAGGATTTAGTCTTCTTGGACTCCGGACGTCTTGAGTGAAATTCCTATTCCTGAGCTTGTAAGTCACATGGTCCATTGCCGGGTCAACTAGGCCCAGGGGCGGATCCAAAAATTCATCTAGGGGGGAGGGGACGAAATTTAAACAATAGTTATAATATGAACTTGGGTCTATCTTGCAAGGTAAAGGTAGACCCGTGTCCATTTACATACTGAATGTTCACAATTTACATACTGAATGTTCATAATTTGAATTGTGACATTTAGTATGTAAATTGTGAGCACTCAATTGTAAACATTCAGCATATAAATTGTGTATTTTGGACCTAGGTCTACCTTGCAAGGTGAATCCGGGTCCATAGAATAAATTGCCAAGTTTAAATGAACTGGTTAACCGAACTTTTTCGGTTTGATCGGTTAACCGAAAATTTACTTAAGTTTGCACACCAATAATCATTACAAGCCTATGGATCTTACGTACTTTCACAAGATTTCTTTCAAACAATCCAAGTCCATCTAAGAGCACAATAGTTTCACTACAAATCAATCATCAAAAGATGTCATTATGTTCTGAAAGGACTAAAGAGTGGTCAAGTGAATGAAGCATTATTTGAAGATCATTATAGAATTTGATTTTTGTTAACACTCTCTCGATTAAGTCCATCACACGTGATCGTCCTAATAATGCACTTTGATAGTAGATCGATCGAGATCAGCCTAAAGAAAAAAAGAAAGAGAAAAAAAGAGAGAAGGCATCTTGATAATAGATCGATCGAGATCAGACTAAAGAATGTTTTGTGGAAATCGTTTCCCATGAACAAAGGCCACACTAAACAAATTAAAAATGGGAAATATCTTAGAATACATCATATGATGTCGTAATGGCTATGCCAACTCTAGGCAGTAAATAACAATTATAAGGTTAAATTCAAGAGGATAATAATTAGTGCACTCTAATCATATATGTTTATTTAACTAAAATAAAAGAAATTGAGATTTCATTAGTTTTTTTACTCAATTAACGCACACCACTTTTAAGGATAGACAGACAGACTTTAGTAGTGTACATTTTAGTTTTTAAAATAATACTGTAAGAAGTAATATGGTGGCGGGAGACATTGTCCCAATATCAAATATAATAATAATAATAATAATAATAATAATAATAATAATAATAATAATAATAATAATAATATTATTATTATTATTATTATTATTATTATTATTATTATTAACAACAATAATAATAATAATTAATACACATTTTGGTCACTTGACTATAAATAAAAGGACATTTTTGCCCCTCCCTATAACTGTGGAAGGATGACAATTGTAATGGAGGAGAACTCGTTCATGAATTCACGATGCAACTGTTGCCACGTTCTGAAATGATTGTTATCTTGGCTTTCCAACCATCGTGCTGCCTCTCCTATAACTGAAAATGGGAATAATTTTAGTCGAACTATTTCCTCGCTAACGCCTTCTTGTCTGTACATCCCACATGCTCGTATAAACCTTGTGATGTGTGCGTTGGGATCTTCAGATGGTAATCCCAAATATTGATTGTTCTGAACCAGTGTGAGAATAGTTGGATGCACATGAAAGTTGACGTTCTCCATTGGGGGTACATAGATCGAGTTGTGCATGTTAAAATTCGGAGTCATGTAATCTGCAATTGATCTTTGTGGTTCTTGAGGATTTCCATAATATTCTTCTTCACGAATGTTCTCTTGATTGTTTGCTCTGTTAGCTTGTGGTTCTTCAATAATTGGTTCTTCATGGTTAATCGGTACTTGTGGATTAATTGGAACTGGGGGTGGATTTGGTATAGTTGTGCCTCTTCCTTGTGGATTTCTTGTTGCGCTTGATGAAGCCATTAGTGATCCTTGGGTATTTTTCCTTCTAGTTGCTTTATTAATTTCAGGAATGTAGGGTAGTAAACCTTGATTTCCTTTTGCTTGCGTGTGCATTCACCTAGTAAAATTATCAACGAAACAGAAAATTCCACAATTGACTAGAAGTAGTCAATTGGGTTAGTAGCAAAAACATGTAAAAATAAAAAAAAATTAAGTGGAATGTATTAACATTACTCAAATCTAGCATTCATGCAATCAAAGTAAACAAAAACATATGACAACCTATTGCCCTCCCCGGCAACGGCGCCAAACAAGATCTCATCAAAACAACAATCAATAGACAAGAATAGATAATCCATCAACACAAACTCATAGATCCAAGATATAGAGATAAGATCATCACACAAGCAATATTCAATCACACAATCCAAATCCCTGGACTAAACTAGCTACTCAGAATATGAAATGCAAGAAAAAGCTAATTTAATCCAAGAACAAGATAGCTAAAATTATAGAAATGAAATAGAGATCACCTAGAGGGAAGAAGATCTTCAATCCAAGCTTGTTGTCTTGCTACAATGGAGATTGATCTAATCTAAAAAGCTAAGAAAAATGGAGAAAGTTCTCCAAAGGAAAAACTAAGAAAAGAAAAACTAATTTTCTGGGAACCTTTTTAAAAATTTATCAAAGGGGTTTAAATAGTCTCCGAAATGACAACCCTAGCTGAAATTCGCGCATCACCGTCTCCACGCCTCTCACACGCGTGTGAGCGTGCGTGGGAAGCTTCTGGAAAGTTTTCACGCATGCTCACATGCGTGTGGCCTTCCAGTTTGGTCCTCCGGGGCTCTGCTCTTGCCTGGTTTGCTCTTTAAGCTCAACTTTTGGTCCTATTTGCTCCCGGGGCTCCTGTTTTACTTCTTTTAAGCTAAAAGTAGCTTATGCGCATCAGTTAGTGATTTTCAAGCATTTACGCACATAATTTACCAAGTAAGGATGTTATAGACGCGACAAAAGACCCTAAAATGTGCCTGAAATAAGGGTATCTTGGAGTCTTATCATGATCAGTGAGAAGAATGGAGAAAATGTTCTTTTTGTAAAGAGGAGAAAGAACATGTATGTTGTTGATTGGGATTCAGCTAAGTTGAGTATATGCCTGGTAGCAAAAGGTAATTCAGACCTAAGTTGGGAATGTCACAATAAGCTCAACCATCTCAATTGCAAGGCAATATATAAGCTAGCTAGAGGTAATTTGATAGAGGGGCTACCAAACATGACTTTTAACAAAGATAAGAGTTTTGAAGCTTGTCAAAAGGGGAAACAAATCAAATCCTATGATACAAATTCTAGGCCCTTGAGTTTACTTCACATGGATTTATTTGGGCTAGTTGACTCAGTAAGCTTAAGTGGTCGAATGTTTACTCTAGTGGTAGTAGATGACTACACTAGATATACATGGACAATATTCATGAGAAAGAAGAATGGGATCGAGAAGTCGCTGCCTGAGTTGTTGTAGTAGTGGCAAAACAAGAAGGCTCTAACATAGTGAAGATAAGATCATATCAGGGCATGGAATTTGTAAAACAAGTCATTCAAAACTTTTGTGGAAAATTTGGTATTCTCCATCAACTTTCAACCACAAGGACACCGCAACATAATGGTGTAGCCGAAAGGAGAAACCGAACTCTCAAAGAAGTCGCGAGGCCAATGATAACACTTTTTGGCTTACCTTAACAGCACGTTTGGTTCACGGAATGAATTTTGAGGTAATAGGAATGCTATTCCATAAGGAATGAAATATGCAAGGAATAGAATAGGAATTGTATTCTATTGTTTGGTTCGCTGAAGGAATGGACTTTAGGAATTATATTACAGTGTTTGGTTGGTTTAAGGAATAGAAATGAAATATGTTTTAAAAGACAAAAATACCCTTATAAAATATGTAATAATAATAATAATAATAAGGACATTCATGTTAATAATAATAATAATATTATTATTATTATTATTATTACTAGTATTTTCACCCGTGCGTTGCACGAAATGAATTTGTTATAATATGTTAAGAATATTTGGATCGATATACAATTATGTAAATTATAACAACGAATATTATATAGTGCAATTGATGAAATGGATTGGATCGATTATGTTTTCTAGAATATAGCAATTTTGTCATTTTGAATAAAAAGAAAAACAAAGAAAACATAATATCATCTATTACATTTACACATTATTGAAAACCTCTTTATAGACGACATTGGTAGTAGTAACACAATCTTGTCCATCCTCGTCTAGAGCTATCACCTTCAGGCCATCAGGATGAGTGACTCGGGAAAAAGCCACGTACAATTGTCCGTGATTAAAGACTGGTTTTTTAAGCAATAACCCAACATGTGTTAGTGTTTGGCCTTGACTTTTGTTGATAGTCATGGCATATGCAAGCATCAAGGGGAATTGTTTACGCTGGAACTTGAAGGGTAATCTCGTATCAGAAGGAGTGAGAGACATTCGGGGGATTAGAACTTTGGTTCCTTTATGTGTCCCATTAACTACTCTTGCTTCCACAATGTGATCTGTCAATCTTGTGACGATGAGCCGCGTCCCATTACAAAGACCAAGAGAGTAGTCTATGTTCCGCAATAACATAACAGGTGTACCGACCTTTAATGTCAATGAATGATTAGGAAGACCCGACAATCTCAAACTATTTAAGAATTCAGGAGTGTGTACTTCTGATAGATTTTCACCGCCTGATTCTGCCTTACACAAAGAGTCACAACTCAAATATGTCCGTCCTTCTGCAGTATTCATCTCGCACATGTACTGATTAATTTGATCAACGACATCTAAAGTCGGTGAGAGGATCGCTCGGCCTTCTAGCTGTGACTCATCAAGCGTGCCATATCTCGAGCTTGGGAAGGTGCTCTCCACTATAGTTGCTATGGGATCGTGTCCACACTTCAACAAAAATTGTGGTGGAATATCGATTTCAGATAAACCGCTGTTTACAACCCCAGCAATCCCATCTCCGATGTCTGCAATCCATTTTGAAAACCAATCAACCATATGTCTATCTTCCTCTGAAGCTAAGGTCCGTAATCTCAAGTTCTTGGTGAGCCTTAATACCTTGCAATTTGTCCAAAGATACGAAGAATTAATAGTTGCTCCGACAATTACTGGTCCTAAAATCACCACCCAAAACTACTGTCTTTCCACCAAAAGTCTTTTCAGCACTACCCGGTATAGTGAACCTCAATAGATCCCTCATGGTTCTGTCCAAAGCCTCAAAACAATATTTGTGCATCATCGGTGCTTCATCCCATATTATCAATTTGCTCCTTATTATAAGCTCGGCAATGTCACTACCTTGCGATATGTTGCACGTGGAATCTTCGTTCAAAGAGAGCGGTATTACAAATCTAGAATGCGCCGTCCTACCTCCCGGTAAGAGCAAAGATGCTATTCCACTGGAAGCAACATTCAAAACAATATCACCGCGACTCCTTATCTTTGACGATAACGTTCTCCACAGAAACGTCTTGCCTGTTCCTCCGTAACCATACACAAAGAACAATCCACCTCCATTGGAATCAATATCATTCATGACAGATTCATAAACATTCTTTTGCTCATCAGTCAATTGTGTTACCAATGTTTCATGCTCTGTCTTCAACGATTCCTTGTCATATGCCAACTCTTCAGCTATCAACATGTTTTCACTCAAACACATGCTACTTTCGTCTGGAATTGGCATTTCTGGAAAGTCCTTTAGGCTTTTCCCCCACAAAGATAGTAACTTCTCCAATTCCACCAAAGCGAACTGTTTTTTATCTGAATCCGATAACATCAACTCTATAAAACCCAAAAAAAAAAAAAGAAACCAAAAAACAACAAATTAGTTTATTTATAAATAATGAAAATCAAATAACAAAGTTGAATTTATAGATTGTAGCTCAATATACCTGAATTCTGCATGACACGTCGACGCTGAACCTGTGCATCCTCGGCAAGAAATTCCCAAACGGCATTCCAAACTACTTCTGGCCTACTGATTGAACTTGAAGTGAGAAGCGTAGCAAATAACCTTCGCAAAGCATACGCGGATGCCCAGTAACTTGAATCAGTAATGCCGTCAATATACTCCTTGTCATCATCTAATAATCCATATTCATAACACGCATCCCTAAACGAATTATGAATGACCCCTGCAACAGTGCGAATATCCTCATGGCTAGAAGGTCCTCGTACCAAATTTAAAAGGCATCTAAGGTAGTATAATTCTCCACACCCTGGCGGAACATAAAACAATCGTCCTATGGAGTAACCTCTTTTCCTTGGCTGCCATTCACGCAGATCTTGCTTCCAAACAAACTTACTGGGGAACTCAGCATAAGTGAGTGAACGGGCCTCTTCGTATTTTTTGTTCGCCTCAAACCAAGCTTTGAACTGACTCTACTTAACTGTTTGGTTCTCCACAATCTCATCCAAGGGCTGATCTTCACCATATACAACATTCTGCTGGTGCTCTAAGTGGAAATTTAACCTCTCTACAGGTGGGGTTCGATAATGTATCCAGTATCCAAATAGCCGCCACGTGGCTTCACATGCTGATATATAGCGACAATCGTAGTACATGTTAATCTCATCGACCACATCACCATTGAGAGCATTCGCTGAACTACTCATGAATTCTGCTGTGACCCTATCATTTCCTTTGTTCACATATTTGAATAAATATTTAATAGACCTAGACTGGTTGCACCATTCAACGTTAATATGTGCGCGATATTTTAGGAGCAGATGTCTATTATGCGCGACGACGTAACGATTATCAAGTTCAATTCCATTCTTATTGATTGTGCGCCCATTGTCACGCCTTCTGTAAATCGGGTAACCATCTTTATCCAAAATCGTATGAGTAACATGTTTTTTTGGAAAATACTTTGAACATTTACCATCTACCATGCAGGGCGAATTCTTCCGAAGTTCTCCACAAGGTCCGTGCAACATGAATTCACTGACTGCATGATGGTATTCTGCATCAACATCTGGGTCTGGTATTTCAGCTGAGATCAATGCGTCAATTTCGTTCGCAGAATTTGGCCTATTCATTCTTTTGGCAAATAGCAAGATATGCGCGTGAGGGAGACCTCTTTTTTGAAATTCAATTGTGTAGATAACTGCAAAGATAATACAAAAATGACCAATTAAAGTTTATAAAGGAAAATTAGAATTGATGATGGCAAATTCAATTATGTATGATCTCAAATACCTCCACATATATCGCCAAACAACTTGTCTGTTTTGATGTCTTCAATCATCGCATCAAGTTTCATCTTAAACACACGACAAATGATGTCAGGTCTATCATCTGCTTTAAGGCCATGGTGTGTAACATACCGTTCAATCTCAGACCACTTTGGGTTGCTAGTGAATGTAATGAATATGTGTGGATAACCGATGTGCTTGCATATTGCCATAGCATCTTGATAGTTTTGAATCATATACCTAGCTCCACCTGTGAATGATGATGGGAGTATAATTCTTTTACCTCGAGCTGCGGGGTCTAATTCTCCTCTTGTCAATGCATCGCTCAACCCTTGATAAGCTTCACAACGCAACGCCTTCTGATGAGTTCTAATGTAGATCAAGCGTGCAGATTCAATCATTGTATACGCATCAACCAAGAATTGTTGGAATAACCTCCTAGAATACAACAATGTATGCTTCTCATTTACCTTCTCATGTATATAAAATGAGAAATACTCTTTAGGGCTAATTCTTATCCTTCCACGAGGATGACATTGACGCCATGCATCAGAGAATATAATGCCTTCGCGATAGCCATCTTCACCGTAGGGGAACAATAAAGGGTACTGTAGTGGCAGATATGCGGGGTTCAATTGATTTATTCTCTTCAACTGTCCAGTTCTGGTCTCAATCAATATGTCTAGATCTCCCATTGATGGGTCAATATCCCCGACAATAAGTGCAGCTACCTCATGAGCGGTAGGTAAATTGTAGGTCCTTCCATCTTTGTTCCGCTTGCCTATTAAATTCATCTTAACCTCAATAACTGGATTAGATTGGATCTCAGTTCTTGCCATTCTGAAACAATTGACCAAGACATTATTTTGGTCTAGCATGTTCTTCAATTCGACAACAATCTCTTCATTGATATCCCCTAAATTACTTTCCCCTCTGTATACGAAAAAAAATGGGAATAGATAAATAATAGTTAAATATCTAAGTGGAATGCCAAAAAAAGAAAGAAAGTAATTTTTATTTTACCTGACAGAATTGATGCGGTTCTTAATCTCGTTATCTGTGTCGTAAATATATAGTTGCGCAAATTTTGGCATCGAACCATCTATTGGAACCAAGCTTCCAATGCAGTGATAATTTTGACCACTAATCCTAAACACTGGAGGAACATTACCGGTGTTGAGTGACCTATCAATTCTACCGCCCAAAGACGTGAAGCAGAACATGCTGTTATACCTTCGAATATTACTAAGGAAGTGTCTGCTCCGTTCAGTATCACCAAAGTATAGCCTCTGCAGCACATGAGGAGGATCCTTCATGCGAGGTAATTGGATTTTGCCCTCATAGCAACACTTTGTGTATTTTGGCTATGCACATGTTACATTTTGATTAGAGCGCTCTTGCCACCAAAATAAAGCCCCACAATAATTACACGAATGAATAGGATCTCCAAGGTCAAAATAACAATCTGGTAACGTAAAGAATACAATGAATACACATTATTTAAATTTTGAAAAAATGAACAGAACAAACTTTTATATTTTAAAAAAGGAAAACTGACCATATCCATTATTTTGAGTCTCAACCAGTCGTGAATCATTGTTTAAATTCGTCTCATTTGTTCTTGACGATGACCTACTGGAATTTCTTACAATTGATCGCGGAACACGATTACGTCGACGATGCGTTTCTGTTTCCACTTTAATAAAATACAATGAATTGTTAAATAATATTAGGAATTCTTATTTTAAGTAATTTTTATTTAGGCAAATTGCATTAAAAAAAAAAGGCAAATTAGTATTCCAATCAATATGTTTTCCAATAAGTTTACAAATTGCATGCTAAATTGCTAACGTAAAAATAATAATAACACAAGTAAAAAACGGTGGATACATGCATAAGGAAAGTAATTTTTATTTTTTTAATTTAAATAATAACACGGATACATGCATAAGGAAAGTAATTTTTATTTTGTTAATTTAAATAATAACACAGGTAAATAATATTAGGTAGGAATTCTTAAAAAATGTAAATTGCATATAAAATAAGACAAATTGCATGCTAAATTGCTAACTTAAGGCAAATTGCATAAAAGAAAAATGGAAAAGGGTCAAATAAGCCCCTTAATATTATACCAAAAGTCAATTAGGTAACTGAAATTATGAGTTCATGTATTTAATTGCACCTTTCGAAAGTTGAGGGACCTAATTGACTTTTGGTATAATGTTAAGGGGCTTATTTGACCCTTTTCCCAAAGAGAAAAAAAGACAAATTATTATTCCAATTAATATGTCTACCAATAAGTTCACAAATTGCATGCTAAATTCTAACAAAAAGGCAAATTGCATACTAAAAAAAATGTAAATTATTATTCCAATCAATATGTCATTCAAGCAATGAGCCTATTTTTCAAAATTTTCAAATAAACTTCTTATCTAATGAATTCCAGTACCACTATATAGAGCATGCAACCAACTAAAAATTTTCAAAAAGTTGTAAACAGGCACTGGGAATAACAAAAGGCAAAAACCATACTGAAGTATAAATTACCGTTCGTAACATCAGCTAATGGTTGGCGTGATGAAGACATTGAAGTTGGCATATTTGGCGTATTTAATGAACGCTCATTAGACGGTGAGAACATGTTATTCATATCAACTGCAAATTTTTTTTTTATAAACAATTAAACATATATATCACATTGATCGTATAGAATTTATTTTTATTCAAGCATATATAACAACACATTTACCATATACAACAAATGAAGAAATATGTACTGAACTAATAGTGAAAATTCTTACCATCTGTGACGACAGTCGAGGGTGTGAAAGAACCAATTGTACTATTCAATTCATATAAACTTGGGTTGCTAGCAACTGCAATTTTTTTGCAAAATAAATAATTGCATCAAATAAAGACAAAATAATATTAATACATCAAAATAAAACTATTATTGAATATATAAAATAAGATTAAAATATTATTTTAGTCGAAATGGAAAATAAGATCATTTGAATATAACATATACCATTTGTGATTGCACTTAATGATGGACTTTGATGAGCATTAACTGCAACAATTTAACCGAACAAATCAATCAAAATTTGCATATAATTTAACCTATTATGTTACATTATATTATATTATATTTTTTAATAGTAGTACCTTTGTTGGGTGTATTAATAGGTGTTGATGGAGAGCAAACCGTAAATCCACCAAACAATGCTTCATTACCAGCTACTGCAGTTATTTATATTGAAGTAGAAAAATTTATGACTGCATTTTATATAGAAAAAATAGGTGCGTAGGTTATTAAAAAAATGCTCACCGTTAAATCTCGGATGAACTGGATTAAATGGTAAAGAACCAACAGCTGCTTGTAATGCCAACTCATTTTCTAAAATACAAAATAAAAAAAACAGTAATTAGACAATTCTCATATAATGATTCGTACTTAGCTTTAAATACACTTACAAAATATGTATACACTTACCATAAATTTAGTAAAAGTTTCAACTTCAAACAAAATTAAATTTCAACTTAAATTATCTTACCATTTTCATTTTTAAAAAAGACCAAATTCATTGCACTAATATATGTGTAATCAGGGAGATAAAGGAAAATCATAGTAAAATTAACATAGATGATTGAACAGCTCATCTACACCTCCTTCAATAATTTCAATTTTAATTATTTTAGCTTTTATAGTTATATTATACACTTCATTTTTTTCCATTTTAATTTTTTTAAAAATCCCTTTTAAGTTGAAAACACCTTTCTTTATTCTTCCTAGGTTTATTCATCATTATTTGCTTAGGTGTTCATTTTTTTTTTATCCCTAATTCAGCTCTCTCCCTCCCCCCTCTCTGCTCTGCGTGCTTTCCATTACTCCATGGCCACCAGAGGCAAAAGCTCCACCTAACATTCAATGGTGAACTACACCACAAGCCTCTCACTCTCTCTGGCCTCTACTTAAAAATCAACCCCCATCTTCTCCCACCGCAGATCTGAGAGCCTAGCATCAGATTGAAGCCCCGGAAAAGCGTAGATGGAGGAGGCGTTGGAGTTGGTGGGTGCCAATGACACCAAGGAGAGTGTGGCAGGCGTTGAGCGACTACACCTGCATCGCCATCGCACTCCGACCAGCGGCCACCACCACCGCACACCGGTCATCGCCAATTTAAGGTCTGTGTTACTGAATGAGAAACCCTAGCTTTATGATTTGTTCATTTATTATTTTTTTAAATAATAATTTCAATTGTGTTCTGATGTATGATAGTATTTTATAAAATAATTGAATCCATGTCTGTTTCTCAATTTGAGAAACCCTAGTCTTGTTTCTCAATTTGAGAAACCCTAGTCTTGTTTCTCAATTTGAGAAACCCTAGTCTTGTTTCTCAATTTGAGAAACCCTAAAGTATATAGATAATAAGGAAAATAATGAATGAAACAAAATATAATGAGATTTAATTTTGTCTCTAACCTTGATTTGTGGTCTTTTGCTTTTTTCTCCCCCTTAGAATTGTTGATTCTGTGAGTTTCCTCATGTTGTTTAAGTGAATTGTGAAAACTGATACTCACAACAAAATTAGAAAGTGTTGTAAAACCCATTAGCTCAACTACTATTAGGAGATTTGCAAGGAGAATGATAAAAGACAAAGTAAGAGACAAAGCAAGAGATTATCTTATTCATCCAGTGTACTTACAAATAGGATAGATACATATATATAATATGGAATAATGAATGACATACATAATGGAGTATTAATAAGGCTGTTACAGCGGTTACAAATGATACAAATAAATGGACACCATAATTGTTTATAACACTCCCCCTTGGACATTATTTGTTCATGATCTTGCTTCGTCAAAAACTTGCTAGGAAAACCCTGTGGGAAAAACCTAGACAATAATAAAAGAGTATATGGTACATGAATGGTATATTCAAATACTTTCATGCCTCGTTAAAAACTTCACTAGGAAAACCACATGGGAAAAACCTAGTTGAAGGAAAAGAGTACATGATATTTATAAACTCATATATAGTCCTAGTTGCCTCATTAAAACCTTACACTAAGAAAACCCAGTGGGAAAAAACTTAGTTAAGGGAAAAGAGTACAACCGTAACTTGTTGCGTTTAATCTTCAGGATTTGCAAGAGTTGGTGGTCTTCTGGACCAATAATCTCTGTGTATGTTGTTGCTCCCCCTGAAGACAACAGTCTTCCTGATTGCCTCGTTAAAAACCTTACACTAAGAAAACCCTGTGGGAAAAACTTAGTTAAGGGGAAAAAGAGTACAATCGTAAGCCTTCAAGGCATAATCATCAGGATTTCAGGGTTCATCTATTTAAGTATTTATTTGCAACCTTCTCCCTGTTTATTATATCATACTCATGCCTCGTTAAAAACCACACTAGAAAAACCCATTGGGAAAAATCTAGTGAAGAAAAGAGTACATGGTATATAGGTTGCAAAAGAGTACAATTGTTGGTCCTTTTAGGGCCCACCCAAGTACAATTGTTGGCCCTTTTAGGATCCACCCAATCTTCAGGATTGATTTAAGTAAATGTAGTCCAACATCTTTCCCTGAAGATAACAATCTTCGATTTCTACATTGCTTAAAGTAGAATAACTGTTTCAATATGAGCGTAGAGGAGATGATATGGCAATCTTCAGGATTGTCACTATAAGTTAACATTTTATACAATGATTCTTGTGACTCTTCTGGAGCTTATGCGGGTTGAATAACACACATAACTAGTTTTGAAAAAGGAGTCAATACCAAGTGATCTATGAGAAACACTCATTGGTTTATTGCATAAGTTTACTAGATGATATTATTTAGAGCGCTAGGAGTTATAAGTGATTTCACTGTATGGACAATGTTAGTCCTAATATGATCACGGAACTTCTAGTTCTTTCGTAGTGTTCCAATAATGAAAAAATGGACTTCAGGTCCTAAAGTGTCCTCAGTATCATTTTTTAGTCTAAACGGTTCCTTATCTTCTGCAAGAGATATAACCGTTATGTGATGAGTTCAATGGAATACTCGATCTACAAGTCGATATAATACTTGGTTTTCCAAATCCTTTAATTTCTAAAATTCATTTTTGGAGCTAATACCATTAAGCTCTTTATGATTCAATAAGTACTACGGTATATTTTGATTTTTACATTTTCCTACTTCAGGAGGAAATTACTCAGTTAATTGTGATCTGTGCTAAGATCATATAAAGACCATACCATTCAGTGACCTTATTGTCATATGGTCACGACGTTTATTAGCTGCATATCTAAGTTTGTACTGCCAATTTATTTTGTATAGTGGAACTTAATGTCATCGTACATGGGAGATTTGATTAAAATTAATCAAGGGTTTCTGCGTTAACCCATATGCTACAAACTCGCTATTATATCACCTTATTGTTTTCATTTCTCTTTCGTACAAACATCCATTTGTAACCAACAGGGTTATTATTCAATGGTGTATGTATCGTCAAGAGAATCTATTTTAGCGAGTCGAGCTTTGCCTTAATTGCTCTTTTAAATATTAAATAATGAGGATGCATCTGGCACCTCACCTGGATCCAGTTTATTTAAATGAGCAATTATATAAGCGTGTGTTGTCGACAACTATAATATATAGTTTTCTCCCAAATTCATGATAATTAATCAGATCGTTGACATTTCCCCAAATATTAAGATCTGATCGTTCCACATCCCTAGTATTATGTTTGTTTGGTGCACCTTACTAGGGTTTTTGTCTTCTGGACAAATGTCTTTAGGGCATAATTCCTTTTTAGGACAAGAGTGACAATGCTTCTTTGCTAGCATTATGTTTTATATCTCTTAAACGATAGATCTCCTACACTTCTGGTGTCAAGGAGTATTGAGATAAATATATTTGGTTCAATTTGGGGATTATCTTATGGGACCTTGTCACTCTTTTCTGATCAACATGATCAATGTATATATACATTATCGGTATATATATTTGGCAGATTATTTGCTAATATTGTAAATAGATTATCTTCTGAGCTTCTAGTTCAGTTTTACTAGTACATGGATTATAATGAAGATCTTTCCATTTCATGAATTTCTCGGCATTTAAATTTGGGTATATCTCCCCCTAATGCCGTGAAACTGATCTTCAGTATGCAGTCAGCGTATCTATTGATTCCTTATCATGGGTTTTATGTAAATAGATGGAGTTTTATAGCCCATAAAGATACGCAAATGGTGGTGATATAGCAATTGGACTGCACACTAAGAATATGAACGCATAATGGGAAATGTTTACACGTACTAGGTTGATGGGGATTGATACTGATATGCAGTGAGCTATATTTAAAAATATATCAAGTATGATGTCCCCAAATCATCAATACTTGTTTGGGTCTTATCACGATATTTTGGCAAACCAAATCATACTCATAAGTATGGTATGATTTTTCAAAAGTGTCAAAATAACTTTAATGAAATTTAAGCAAGGAATATCGTATAAGATGATGTGGATAATTTGGTTTGACACAGATGCATACAACATCGAGAGAAAATATATTGTAATGTCTAGAATGATCTTACTAACGATCATTCATATCGGGATGAACTATCACCATGTAGGGATAGTGATCTTCATAGATCATGCATCCGTTCAAAATATTTGCAACAGAATTACTATTGTAATTTATAGAGGAATAATAACCTATCACTTTTGGGATAGATAAGGTATTTGAATCATCAATATGACCAAACAAGAGTGTTTGCTTCAAGCAAAGCAACTTGGTCGGATTCAACATTGTGCTGCTCGCTTAGGTTTCAACAAGATGCTTCGTGATGTGGCACACACGAGAGTAGTACCTTTTACACCCACATTTGAAGCATTCTTGTTGTTGGGCCAGAGTTATGTATGGATCTGGTTATCCTCGATAAGTTGGATCATTGTGCTTTTATGCTGGTTTTGGGAGTGTATTATTGCCACCGCGATATTATTCATATCGTGACCTTTTCCTTGTTCCCTTTTGACGGTACTTGACAGTGCAACATTATGTGTGCTTCGGGGGCACTAGTGCATGGTCAGCTGGACATGCATTATGAATTTGTGACAGAAAACATCCTTCTTGCACAACTTACATTACAACGTAAGTTTGTGTTTTAGATCAAAACTATCCTTTAGGGATATTTCAGAAAAGACCAATTGATATTTGCTAGTCAAAACTATCCTTCAGGGGATATTTATAAGGTATCCAGGTCCTTTTCAAGAAGGTATTCATTTTGGCTCATGGTTCAAAAAGGTGGCAATGAAAAATTAGGGCATTGAGCTTTCAAGGTCTTATTACTCATAGACATCTAAGTAATTGCTCCGTAAAAAACCAAGCTTGGTGAATTCACACTTGGTGATAGCAATCAAGATCTAGATTTTCTTTAAAAAATCTATATATACTAAGGTTGGTTAAAAAAATGAGGATCTACTTCTAAAGAATAATTTAGAAGTCGCATAATAATCGAACTATATATTATGCTAGTTGAATATAATGGGCATATAAACTCATAAAAAGTATTCAAACGTACAACTAAATATACGAGTGAGAATAACTTTAAGGTTGATCCAAATACCTTAAATAATCAAAGAAGCCCAAAGTAATTGATCCAACAACACAATCAATAACCTTAGCTTGATCTAGTATTTGAGCCTAAACAACAATAATAGCCAAAAATTTTTAATAAGTCAGGTCTAGCAAAATGGGCTAGACCCGGCCCAAAACCATATATCTTAATATGGAATAATCACCACAGCCCTAACTGCTTTTAATCATAATATTATAAAAGAAAATTATAAAGCTTTATGATTCATCCCTAAAAAACCGCAGCCTTGCAATACGTTACGCAAAAAAAAGGGCCATCTGAATCCATCGCGATCGCCAACGATTGCCCGCGCTGCCAGGGGCCTCAGCCGTCAGCACGGCCGGAGCCGCCTCCGATCGAGCCGGAGCAGAGAAGTCGCCGGCCAGAACAGAGAAGAAGGGAGAGAGAGACGCGGAGAGGAATGGGTCGACGGCCGTAGCCGTTACCGCCGCTCGCCACCATCACGGCCGATCAGGTTTTAGTCGGCGGAGGGGAGTTGACTGGGGGATAAATACAGTGCGTGACTCGCAGTGTTTCTTCAAA
>CP025644.1:10174742-10195230 GCA_003576665.1 Ipomoea trifida
GAATGCTATTAAGGACACACTGTGGGCAGCAGCAAGAGCCACCACAGTGAATTCATTTAAGGACTCAATGAGGAAGATGAAAGAGCTTGATAGTAATGCCTTTGATTGGTTGGGGGACAAACATCCATCTGAGTGGTCTCGGTCTCACTTCACTAGTTCTGTCCTGTGTGATATTCTAGTTAACAATGTGAGTGAATGTTTCAATGCCATGATAGTGAAGGCCAGGGAATATCCATTGATAAGTTGTCTTGACATGCTTAGGACAATATTGATGACAAGGTTGTTTAAAAATAAACAACAAGCATCTGAATGGACTGGAGTTATTTGCCCTAATATTGTGAAGAAAATATCAGTTGAAGAGAAATATGCAGGATCATATATACCCTTACAGTGTGCCTTGAATATGTTTGAAGTGAAAAAAATGCATACTGGAGAGCAACACAGTGTAGATTTGGCCAGAAAAACATGCTCTTGCAGGAAATGGGATTTGACTGGAATCCCTTGCAGACATGGCATTTGTGCAATCTGGATGAAGAAACACAGTGTGCTGGATTATGTTGATAGTTGCTACACTGTAGATTCATACTTGAAAATATATGGAGGTAGCATCAATCCAATGGCTGGTGTGAATGAGTGGCCTCTTACTACTCTGGAACCACCCTTGCCACCTGAATACAAGGCCAAACCTGGCAGGCCTAGGAAATTAAGGTTGAGAGGAGCTGATGAAAAGAAAAAGGTCACCAATGATGGGGTACATATGTCTAGAAGTCATGTTGTCTTACACTGCACCTTGTGTAAACAAAAAGGGCACAACAGTAGGAAATGTCCTCTCAACACTGTACGTATTATTTCCTTCTTTTAGGTACTACCATTTATTTGTTGCTTTATGTAATGTAATACATTTAATGCTTGCAGACAAATCCTAAGCCACAAACAAGAAGGACAAAGCAAAAGGGTACACCTTTACCTAAAATGGTTGATGTAAGTACCCTACAACTATATTTCTATTATACTGTTTCCCAAAATACATACCCTAAACTTATCTTTTCTAAATTAAACATAGGTTCCAATTGAAGTTGAGAGCTCACAAGTTGGTATGCAAAATGTTGTGGTTGAAGCTGTGTATACTGAGTTTGAAGCTATGCAGAATGAGGTTGAGGCTGTGCAGAATGAGGTTGAAGCTGTGCAGAATGAGGTTGATGCTGTGCAGAATGAGGTTGAAGCTGTGCAGAATGAGGTTGATGCTGTCCAACATGAGGTTGTGGTTGTCCATATTTATTTTTTGCTTACTTTAATGAGCTTGTGAATAATGGTTAACAAACAACTTTGCTATTTTTTTAGGTAATTCAAACTGCAGCAGATGAGATACCACTACCTACACAACCTGACATTGGAGATGGTGATACAAGCTTTGCGGATGTTGATAGCATTGAAGGCCATAACAACTTTGCAGCACCTCCCCCTTCAAAAAGGGCAAAGACACTTGGGCTAACCAAAAAATTGAAGATGGTTGCTAACAAATCTGCTACTCCTAATGCTCCTAAGAGAAGGAAGTACATGACAAGGTCTTCATTCAAAACCAAGTTCCATGGAAATAGCAAAGAGCCAATTAACATTGATTAGGTGTCCAGACTTTTGGTTTAAGTCTTTTTGCTGCCCTTTGGCAATGCTTTGTGTAAATTTTTTGCTATATTGCATGTGCAATCATGCTTTAAATCTTTTGGTATAGCATGTAGTAAACTAGTCATGCTGTAAATCTTTTGGTATACTGATTTATCAGTTATGCAGTTAACATTTCCCAGTTATTAATTGTTCAGTTGAGTTGTTTCCATTTCCCAGTTTTGCATTTCCAGCTTACAGAAATTCACCCAACTTATTCAAAGTAAAGGCACTGTTTCAAATAGACCAAATAAAAATTTTATTGCATTGCAATACATCATGGTAAAGGCAATCTACAACTAAGGTTATTCATTCCACTACTGTTAAAGTACAAGTAAACCAAACCACTTGCTATTACAATTATCATTAACCAAAAAATTCTAAACCCAAACCCTCCTCCTCCTCCTTTACCACAATTACATGTTCTTGGCAGGACACCACCAATAGAGGACACCACAATTGCATTTAACCTCTCAATTTCTTCATCTTTTCTATTCATACTTCTTAACAACCCAGGAATTATCTTCTTCGCCCGTGAACACATTGGAGGATCAAACCATTCTTTGAATCCACACCCCACACAACCCTGTCAATAACAATTTTAAGAATACCACCATTACTGCAAAATTTTGACAATTATTTAGAAATGAAAAACAATTCAAAATTGAATTAGGATTATTGACAAACATTGCTCCCTCCACAAACCCAAAACCTACGCCCGGGATTTTCGTTACTCCAAGATGTTTGTATGCTCCATTCATTGCCACAATTACATATGCGCGTAGGGATTACGTCTCCGTAGTGGTACCTCTGTCTTGGCGAAGATGATGATGTTGAAGAAGAACCCTTAGTACTTTGCCTCCAATTTGTAGACATTGTGAGCAATTTTTTCGTAATTACAAAGAAGAAGAACAGTGCCTAGGGTTTCGAAGAGAAGAGCAGCTGTAAAACATCGTATCTGGAATGCTAGGATATATTAGCGGTTGTAATGGGCGCCAATAATGTGAACTGACCGAAATGCCCTCACTTTTAACGTGGGATTGACGACAAACCTAACGGAGGACCAAATTGGGGAACTTTTTAAAAGTCAAGGGACCACATTGGGTGCGTTTACAAGTCTAAATGCAAAATCGAGAATGGCCAATAGTCGAGGGACCATTTTGGGAAAAAACTCTTATATATATTTACGCTATCACATCTATATAATGTACATTACTTACAGTAGGGAGGAAAGAAAGCAATAGGGAAAAACAAATGGACGTACATGGTGTAAGTGTAGCAGCAGATCGTCGGACACGTGGAGCGGCAAAGAAGATGAACAGACCTTTTTTCTTCAGGGCTAGGGTTTCGGTCGGTCAGAAAAAAAAAAAAAAAAAAAAAAAAAAAAAGGAGAAAGGAAAGAAATTTTACCTTGCAAAGCGATCAGCAGAGTCCAGAGATTGCAGGTTGGCCAAAGGAAGAAGAGTAAAAATGAACTTTCACCAAAGGATATTTATAGGAGAAGAGATGGGCCTGGAAGTTGAAGGGATGGCCCGTTCACGTGGAGGCCCAGATTCGCGCCACCTGTCCCACTTTGCATGTTAGCCATCCGATCATAATCTCCAGCGACTTGCAAAAATTGGGAAGTCACCAAAAGATGCCTGGATGCTTGAAGACCGACCGAACGAAGCGCAACCCGCAACATGACGATTGGAAGAAACTGCAAGAAAAAAAAAACAAAAAATTTCACTTCTCGAACCCGATGACTCTCGCGGATTCAAGAAGTGGGGGACTCGTGATGGATAAATACGTACAAAGATTACCCGTTGAGCCGGTCCGACAATCGCCAATTGGTTGGTCCGTCATAGTCATCAACCCAACTGGGATAAATCACTTGTGATCAACCGGTTTGCTTGTATATCGGCAGCCATCTTTGACAAAACTTTGAACTTTAAACTATTATTTTTCCACCACCCAAGCACAAAAAGATGAAGAAGAACAAGTATGAATAACAAGATTTTCTCAAGATAAGTCTCCAACTCTGATTTTGTAAGAGGAATTGAATGACTTCGGTGGATGCTAGTCAATATCTCTTGCATCCCTTTATCCATTTGCTGTACACCATGATCCACAGTGGTGCTTTCAACATTGAATTCACTATGTCCACTAGTAGAGGAAGCATCTTGACTAAACAAGTTCACATAATCAAGATATAATTCTTCTAATGCCCTTTTCACCCTTTCCACATTCTTTTCAACATCACTTTGTGTTTTATACAACCTGGGAAAAGTTATCTTAATACCATTTAACTTCATCCTTGGATCTAAAACACATGCAATAGACATTAGCAAATTACATTCCCCCAATATTTATCAAATTTTGCTTTCATAGGAATTGCCATCTCACTCATGAACATATCAAAAGACTCAGCTGCATTATCAATAGCCTTTTTCACCCTTTGAATTTCAGCAAGATACAAGTTAGAAGTAGGGTAATCACTACCTGATATGACATGTGTGGCATCATTAAAAACTCCAAAAGTTGACAAACCTTCTCAATCTTGTCCCAATCCTCAAATGATGGTGCGTACTTATAATGTGGTTCTTTTTCATTGTAATCTGAAAAGGCATGTTTTAAATTTAGCCGCAGTACACAACATCAAGTATGTAGAGTTCCATCTTGTTGGACAATCAAGAACAAGTTTCCTCTCTTTCAATCCTTTAATTCAACAACTAGTATAACAGAGTTTATATGAACAGAATAAGTATAAAAACTTATACTTGCTTTCTCATATTTGGAACCAGTAAGGCAAATCCATAACAGTGATATCGGGACGAAGCCGCCGCGACCGCTGGACGCAGCAGCAGTCGCGACCGCCGGACACAATAGCAGCCGGGACTGCCGGACACAGCAGCAGCCGCGACCGCGGACCACCAGCAGCCGCGACCGCCGTACCAGCAGCAGCCGCGACTGCCGGACCCAGCAGCAGTCGCGACCGCAGGACCTCGTTGTACGAATGTATGCAAATAGCCAAAAACAAAATAGTCCAGTACACACTAACCTCGCTGGAGGAAGGTCGCTAGCTCTCCGGTCGCCGTTGTAGTGTCCGGTGAGGCGGTGACTCCGAGTCTCCGACGAGCAGGCATGGACCGCGGACGCACCGCGCACAGTCGACGACTTAGCGAATTGGGGATGGCGGATGGGGAATTGGGGATTACTGACTAGTCGATTAGGGTTACTTGAAACTTGAAAGAGATATATATATATATAGTAGGGGTTATATTATAAATATGAAAATGAAATATATAATAAATATTTTATATATATATATATATATATATATATATATAAACAGGCCCGACCTACAGGCTCGTAGGCCAGGCTTTTACAAATAGGCCTGAGCCTATTTACATTAATAGACTTTTAAAAAGGCCTAAGCCTGGCCTTTTAACTAAACAGGCCAGGCCCAAACCAGGCCAGGCCATAGGCCCCTTTGTAGGGGCCTGGCCTATTCCCATCCCTAATGGCAGTTACCAAATTACAGTTTATATTTGCTAGTGTAATTACTATAATATCCTTAATGAAGCGCGCCTATTAGATCTGTCAAGCAATTTGATACGTTGGATTGTATAAGATCTTGGCTGTAATTGCATCTCATTTCTCACCTATGGGATACTATGCACATGAGCCCCTTCCTATATATATATATATATATATTTTATTACAAGTATTAATTAATGCGATTAATTGTAACTTTATATAAATATTAATATAATTATATAGTTAATACAATGTTTATTTCTTACATAAACTATATAAAGTTATAAACGATAAATTTTATAACTTAATACTATTATACTTATAAAATACAAATATTACATATAAATTATATCAATGTTAAATATAAGTTAAATAAATTATAACTATATTGCAATTTACAAATTAAAATCCAATTATCTAAACATCTAAACATACATTATATATAAGCACACATGAAATTTGTTCAGAAGATTTAATGTGTTGAATTGGTAAATGTAATAATTCTTAGGTTCCAAAACGGGTCGACCAAACCCTGCCCGTTTTCTTCCCAACACATGACTGGTCAGCCCATATGGGTTGGGCGGATTCAGAAGAATAGTTCAGTGGGGGCAAAGTTCGAATGATCAAGTTCTTCTAAATTAACTTGAATACGATGCCGTACACTTACATTTCAACCCTACCTTGACTAGATGAATTTGTTTTAAAAAATTTCTCCATAACTTAATCAAAATAATGTATTCATATTATTAAAGAATTTCTTTATAACTCATAAATAAATTTCATAAGCAAGCATGAGCTAATTTAACTCTAACGTAGTAAGACTATCATTATCCTTGCAATTTTGGTACTTTCAAAATGGCATGGCATACTTTTGTGGAAAGTAATTATTATTTTTATTTTTTTATTTTCTTACAAGTCTTGCAAGGTTGCAAAGTACACAAAGAGTTACCAATTAGTAACTTTTTTATACTAATCTCTTATTTATTTATTATGTTTTATTTTGATTATATATATTTAGTATTATGTTAATAATAACAATAAGCTTTTAATTAAGCACTTTAGATGCTTTATTTCATGCTTCTTCAGGACTGCATGCAAGCACCAACAGATGCTTATCTAGCATCGCAACACTCCTTCCGAAAGGAGCACTAAGCTCTGTCCAGAAAGAGCTACAAGCTCCCAAAGGAGTTAAGTGATTCAATCACATGACCACAAAGCCATAATCTATTACAGGGCGTTTGGTTGGAGGGAATTCCAATTTCTTTCCCACTTAATTCCCATCTAATTCTGAATGCAACTAAATTCCTTCGTTTGGTTCGAGGAAATTGCAATTTCCTCATTTTCATGGAATTAGAATACCATGGCCCCCGAGATTTTAATTCTATGGATTTTAGGAAGACAAAAAGATAATCCTGAGATAAAATTACCACTTCCTTTTTTAACCTAAAATTGATGCATGTCCTTCCCTTCTAAATTATTATAGTGTGTATTATTCTTCGACTTCCCTCTGTGTATGTTCATTTAAATCTTTATATGCAACAACTGTTCAAAATTTGCATTCTTTATATGCATTGTTTATATACAGCAACTTTCATCTATGTTTCTTTGAATTCTTTATATGCAAAACTCTTCAAAATTTACATTCTTTATATGCAACAACTCTAACTATTTGTGAATTAATTTATCAATTATAAATAACAACAATGGACACTTTGGACTTTATACTACTCATTCCCTCTCAATTCCATGTATACCAAACATTGGAATTGAAATTCCCAGTAATTTTATTCCTGCAAACCAAACATTGGAATTTAAACTCACTTTATTCCCGCATTATTCTTTTTCCACCTAATTCCTTCCCTCCAACCAAACGCCTCGTTAGAGAATAATATAATAATATTGAACTTAGTCTAGTATTGTTTACTAGCTTTGTGTAGTGGTTCATATAATTACTATATGCCTTTGTTATTTCGTACTTCTGTTATATAATTGTGTGTGTATATATATATGTTCTCTGTTAATGAAATATACAAGCTATTTATGTATTTCATAGCCTCTTATCATGGTATCAAGAGCTTGATCCTATTGGGTGTTTTTTTCATCTCTTCATGGCTTTGGAAAACACTTCTTCCCCTCCAACTACAGATGATCCTCCTGTTATCATTCCCACCACACAAGATCCTCAAAATTCTCTTCTTATAATTAATTTCTCAAATATAACCAAGTTAACAGACACAAATTACCTCACTTGGAGTCTTCAAATCACATATATTCTTGAAGGATATGATCTTTATCACCACCTTGATGACACTTATATTTGCCCAACGGCTACCATCACCACTAACGGTGTTACATCACCAAATCTTGGTTATACAAAATGGAAACGTCAAGATCGTCTCATTTATAGTGCTCTTCTTGGTGCTATATCCACTTCTTTACAACCACTTATTGCTTTTGTCACCATCTCCCTCACAACATGGCAACTTCTTGCTAGTACCTTTGCAAAACCCTCTCGTGGTCACATAAGACAATTAAAGGAGCAATTGAAATGCCTAACAAAGGGCACGAAATCTGTCAATGCATATATGTAGGCTATTAAAACCCGAAGTAATGATGTTACTTTGTTAGGTACACCCATTGATGATGAAGATCTCTACAAATCTGTAGTTGATGCCATTAATGCCCGTGATACTACATTTCATGAAAAACTCTTAAACAAAGAAGTTTTTCTTCAAACTGTTGAATCCAGTTCGCAGATACTTCCAGCAACAGCGAATCCAACTGCCTTTCGGAACAACAACAATTCTAACCGTTCAAATCAGCGTCCGTCAAACAACAATTCCTCCCAACCAATAAAATCCATTAGAATCCATGATTATTTATTATGTGGTTGAATTGAGATGAGCATATTCTAATGGATTAAAAATGATTATGTGGATGAGTATAAAATATTCTATGGGGTTAGTCCGGAATTATGTGCTCCAAAGTGTTATGTGCTATGTGCAAAATATTTTACGGGGTTATTTGCAGCCTTCGCGTTGACATTGTTTTCCCCTCTTTAGTTATTTTGCATGTACGAATTACATGGCATTGAGCATGAGAGCGATTCATTTTATAAATAATTCTATTATACCATTAGAATTCATCTTGTATTAGTAAGAATTTTGTTAATGGTTATTAGTTGGTTTAGCTTGTGCGTTTGAGTATAAGTGAGATACTCGAACGTGGCATAACGCTCCTTTTTCATTTTTATTGTTGAGCTTCCGCTGTTGTATAGTTGAAAACTTGAAATATAAATAATAAAAAAATTTACCCGTATTTTCTTAAGTGGAAAAAGTGGGGTGTTACAGTTGGTATCAGAGCCAACCACTTTTCTCCTCATGACCATCGTCAACCCAAACCTTATTTAGGACGTTGTCAAGCATGTGGTACTTAAGGACACACTGCTAAGTGATATCCAATGTATCGGGTTGTTACTAATCAGCATTCTCAGTTACCTCGTCCTCAAGGGTACTATGGATATCGACCATCAACACCCTGGAAACCATGAGCAAATCATATAACACTTAGCAATGACACAACTCCTACGTGACTTATAGACAGTGGAGCATCTCACCATGTTACGTCTGATTTGAGTAATCTCTCACTTCATAGCCCGTATCTAGGATCTGATGATATCATGATAGGAGATGGATCAGCCCTCTCTATAACACATACTAGTTCCACTTCAATATCTACTCCTTATCGTTTATTTTCTTTACAAAGCGTCCTTTGTGTTTCCTCCATGAAAAAACAAATTTGATTTCAATTTATCAGTTATGTACCAATAATGATGTTTCTGTTGAATTTTCTCCCTCTACTTTTCAAGTGAAGGATCTAAACACGGGGTGACGAGGGCAACTCTATTGACGGGTAAGCCTAAGGATGGTGTATATGAGTGGCCAACTTCATCGTCCTCTAGTTCATTTTCACCTTTACTTGTTTTTGTCACTACTAAAACTACTTTATCTGAGTGGCACTCCAGATTAGGTCATCCATCCTTACCTATCATGAGAAATATTATTTCTAAATTTGCCTTACCATTGTCTAGTTCATTATTGTCTCATGTACATTGTAATGCATGCTCCAATAATAAAAGTCATAAACTCCCTTTCTCAACCTCTACCTTACAATCACCCAACCCTCTAGAAATAATATTTTAACGGTACATTTGTTTTTTATCCACTTAAAAGAAAATCCCATGTGCATGATGTCTTTGTGTGTTTCAAAGAACTAGTTGAAAACCGTTTTAAACACAAAATTGTTACTTTATATTCTGATAATGGTGGTGAATACCGTTCAATTGACAATTTTCTTTCAACAAATAGTATATCTCATCTTACCACGCCACACCTCATACACCATAACACAATGGTTTCTCTGAACGGCGACATCGCCATATTGTTAAAACGGGTTTGTCCCTTCTCACTCATGCATCAATGTGTGTATCCTAATGGACTTATGCATTTGCTACAACAGTCTATTTCATTAACACGTCTACACCCAGATTACATCTTTCATCTCCATTTCAAAAACTCTTCCAATCATCACCCAATTACTCCAAACTTAAAGTGTTTGGATGTTTCTATTATCTGTGCCTATGATAACCATTACTTTTGTTGACAATTTATGCACATTCCTTTAATTATTTATTTACATTTTTTGTTAATTTTGTGTATTCTTTTATTTATTTTAATAATTAATTGTGTTTGGTCTTTTAGTATTATTATTACTCTTATGTTAGTTTAAATAAATGTAAAATTTTATTAGCCCATTAATTCTAGTCCAAAGCAATCTTCTTCTTCAATTATTTGATTTCCTTGTACTGAGCCGACGACTAATTCTGGAGGCGGCAACGGTTCATCGCAATTGATCCGACTCATATGGGGGATCCAGTTGACTAGGCGATGTTCACGGCTTCTATTGGTTAGGCGAGCAATTTCCACGATGAAGACAGGAGAGGCTGTTGGGATCGTCGAGCAATATAAATAGAAGGAAATTAACGCAAGAAGGCATCAACTCATCACCGGAGAATTTCTGAAAAGAATTAAATTCTAAATTTCAATTTCGATAGCGGTAAGCAAGTGAATACTTCGTTCGGCGGCGGATTTGGTTTTCAACGAATTAATTCGGCAGCAGCTACTTCCGGTTCAGTGCGGCGATTCTGGTTCGGCAGCGGAGGGCAATCATTGATTTTCTGGTTTAGCTTTCTTCTTTGCTTTCGCTTTGCATTATGTCAGTCTGACTCTTCAATTCTCAATTTGATTAGAGCTTTGAATATTGATTTTTGGAACTTTGATTCTAGTGCCTAATTTCTTAGTTGGCAGCAATGTTAATGTCTAGAAGGCAATAATTTATATTTCCTTTCTTTTGCTTTTAGAATTCAGTTTCCTTTCTTTTGCTTTTAGTTTTAGCTTAGAATGCAAATTCAGTTTCCTTTCTTTGCTCTTAGTTTTAGCTTAGAATAATTAGTATTTATCATTTTAATTCTTGATGAGTATGAATTGCAATGCCACAGTTTAATGCCTATTGTTCGCTAAATGCAATCTTTAGTTCTCAATTATTTGTTAGTAGAAATTTCTTTACTAATATGGTAGTTTATTCACGTACCTAGAATTTCTTTCGTCCTGTTAGCTATTAATTTATTTGCAAACTTATTGTCAAGGTTTTTAATAGTTTGTTTCTGTTCTTGGTTTTCTACACAACGTTTGAGTTAGTTATCGCTTTTGATACTGCACTTATTGCGTTTTAACTTTCGCGTGCTTTGAATCTTTAAGTCAATTATTTTTAAGAATTTAAATTGCATAGTATTAATTCCCTGTGGGATCGACCCTTGCTTTGCACGCTATACTGCAATTGATTCGTGCACTTGCGATGACATATTAAAATTGTCCATCAGCCTACGTCCTTACTCAGAACACAAGCTCGACATGCGATCCATTCCATGTGTTTTTTTGGGATATTCTTTAACACAAAGTGCATATATTTGTTTTGATATGTCTACCTCTAAAACATTTATTTCTCATCATGTTAGGTTTGTGGAAAGCATTGTTTTCCCTTTAAAAATCAACAAAGCCATCTCCATCAACCTAGCCCAGGAGTCATCTCCAAATGGTTTCCTCCAGTTCAAGTGCTACCCATTTCTAGTGGCTCACTCAATGCATCTCCTTAAAAAGTTCCCTCGTGTCAACATCTGTCACCAACTGCTTGCAAAATTGATGAGCACAAATGATGAGTGTAAAAGTGGGTGATTATGTCGTTCCGCTGAGGATTGGGGCTATGGCACGTAATTGTGTGAATTACCAAGCACTAGAGTATGTGAATTAATAGAATCCAAGCAACAAAGACTGAATGATGTAAAAGGAAGCAATTGATTAAGGTGTAAACTGTATGATAAAGGTATGGGCCAGATTAGGGGGATTGTAACCTTGATGTTCTAACAAACTCAGGATTAGGGAAAGAATAATTAACCAAGGGATATATGGGCAATGCACAAGAGAATTCAACTCAACTACTTTCGTAATCAATAAGAAAATTAGGTTGAAATTGGTAAGGCTCGAAGTCTCCATCCAACTGTCGTTGTAATGAATCCCTCTCCTAGACTAGTAATTGATTGCGGCCGTCAATCGATAACAAGTATAAAGCAAAACCCCAAATCAACATAAACCCTAGGCAAAAGATTCAATCCCTTTATGCAATTAATCATAAATCGAACATCAAGATTAACAATGGATCCCTAATCCAAACCCATAAGCGAATTACTCACGCATGGTTAAAGTAAACAAAGCAAAGCAATAATAAATAACCATAAACATTGAAAGAAATAAAAAGGGAAGAGAAACTTAACTGATAAAGAACAAATCCAACTTCAATCCAAGATTCCAAGCTTGAAATTAACTAATCTAATCTAAACTATGCTAGGGAAATATAAAGAGAAGGGGGAAATAATCTAAAACTAGGGTTCAGAACTCTGTAAGGGAACCTCCTTCAATTGTAGAGAATATGTAGAATATATAGGAGGTAGATGGGCCTTGGCCCATTAGGCACTTCCAATTCTTTTCCAATTTGTATTCTTGTCTCCTTTCTTCCTTGTAATTCCCTTTTCTTCCAGAACTTGTCCAAAATGCTCCAAACTTCTTCCTTTGTTGTTTCTTGTAGATAATTCAACACTTGGACAATATAACACACAAACAATTCCCAATTTCACTAGGATAAGGGAAATACAATTAAAGTAAGGGGTGAATTATTGTATAAAATAGTATATATCAAAAATTCATCATATGCCAAATAACCCAACTACCTCACAAAATGACTCACTAGGTAATCCCATCACATTACCTGAAAATCCACCAACTTCATTTCCCGAACACCTTCATGTCTCACAAAATGGCCTAACCACATCACCAGACACCCAGTCCATAATATCCCTTAGACATTTACCTACCTCACAACATGACTCTTCTACATTATCATCAAACACCCACTCCTGGTTGAATTAGTGTTCTCCCACTGAGTCACGCAGTCATAATACTTCTCGTACATTACCTACAAAGAAAAAAAATCCCTCAAAATATTCATCCCATGGTAACTAGATCCAAAAGTAACATTCGCAAGCCTCTTGCCGAAATGAATCTCATTGTTGTCCTATCTAAACCCCTTGACAATGAGCCCACTACCATTTCTCGGGCACTGAAAGATCCTAAGTGGAGGCAGGCTATGAATGATGAGTTTAAAGCTTTAATCAGAAGCGAAACATGGGAGCTTGTTCTATCTAACCCTTTGCACATGGGTTTTTGCATTAAACGTCTCCCAAATGGCTCAATTGATAAATACAAAGCTAGGTTAGTTGCCAAAGGGTTTCATCAATGACCTGGTGTGGATTATCATGATACCTTTAGTCCAGTTGTTAAGCCTACGACAATTAGGCTTGCTTTAAGCCTAGCAGTCAGTAAAGGCTGGAAGTTGCAGCAGTTGTATGTCAATAATGCATTTCTTCAAGGTCACCTTCATGAAGATGTTTACATGGCACAACCTCATGGATTCGTTGATACAGATAATCCAACCTACGTTTGCAAACTCAGAAAGGCTATATATGGGCTCAAGCAAGCTCCCCGAGCTTGGTATCTTGAGCTTCACACATTTCTTGTTGAATCGGGATTCATAAATTCACATGCAGACACTTCTCTATTTACTTTTCACTCAGGTGACCTTGTCATATATATCCTTGTTTATGTGGATGATATTATTATCATAGGAACTAATTATACAGTTGTTCAGCAATTCATTGATATTCTAGCACACAAGTTTTCACTCAAAGATCTCGATCGGTACTTTGTCTTACTTCCTTGGGATTGAGGTTGACATTACCCCAACTGACATTTTTCTTGCTCAAAAAATGCTATGTTTCTAACCTGCTTGCTTGAGCAAAAATGTCTACAACCAAGCCAGTATCTACACCAGTTGATACGAAGGGTAACTTAACTCTTGATTCAGGTACTACTCTAACTGATGCCACTACATACAAGACTATCATCGGTGGTTTCCAATATTTTTGTCTCACTCACCCAGGTATTGCTTATGTTGTTAACAAGCTTTCGCAGTTTACGCATCGACCAACTACTGACCATTGGGCTGCTGTAAAACGATTGCTTCGATACTTTTGCGGTACCTTAAACCATGGGATATTTCTTCATAAGGTCAACCCTGTTTCTTTACATGCATACGTTGATGCAAATTGGGCTGGTAGCAAAGATGACTACACCTCAACAAGCGCTTATATTGTTTACCTTGGTCGTCATCTTGTCTCTTAGTCGTCCAAGAAGCAACGGACAATTGCTCACTCATCTACAGAAGTAGAATATCGATTAGTTGCTGCTACTACTACTTCAGAGGTCAACTGGGTTTGCTCTCTTCTTACATAATTTGGTGTCTCTCTGCCTACTTTGCCTGTAATCTATTGTGACAATGTTGGTGCTACATATCTTTGCTCTAGTCCAGTCTTTCATTCTCGAATGAAATAAGTGGCAATTGATTATCATTTTATTTGGGACCAAGTGCAATCAGGTACTCTTCGTGTTACTCATGTTTCTTCTGCAGATCAACTTGCTGATACCCTAACCAAACCATTGGCACGCACCCGTTGTTTGGACTTAAAGGTCAAGATTGGCATTTCCTCCAAAACTTCATCTTGAGGGGGCATATTAGAGAATAATATAATAATATTGAACGTAACTTAGTCTAGTATTGTTTTCTAGCTTTGTGTAGTGGTTCCTATAATTACTCTATGCCTTTGTTATTTCCTACTTCTGTGATATAATTGTGTATAGATACTTGTTCTCTGTTAATGAAATATACAAGCTATTTATATATTTCATAGCCTCTAATCATAATCATCAAAAGCTATTGAAAAGAAACCAGAAAATACGCTTTAGAAGAGTAAAAAATGTTCACTAACAAATAAAGAAACAACAATAATCTGCAAAAAAAAAATGAAAACAAAACAAAAATCATAGTATTAGTTACAAATTAAATTTAGAATAACAATTCATCACAATTTCGTAAATGAAAACTAAACCTAGACATAGTAAACCAAAATTTTCATTGTCTATGCAAGCATCAAATCAACTTCACAACCGACACACCAATAAATTGAATTTTCAATAGGAGTGCATGACAATGAAGACCACAAATTAAAGTACAAACCTTAGTGAAAATTGGTTTCGTGATTTGGTGGCTGGTGGTGAAGGTCGAAAAAGTAAAGAGACGCGTAGAATACCCAAAGCTAAATCCAAAATGCAAATGTTGAAATTAAAAAAAATTACACATATACATATATATATATATATATATATATATATATATATATATATATATATATATATATATATGAGTGTTGAGCGCGAACCTTCGCCCAAGAAAGAAATGAAAACGCTTTGCAGCCGTCCACATGTCCAGATCAACGAATCTAATGTAATTTAAAAAAACGACGCGATAGCATTTTTCGTAAATAACTCGAACTTTGGTGCAAGTAATTGTGTTATAAACTTATAAGTGTAAGTAGCTGGGGCACATTTGTAAGTGAAATCACTTACAATCGATTATTGACTCTCCGTGGAAAAGACTTACGTGATTGCTTTCCAAGGTGATATGACTCACAGTCTAATGATTCTAAAGACAAACCTGGAACCATCCGTCGAAGTTTGGAGATACTAGGATGGCCTAAACGACTATGGAG
Organism: Ipomoea trifida; assembly: GCA_003576665.1. Classification (NCBI taxonomy): domain Eukaryota; kingdom Viridiplantae; phylum Streptophyta; class Magnoliopsida; order Solanales; family Convolvulaceae; genus Ipomoea; species Ipomoea trifida. The sequence continues at coordinate 10,190,194 of CP025644.1, forward strand.
AAGCATATGAGTGTCTATGGAAGCATAGACAGCAAGATCACCACCACGAAGGTAATAGAGGCCTTGTGACTCAATCCCGGTGCCAATCAACTTTCCCGTACTATGATCCTGCACAACAACTGAATCCACACAAAAGGTTATGGAGCAGTTCAAGGTACGAGTAATTTTACTCAGAGAGATCTGGCCAAAAAACAGCGGAGACTCCCGGCGACGGCGATGACACGTGGCGGCGGCAGACGATGACTGGATTTCAGCACTGAGATCGCGACGAGGTTCCGGCTAGGTCTATGGTATTGGTTTAGGAGAAGAACCATTAGACTGTTATTCATGTCACATTAGAAAGCAATCATGTAAGTCTTTTCCACGGAGAGTCAATAATACACAGGCTGCATCTCTCTTTGATTTAGTTCACACTTGTTGGTCCAGGTGGTGGCGATGTGAGTCTAGAAGGGGGGGTTGAATAGACTCACAAGGGGATTTTAAAACTTTTTAGAAAAGAGATAAACGCAGCGGAATGGGTATAGCAAAATTTTAACTTTTACTTTGCACTTGAGTTTTTCTTGTAAAGGATGTTAGGTTTGAGTTGTGTATGCAATGCAATGCGTAAAGTAAATAGAAAGAGAGAAAGGGTTTTTATAGTGGTTCAGCTGTTAACTAAGCCTACTCCACTCTTCTTCACAACACGTGAAGGTTTGCACTATATTCCCCGTTATAGTACAATCTCCGTTACAACAAGCTCCTTTGATCACTAAGCCCGGCAGCCTTGTTGTTGTAGATTTTTCAACTTCTTCCAAGTTTACTCCGCCTCTTTCTACTTCACTTGTAAAGATGGTTGAATAAATGTGATGATTCTCCAACTTGAAATTCTTGTGCTTTGCTTCCTTGATCAACTTTGTAAGCTCAAAGAACTTTCAAATAAATCTGAATATCGCTAAATAAGCTTCTGAATATCACACTGAAAATTTTCACTTGAATGACAATATTTCGCGTAATTCAACCTTGTCAAAGTGAGATGGGACAAGGGTATTTATAGGTGGAATTTCAGATCCATTGGACGGAGATTGAAATTCAAAACCTATTGTCCAGTGTGTAATATCCAATGGGTAGTGTTTTTCCTTTTTCAGAATGTCAGTACTTTCTAGCTGTTTTGTCCACTTTTGTGAAAGGACAAATTGCCTTTTGTCCCTTAAAAAGGTGACAATCATTAAATGCTCCTTGGGATCGTTGCATAGGACCCAAGATGACATTCAGTTATACCCATTATCAAGGCAATAGATAAGACAACTTATCAGAGAATGTCTTTGCCTTGGTTGTGAGAGAGAATGATTGACCTTATCATTTCTCTTAAACTCCTCGAGTCAATCACATTCTTGATTGCTCGGTTATAAATGCTTGGTCCTTCCAAGTTTCGACCTTAGATCCTAGTCTTCGGTTCTTCGAGTCTTCGTGTCATCGCGTCTTCAACTCTTCGGTTGGAACATTCTTCTGTCGAAGTCTTCATGTCTTCGGTGTGCAAGACTCGGATCCTTAGTAAAGATAAGATGGCTAAGGATTCGGTTACCTTACAAGACTAAGATAAAACATAAACTATTCTAAAACATTTACGAAAAATTAGGGGTCTCCTCGTATAGTTTGGTATCATCAAAATTATCAACTCGGGGTTCCTAACAATTTCCCTCTTTTTGATGATGCCAACACCCTACATTCATTCTATTCGGCTTTCTTTATCCTTAATCGGATTTTCATTTAGTATGCCCGAATAGTTGAAGTTTTACATTTTAAACGAGGAGTAAAACAAAAACTAGATAACACACACACGCTGATCCAAAAGAGAGAAGTCTTTTATTTATGAAAAGTTTCATACATCTTTGCAAAAATAAGAACTGACAGAAATTAAAGATAGAAAGAAGGATCTTCTTATTTTGAGCTCTCGCCAGTCTTCTTCTTCTTCTTCTCCTTTTCCCAAATTTCATAATCTTGGAGTTGCATCATATCGTTGATCTCTTTCCTAGCTTTCACAGTGTCGAGACCTTGAATCTTGAAAGCATATTTGTGGTGTAGCCTCAACATCAGATAATTTTGGACTACTTCACCAAGATTTTCTCCCCTTATGACTCCCCAGTCCCACCATGCTATCAGTTCGGGAGCATTCATTCCATCAGTGAAACTTTGTTGCATGGCAGTCAGAATTTGAGCTATGCCATTCATTTTGGTTCGTCCTTCAGCTGCTTTAGTTATCTTATTGGCTTCTTCAAGTTCCTTCATGATTTTCTCAAATCTCTTTTATTCTTCTTGTTGAATTCGGAAGACCTCTTCGTCTTTCTTCCTTTGGTCATAGACTTGTTCATTGTGATCTCGCAAGAAGTTGTGCCTATCCATGGGTTGCTTCTTATTCCAGAGGGGTGGAATGTTGCATTCTTCCCATTTCTTTCCAGATCTCTCTTCGTACGGGACATACTCGATAGGCTCTCCATTAACTCTTCGAGTCATCACCTTCGGCTCTTTGCTTTGTTTCTTTTGTCTTTTTGAACTCGGTTCACCGCCTGTAGGTTTGTCTTGTGTTCTCTTCGGAGACGGTGAAGGAGATGGAGTTTTCCTAAAGTTTATGATGTCTCTTCTTTGTCATGAGATATCATCAGCATCCCTCACAACAATTTCCTTTCCTTTGCAAGTATTCGGGGATGACGTTGACGTTCCTTTCATCTCTTCCCCCTTGTTGGCATCATTAACACCGATGAGTGTATCAACTTTGTTGCTTAGACGATTGATGCAGACTTGCAATTCCTTTAGTGTCCATTCGAATTCACATACGAGAGACGCTGTCGCATTTTGGCTTCCGGAAACAGTCTCAAGTTTCGAGCAGTTTAAATCAAGACGCTCCTTAATGAAGGCATGCTTTGTAACCAAATCACGCTGTATGTTTGTGAATTCAGTTACCGAATCCTTCAGGGAACTAAGAGACATGAGATTTTCAGAGAATGCATTATCAATCTTCTTCTCAAGAGTTGTGATCCTTTCGTCTGTATTGGATTTGGATGATTTCTTTTTCTGCCTTCGGATATCTTTCTTGATTTTGGTGACAGACTCATTTAGTGATTTGAAGTGTGCATCGTGAGTCTTCGCCAATCCCTGTATAGCATTCAACAGAGAAGTAAAAGCAGAAGAGGTATCAATTATTACCTCAGAAGAATCCGAGCTCTTGGATGCATCAGCAGATGGACCATGACTGTCTTTAGAAGGTGCTTCCACATTTCCACCTTGAATTAAGACAAGTTCTGTGCCTTCTGCATGATTTATGTCTTCGATTGGTGAGGCTAAGGTTTCGGGACTTGCACTTTTGGATGCTTCCAGGTTTCCATCCGAAGTGTAGTCTGGAAAGACTTCTACCTCAACATCGATTAGGTTAAGATCAGAGACGATCATTTCTTCATCGATAATCTGCAGGCCATCATGATTCGCACCTCGAGATGCTTCCATGTTTTCATCTCGGGCTGAACTAGGACTCAGCAGGATTTGTGCATCCATGGATTCGGTGGGAGCAGACCTCGGCTCATCAGTATGGTGCTGATCAGGTTCATCATTTGCACGAGTTGTCTGAACTCCTGGATTGTAAGGATTTATAGGACGAGAAGGAGGAACATGACCTCCAGAAGGGTCCTTGTTGTCATCATCATCATCATTGTTATCATCCTTATTATCTCGACATCCTTGATTCTGATTAGAATCCGAATCCTCAGCATCATCTTCGTTTTGTTGACGACTCGGTCCAACATCTGGTCGAAGATCCCTTAACTCAGTTTGTGCTCGAGAGATGTTGTGAACTTTGGCAATCTGCATGTCTTCTAACATAAGGCGTTCCCGAGGGATTCGGTAGCCAACATTTAAGTCTACAGATTTGCCATACCGAGTTGTTTTTCCTTGGAGTTTTTCGGCGAAAACTCTCTCAATCTCATCAAGCCGTGTGGCGTCAAATACTGATCTTGTCCCCATCCAATCCAATGCCCATTCTTCCTCTTCGGCCATTTCGCTAATTGTACTGGCTATAACTCGAAGACTTGACATTCGCCATTCTTGCCAGTTGTACATACGAGCAAGTTCTCGTCTTAATATCTCTTCGTGAGAATATTCGGCCATCAAAGCTTCGGCAGGAGGTATTTCAACATCAGATTTGCACTATATTCCCCGTTATAGTACAATCTCCGTTACAACAAGCTCCTTTGATCACTAAGCCCGGCAGCCTTGTTGTTGTAGGTTTTTCAACTTCTTCCAAGTTTACTCCGCCTCTTTCTACTTCACTTGTAAAGATGGTTGAATAAATGTGATGATTCTCCAACTTGAAATTCTTGTGCTTTGCTTCCTTGATCAACTTTGTAAGCTCACAAGAACTTTCAAATAAATCTAAATATCGCTAAATAAGCTTCTGAATATCACACTGAAAATTTTCACTTGAATGACAATATTTCGCGTAATTCAACCTTGTCAAAGTGAGATGGGACAATGGTATTTATAGGTGGAATTTCAGATCCGTTGGACGGAGATTGAAATTCAAAACCTATTGTCCAGTGTGTAATATCCAATGGGTAGTGTTTTTCCTTTTTCAGAATGTCAGTACTTTCTAGCCGTTTTGTCCACTTTTGTGAAAGGACAAATTGCATTTTGTCCCTTAAAAAGGTGACAATCATTAAATGCTCCTTGGGATCGTTGCATAGGACCCAAGATGACATTCAGTTATACCCATTATCAAGGTAATAGATAAGACAACTTATCAGAGAATGTCTTTGCCTTGGTTGTGAGAGAGAATGATTGACTTTATCATTTCTCTTAAACTCCTCGAGTCAATCACATTCTTGATTGCTCGGTTATAAATGCTTGGTCCTTCCAAGTTTCGACCTTAGATCCTAGTCTTCGATTCTTCGAGTCTTCGTGTCATCGCGTCTTCAACTCTTCGGTTGGAACATTCTTCTGTCGAAGTCTTCATGTCTTCGGTGTGCAAGACTCGGATCCTTAGTAAAGATAAGATGGCTAAGGATTCGGTTA
>CP025644.1:10205002-10244825 GCA_003576665.1 Ipomoea trifida
AGAGGAAGAGGAACTCGCGAAGACAAGCGAGGGGGGAAAAAGAAAGAAAGAGTTTTTGAAAAAGTGTATATAACATTGTTGTATTAAGTCATTTTCATGATTTAAAATAGTATGACTCCAACCGGAGTTTAATGCATTGCTCAATTATGGGCACCATTTTTGAATTTTGGTATACAGTTAACTCAAAATCAAGATATCATCACTATATATATATATATATAATCAAGTTCAAAAAAATTAATAATAGTATAAATGATTTGTTATTAACATATGGATTAACACATTATGTATTTGATTATTTATTAGTTATTACTTATTATTGTGTTTAACAAATTACATTAATATATGTTTAAATTATCCAAATTATTTCAGTATACACTTATCAACTTTCTTATATTAACTAGTTTTGTCACGCTCGTTGCGCGAATAGAATAATGTCCAATATTTATTTTTAAATAAGTACTCCAAAATATATCAATGCAAGATTATATAAGAGATGTTCATGCATATGTAATTGAATGTTGAATTTGTTTATTTAAATCGGTAATTCAAAGTATATGAATGCAAGATAATATATGAGAGATTGATTATAATTGTCAGTAAAATAAATGTTTGCAATTTTGTAAAAACGATAGTCAAAATACTTAGTCTAAAAATGATAGTATAAAGAGCAAATTGTCATTTTGGTCTACTGACTATAGGGGTCCTCTTAATTGCAGTCCACGACTTTCAAAAGTGTTAATTGTGTACCCTGACTATTCAATTATTGTCAATTTTGGTCACTCCGGCCAAATTGACGGCCAAACCTCACCGGAATTTCCTAAACCTAAAAATAACGAGGGCATTTTAGTCATTTCACACCCTATTTCTTCTTCTCCGGCGAACTACCACTTTTCTCCGGCGAGCAACTTGGTCGACCATGTTTTGGAGCTATTGGGTTTGGTCCATTCATACACTCCTTGGCGCATTTGGGTTTTACATTACACTCTACACTGGATTTGGCCCCAATGGGAATAGGAATGGGGGACAAAGCTCCTGGATTTCGCATTCTTTTGGCTACAGTACTAGTACTAGTATTGTACTGATTTCAGCTTGTTATTTGAGCTTTTGTCTTCTTCTTTTCTTCGCATTTTTGTTGTTACTGCCCAAGATGGGCCGTTTCAGCTGGTTAGCTTTGTTGTTGGTGAGTTTTATGGTGTTTCTTGATTTTTCGGCGGTGAGGTCCAGCGACGGCGACACTCTTTTTGCGTTGAAATCTAGGATTGACCGGTCGGGGGTTCTAGTTGGTTGGTCGGATAAAGAATGTGGGGAGTGTTTGCCTGTGGGATGGTGTGAAGGAGGGTATGAATGGACCAAACCCAGTAGCTCCAAAACATTGTTCGCCGGAGAAAAGCGGTAGCTCGCCGGAGAAGAAGAGATAGGGTGTGAAATGACTGAAATGCCCTCGTTATTTTAAGGTTTAGGAAATTCCGGTGAGATTTGGCCGCCAATTTGGCCGGAGTGACCAAAATTGACAACAATTGAATAGTCAGGGTATGCAATTAACACTTTTGAAAGTCTTGGATTGCAATTAAGATGACCCCTATAATCAGTGGGCCAAAATGGCAATTTGCTCTAGTATAAATAAATGGGATAAAGTACAAATAAGTCATCGTACTGTTTGGGAAACAGCAATTAGGCCATCGAACTTAAATAACACTCAAATAAGCCATTGAACTTGGTAAAAGAGAGCAATTAAGCCACTAAACCCGTAAAAAAGAGTAATTAACATTTTTAACAGGTTAACTTCAGGTTAAAGTACAAATAAGCCACTGAACTATCTGGAAAACATCAACTAAGCCATCAAACTCAAATAACTCCAAATAAGTCACCTTTTTTTTTTTTTAACTTTTTTAAATGAGTTAATTTTATTTTTTGCCCTAAATTTATAAGTAACATTTCTATTTTAGTCATTTTTTTAATCCGAACATCCTTATTTATTTTAATTTTTTTTTATAACTTATGGCTAAATATTTATTTAATCAAATAAAAAAATCAAAAATTTAAGAAAAAAATTAATTAGCCCCTGGGCGAATTGCAAACTAATTCGCCCAGGGATTTATTTTAATTTTAAATTTTTGTTTACTTTTCTTTTATTTATATTAGTCCCCTGGGCGAATTAGTTCGCAATTCGCCCAGGGGCAAATTATTTTTTTTTTAAGTTTTAATTTTTGTATTTGATTAAATAAATATTTTGTCATAACTCATAAAAAAAACAGAAAAAAATAAATAAGATGTTCCGATAAAAAATGATTAAAACTGGAATGTCACCTATAAATTTATGGCAAAAAATGAAATTAACTCATAAAAAAAATGGCTTATTTGGGAGTTATTTGAGTTTGATGGCTTAATTGATGTTTTCTATATAGTTAAGTAGCTTATTTGTACTTTAACCTGAAGTTAACCTGTTAAAAATGTTAATTGCTCTTTTTTTACGGGTTTAGTGACTTAATTTCTCTTTTTTACCAAGTTCAGTGGCTTATTTGGAGGTTATTTGAGTTCGATGGCCTAATTGTTTTTTCCCAAATAGTACGATGGCTTATTTGTACTTTATCCCTAAATAAATACTACTTTTGGTAATAAAAAATTTATACAATTTAAATCATATTAATAAAGAAATACGATTTACCTTTAAAGTGAACAACAGTGATGTGTAGTCCAAAAAATATTACGCGGTAATTTCTCGCTTCAATTTATTGAGTTATTTGAATGTCTTTTTTGTCAACAAATCCTCCCTAAGTAGTTAATAGAATTCTTTGTAAATAAATATATAACATTATTTTGTATTATAACATTGATACAGAATATTTAATTACAAGCTAAGATAGTGTAAAAAGAAGACAATGAATAATTTAGTGAATATAATTAATTAATGAATTTGAAGGTAATGAAATTATATCTCTTTTTAAATTTTTTTGTTAATGAATACTTTTTATTGTAGAAAATAAAGACTATATAACTAATGAAATTATATCTCTTTTTAATTTTTTGATAATGAATAATTTTTATTATAGAAAATAAAGACAATATAATTTTTTTTGAGACAGACAATATAATTAATTAAATTAATCTCTTTTTAAATTTTTTGATAATGAATATTTTTTTTGAATAAAAGCATTGTAAACATCACAATTTTTGAAATGCATATGTATTATTTTTTGTTGTATTTACTAATTTATTTAATTTAATAAGACTATAGAGAGTAATAGAATTGGTACTTAATTTTCAATAATATACTCTAATATAATTTTAGTATATGTTTAACAATTATGCTAATTCTGATTGGATGAGATTCGAACCTAAGACCTTTCTTATAAAAATTAATGGGTAAGTTAAAAGTTAACAGAATATTCTGTTACTAAAGTTTATACTAACATAATGTGAGGTTATGTGAGGTTATTTAAAGGAAGAAAATAATATAATAGAGACTAAAGAAGGAAAATCATAAAAGATTACTAAAATCAAAATAATATGAACCATTCGTTTAAGTAAATAATTACACCAACATTTTTTTCTTCCTATTAGAACCTAACTTTATTGGCTCTTAAGATTATTATAGATTTTTATTTAAATTCAAAACTTTTATAGATTTACAAGCAACTGCCAAGGCCCGAGAGCTTAAGGCAGGGCGGGATGGACCGACATTTCTTGGGCCCATATTTTAGCGGGCCCCACCCCACCAACCCGTTTTGACAACTCTATTTCTTAATTCCATAACCTAACTAACAATAAAAGTTAGATATATTTAGCTACTTTTTTTTAGTACTACTGACTCTATTACATTGTAGTATCTGTTCATTTATACTTTCTCAACCGGTTGAAACACAAAGAGTCAATACTGCCTCCACGTAGGCTCAATCTCATAATCGACCTCCCATATAAGAGAGTCACTATATACCATCTGAGTGCAAGGTACTTGGCATATAAACTCCAATACTTAAAACTTCATTCATGTTATTATACATGCATTAAAGAACTCTAAACCTATGCACTAAGCCACTATGGAACAACTTTTGAAAATGATATCTATTGAGGTTGAGTTAATTTCACTTGTAGAGATTTGAATACAGTAGCATTTACAAATTTAATCCTTCAACCTTACGAATCTTGATAATTAAGATAGCAGCCTAGCAGGTACCCAAAATGACACTTCTTAGTGTAATTGGTCAAAATCAAGTGGAATTCATCCACGACTGTTGTCTTCAATTCATTTATGAGAGATGGACTGTTCATCCACAGTTGAGGCAGCTATATATGGTTTCAATCTCCATCCCCGGTCTGCAAGCGCATTTATCACTGCTCTGGCCGCCTCCTTGGTATCGTTCAACGGAGAATATCTCCACCCTTCAGATATCTAGGCAGTAAACACACGACGTTAGCAGGAAAAGTAAAGACCTTGTAATCCAATCGTAAGTCTAAGTGTCTCGGTACAAGTTTCATATTCAATCCTTATTTCATTCAAATGTACCAAGAAAAGTCAGTGAAACAACAAACCACTAGCTATTAGTTCCAGCAAGCAAAGTAGGTCTACCCTTCTCAGAATGGCAAATTATACCATGAATCAAGGTCTACCTTGCATTGTGGACCCTGGTCAAAAATAACCTTTAGATTATGTCTCTGCAATTGACATATCCTGTAATTGTTAACATATTGTGTGTCTGCAATTAACATATCCTGTACTTGCAATTAATAATTTGTGTCTGTAGTTACCATTTTATGTGTCTATAGTATATTATGTACCTTCAATTTAATTACAGACACATAAATGGTTAACTTCAAGTCTGCAAGTACAAAATATATCAACTATAACAGGTAATTTTTGGACCAGGGTCCACAATGCAAGATGGACCTTAGTCCATGGTGTAACAATTGTCTCAGAACCTTCACAATTAGTTAGCAGCAAAAAACATATCTAAGACCAGAAAGTAACTCACATTTTCTTTTCCTGTGAATGGTCGTACCATGCTTCGGTCGCTTAGTGTTTTATGGAAGTCTGTAAACTTCCATGTACATCGCTCAGCTCCAATTACGTAAACAGGCTTCCTACATTCTTAAGCTATTTAGATGGAGAAACAAATGAAAAGAACAGAGAATTGGCATATTAGAGACATACCCAGTGCTGCAAGCCTCACTCAACATACTAATTGAGTCAGCTGTGATGACAAAAGCATCTGCCCAAGCTAAATGTCCCATATGTGGATTTGGACCTAAAAAGCATTTAACACAAGGCTTTGCATTCCGTTAATTTTAATGTTGATTGTTGACTAAAGGGGAAGGGAAGTAATGGAATTAATGGTACCTTCCCCATTCCAAATGTAAACCTTGGGATGATGTCCTAGTTTGCCAACTACAAGATCTGATACCTATTAGTGGCAACATTAACAGCAATCAGCGCCTGGAAATTTGAGAAATGAAAACATGACAGCCGGCAAGCCGCCTACCATCTTTGGAGTTCTGCGCGAAAAAGAAATTCTGACACTTCCACAGGTTGGGAGAACATTTTGCAGTGATGATGTTAGCTCATTTGCCAGGTCTTCACCATATTTACAATGACCTGTATAACAACAACTCATTAGCAGAAAATCAAGCCCCACCTTTGATTTCAAAATATTATATACTCCATGCGGATACATATATGTACACACAAACACTCTCAATATATATTCGATATGCAAATTGTTAAGAATCCCACATTGAAAATATAAGGGCTAGACTAGCTAATTGATTAGATTCAATCTTTTAGTGTGGTTTGACCCATTATAGCCTGACCTTGGCCTAATATTAGATTATAACATGGTATCAGCATGTTCAGTCCACCACTTGAGGGGGAGTGTTAAGAGAGAACATGGTTAGACTAGTTAATTGATTGGATTCAATCTTTTAATGTGGTTTGGCCCATGTGCATTATAGTTGAGTGACCTTGGCCCAATATTAGATTATAAAAAAGATCAAGATTAAAATTTCTTAATTAATTAGTCCCAAGATACATGACCACACCCATACTGATGAAAAAGACCAAGCCAAGAACTTAATATGGTAATTAAAGTTGAAATCTATTTGGTTTCACCTAGTGTAACTGCATTATAACAGATAATAGCAAAATTTGTCCATTTAAGATAAATAGATTAGTAACTGGATATGAATTCAAACTCATTTGTTCCGCACTTCCGCCGGTCAGAACTCAGAAGAACTGACAATTCCAGGCATTAATCGCACCAGTATCTATTGTTATGAATCAACACAAAAATTGTAACTAGAAAGCAATCCACTAGTTTCACACTTCAGTAACAGTACCTAGCCAGGGTAAGATAACGAGATTTGAAAGCACAACTTACCAGTAGGGCCTCCAATGTTCACTACAAGCAAAGGTTTTGGCAGTAGTCCCATTTCGTCATGCCATACAGAAGCAGCACTTTGCAGTGAAATAGAATCAATCTCATGAAGGGCTCCCAAAGTGAGGACCTGGAATTTTTTTATTATTATTATTTTTGAATGTGTATGAGAATTGTTGAAACACAGAGGAGTAAAATCAGGAACAAAAGTAGGAATGTTTCCAGTAGTGCTCCTTAATTTAAGGAAGTTGTCTTTAGAGTTAGATATATATATATGTGTATTAGTTTGTAATATGGACAGAGAGAAATATGTATAACTCTGTTTTTTCACATGGTATCAGAGCCTAAGATTTCTAGGCTATTTTCTTTTCATCTCTGAAAACACCATCTTTTCCGGCGACCCGCGGCTGTTTTTATCTCATTCCGACTTACTTCCGGCTAGTGTGTGAAGAAACTACCACCACAGCATCACTCGGTACCTTGTCGCGAAGCCAGGCCAGAAGTCCCGTCATCAACCGCCGCCGCACGCGCCGCCACGCGCCACCGCCATCGCCGGAAATCACAGACTATTTTCTGGCCGGATCTCTCTCCTCCGGTGTCCGATCAAGGTGCCGTTTCCTCCACTGGATTCGTCTCGAGGAGACGCACCTAACAGTGTTTTTAGATTGTTCACCGTCTTCGGTCAACGCCGGTCAACGCCGGTCAACGCCGGTCAACGCCGGTCAACGGTCAAAGTTACTGTTCCGACATGACCTTCACAGACGGCGATCGGTGAAAGGTACTGGTGTTTAGACGCGGGTCAACGGTCATCACTTCCGTTCAACGATCAACGTTTTTGGTCAACGACGCCGACCATTCCTTGAGGCTGTTTTCTTGCGCTTTTCTGGATATTATTATGGATCCATCCCGCACCACGGGTATCTCTTTGGCTTCTTCTCTATCATGTCTCTCTCAAACTAGTGCTCCAAATACTTGGATTCTTGACACCGGAGCTTCAGATCATATTTCTGGCAATCTATCTCTTATGACTAATGTCACAAAGTCTAAGGCTTTGCCCATGGTTACCTTAGCAAATGGTCATCAAACACCAGCCGCCGGTGTTGGTCAGGCTTTACCTATGCAATCTTTCCCTTTAACATCAGTTTTATATGTTCCTAATAGTCCTTTCAATCTTATCTCCGTAAGTAAAATAACTCGTACCCTAAACTGCTCCGTAACCTTTTGTGCTGATTCAGTTGTTGTGCAGGATCGTAGTACGGGGAAGGTGATTGGCACCGGGATTGAGTCACAAGGCCTCTATTATCTTCGTGGTAGTAATCTTGTTGCATGTGCATCCACAGATTCTCATATGCTTCTCCATAGTCGATTGGGCCATCCTAGTCTCTCTAAACTTCAACGGATGGTTCCGGGTATGTCTATAAAGTCATTAGATTGTGAGTCATGTCATCTCGGGAAGCAATCACGTAAGTCCTTTCCACGGAGAGTCAATAATCGGGCTACGTCTCTCTTTGATTTAGTTCATACTGATGTTTGGGGTCCATGTCCTGTCAATTCTATTTTGGGATTTCGCTACTTTGTCACTTTTATTGATGATTATTCTAGGTGCACTTGGGTCTTCCTCATGAAAGATCGTTCTGAGTTATTTCAGATTTTTCAAAAATTTTGTGCTGAAATTCAAACTCAATTTGGTAAACCCATTCGTGTCCTGCGTAGTGACAATGCCAAGGAATATCTCTCTAATCATTTCCAGTCTTATATGACCTCTCGAGGTATGTTACACCAACGGTCGTGTGTTTACACGCCTCAACAGAATGGGGTGGCTGAGCGTAAAAATCGACATTTAGTTGAAATTGCCCGCACCATGTTAATACACTCTCATGTTCCTCATCATTTTTGGGCTGATGCTATCCTTATTGCATGTTACCTGATCAACCGCATGCCATCCTCGGTGTTAAACAATGATACCCCATATTCCACTGTGTTTCCTTCTGATGATCCTTTCCCTCTTCTACCTCGAGTTTTTGGGAGTGTTTGTTTTGTTCATGACTCGACCCCTGGACGGTCCAAGTTGGCCCCTAAAGCTGTCAAATGTGTTTTCTTAGGTTATGCCCGACTACAAAAAGGTTATCGGTGTTATTCTCCAGACCTAAAGCGTCGTTTTATTTCTGCAGATGTCACCTTTATTGAGTCTACTCCTTTCTTCCAGCCCTCACCAGGTCACCCAGTCTCTATTTCCGAGGTTCTTCCTCTTCCTTATTTTGGTCCACTTCCTTTTGCTCAGGATTCTAATCCTCCAACTACTTCTGATCCTCCAACTACTTCTGATCCTCCAACTATTGCTGATCAGCCCCTTCAAGTTTACCATCGTCGTCCTCGCCCTGTGTCTACTGAGGCTCCTGTTGACTCACTTGTGCCATCCGATCCTCCGGCTGCGGTTCCACCACCTCAACTGCAATCTGACATTGATCCCACTGAGGCACCCATTGCTACCCGAAAAGGTACACGTTCTACTCGTAATCCTCATCCCATATATACCTTTTTGAGTTATCATCGTGTATCTTCCCCTTACTTTGCCTTCCTTTCTCAACTCTCTTCTGTGTTTATACCTAAATCTACTCGTGAGGCCCTCTCAGATCCAGGTTGGCGCCAGGCCATGCTAACAGAAATGGAGGCCCTAGAATCCAGTGGCACATGGGAGATGGTCCCTCTCCCTCCCGGTAAAACTACTGTTGGTTGTAGATGGATTTATACTGTGAAGGTGGGTCCTGATGGGAAGATTGATCGCCTTAAGGCACGACTGGTGGCAAAAGGCTACACTCAAATTTATGGTTTGGATTACACTGATACTTTTTCTCCTGTAGCTAAAATTGCATCAGTTCGATTGCTTTTATCTTTGGCAGCCATAAATCATTGGGACTTATATCAATTGGATATCAAGAATGCTTTTCTCCATGGTGATCTTCAAGAAGAGGTTTATATGGAGCAACCACCTGGGTTTGTTGCTCAGGGGGAGTCTGGTTTGGTATGTAAACTTCGTCGCTCCTTATATGGCTTAAAGCAGTCTCCACGGGCTTGGTTTGGGAGATTTAGCTCTGTGGTGTGTGAGTTTGGAATGACTAGAAGTAAAGTTGATCATTCTGTTTTCTATCGTCATTCTAATGGGAAATGTATATACCTTGTAGTATATGTAGATGACATTGTGATTACAGGGAGTGATCAAGATGGCATATCTCAATTGAAAAAGTACCTTTTCAGTCGATTTCAGACCAAGGATTTAGGCAAGCTAAAGTATTTTCTTGGAATTGAAGTGGCCCAGTCTAGGAGCGGTATAGTCATTTCTCAAAGAAAATATGCCTTGGATATTTTAGAAGAAACTGGTATGCTGGATTGTAAACCTGTGAGTAATCCAATGGATCCGAATGTTAAACTTCTACCAGGACAGGGGGAGCCATTACCTGATCAAGAACGATACAGAAGATTAATTGGAAAATTGAATTATCTCACTATCACAAGACCAGATATCTCTTTCGCAGTTAGTGTATTGAGTCAGTTTCTTGAGAACCCTTGTGATACTCATTGGGATGCAGCTGTTCGAGTTCTAAGGTATATCAAGGGATCACCAGGGCAAGGTTTACTATATGAAGATAAAGGACATACTCAGGTTGTTGGATATTCTGATGCAGATTGGGCCGGTTGTCCATTTGATAGACGTTCTACTTCAGGTTATTGTGTACTCATTGGTGGTAATCTGATATCTTGGAAAAGTAAGAAGCAGGATGTGGTTGCCAGATCCAGTGCTGAAGCTGAATACCGAGCTATGGCTCTAGCAACATGTGAACTCATGTGGCTGAAGCACTTACTCCAAGAATTGCAGTGTGGTGATGTTGCTCAAATGACATTAATATGTGACAACCAAGCAGCTCTACATATTGCCTCAAATCCAGTTTTTCATGAGAGGACCAAGCACATCGAGGTTGATTGCCACTTCATCAGGGAGAAGATTATGTCAGGATGTATTACTACCAGTTTTATCAACTCTGCAGATCAGTTAGCTGATATCCTAACTAAGTCCCTTAGAGCTCCTAGAGTTGAGTATATTTGTAACAAGCTTGGAGCGTATGATTTATACTCTCCAGCTTGAGGGGGAGTGTTGAAACACAGAGGAGTAAAATCAGGAACAAAAGTAGGAATGTTTCCAGTAGTGCTCCTTAATTTAAGGAAGTTGTCTTTAGAGTTAGATATATATATATGTGTATTAGTTTGTAATATGGACAGAGAGAAATATGTATAACTCTGTTTTTTCACAAGAATAAAGAACTCATATATTTCACATATCAAGAACTGTACAGATTACCACTATATATACATGAATAATCTATAGCCTAATGGGCCTATTGATAAACGGGCTTATCAAGGATAAAGGGTCTTGGTATCTCGAGCTACAGATAAAGGGTTTTCTGGACATACTAGTAGTAGTGGTGGTCGCCGTGGTACCCGTTTTCGATGTGAATATTGCAACAAGGCAGGCCACACCAAGGATCGTTGCTACAAGTTACATGGCAGACCTCCACGTTCTGTTAATATGGTGCAGGCCACTGGTTCAAAGGCTCAGGCTCATAGTAGTTTCACCCCTAGTGACTATGAAGAGTACCTCCAGTTTAAAGCATCCCGAGATGTCACTCCCAAAACGAATGAATCTCCAATAGGCTCAATTGAAGGAGCAGATGCAACTCTGAGCAGTCTAGCAGCAGTTTCATTCAAGGTAGGTACAGTAGGACTTTCTAGAATTTGATCACGAACATGAGCAAGATCAGGACGAAGGGCAGCCAGAGCAAACACCATGAAAAACTTGTCACATTGCTTAACGTGACCATCAGCAGTCTTCTCATGTGACATCGGGTTATTGTATTCTTACTGTAAAACTTCAACCCGACCTAAATATTCAGGCATACTCATATCAGCATTTCCACGGAAATTAAACATATTCGAGATCAGTGAATAAAGTCATTGCACATCATCAGTGTATAGAGACTTTGCTTTATTCCAAACATCATAGCAAGTCTCATATGCCTTGTAAATGTTATGGAGTTTAGGATCAATGGACTGCCATAATACATTACATAATAGGGCATCCACCTTCTCCCATTCACCTTTGTTTTCTTTAACTTCCCCAACCTTCGTGTCTAAATGGGTAGAGACACCTTGACCTTTGAACCAAAGTTTAACAGAAGCAACCCAAGATGCATAGTTCTCACACCCAACCAACTTATCCATAGTAATAGTTAGAATGGAAGTAAAGGAAGTTGTAGATGACGCCATACTAAGCAGAAGAAGGGAAAAAACACGCTGGTCCGGGGGTGGCCGGAAAACGGCGGACGGCGGCGGCGACCGGCGGTGGTGACCGGTGAAGACTGACGACATAGGCAGGAGCGTCTCCTCAAGACGAGTCCAACAGTGGCAGCAGCGTCTTGATCGGAGACCAGAGGAAGGAGATCTGGCCGGAAAACGGTGGACTTCCCTGGCGACGGCAGTGGCACGTGGCGGTGCGTGCGGCGGCGAATGGCGACCGGACTTCAGCCCCAAGCTCGCGACGAGATTCCAAGACAGCCTGTGGTGTTGGTTTGGGAGAAAAACCACAAGGCAAACATGGGAACTGTGAAAACAGTCGCGACTCTTGATGCTAGGAACTCCGGTGGCAGCAGGCAGGAGCGGAAAGAGAATAGGGTTTTAGGGTTTTGGCTCTGATACCATGTTGAATGTGTACAGTGTATGAGAATAAAAAAACTCATATATTTCCCATATCAAGAACTGTACAGACTACCACTATATATACATATATATATACATGAATAATCTAGAGCCTAATGGGCCTATTGATAAACGGGCTTAGGGTTTCAACAATTATTAATGTTAATCATGGTATTAAATACATGTTGAACCCTAAGCCCGTTTATAGATAAGCCCATTTGGTTATTCACTATTTTTGTATAAGTAGTGGTAGTCTATACAGTTCTATACACAGAGAAATATACGAATATACATATTCTCTCATACATTCACATGATATCAGAGCCTAAACCCTAGGACCCAATCCCCGCCGCCGCCGCCTCACCGGAAGTATCGCAGATCACAACTGATTCACGTTCCAACTTCGGCCTCGTGGTTCTTTCTCCAAACTAACACCACAAGTCCCTCAGGAACGTCGTCGCGAGCATTCTGGTCCAACTCCGGTCGCCGATCGAGCTGCCGTTGCCACCGTTGGTCTCGGCTTGAGGAGACGCATCTGCCAGTGTCAACCATTTCCGCCGCCGCCGCCGTTTTCCGGCCACTTTCAGATCAGTGTTGTTTTCCCTTTCTTCTTCATATTATGGCATCATCTACACCTTCCTTTACTTCCTACCCTACTATTACTGTTGATAAGTTGGTTGGGGGTGAGAACTATGCATCATAGGCTGCTTCTGTCAAACTGTGGTTCAAGGGTCAAGATATGTCTGCCCATTTAGATGTGAAGGTTGCGGATGATAAAGAAAATAAGAATGAATGGGGGAGGGTAGATGCCTTATTATGTAACATGTTATGGCAGTCAATCGACCCTAAACTCCATAATATTTATAAGGCTTATGAGACTTGTTATGAGGTTTGGAATAAAGCGAAGTCTTTATACACCAACGATGTACAGGGACTCTATTCACTGGTCACGAATATCCTTAATCATCGTGGAACTACTGATTTGAGTATGCCTAAGTATTTAGGTCGAATTGAAGCATTACAACAAGAATACCATAACCTTATGCCACATAAGAAGGATGCTGATGATCACATTAAGCAATGTGACAAGTTTTTTATGGTACTTGCTCTAGCTGGCCTTCGTCCTGACCTTGCACATGTTCGTGATCAAATTTTGGCTAGTCCTGTTGTACCAACCTTGAATGAGACTGCTGCTAGACTGCTCAGAGTTGCATCTGCTCCTTTCCGTTGAGTCTATTGGAGATTCATCCATTTTGGTCTCTCGAGCTGCAGAAAAGGAGCTGTCTAGACATACGAGTAACAATGGTGGACATCATGGTACCCGTCCGCGATGTGAGTATTGTAACAAGGTGGGACACACCAAGGATCGTTGTTGGAAGTTACATGGCAAACCTCCACGTTCTGTCAATATGGTGCAGACCACTGGTTCAGAGGCTCCAGCTCATAGTAGTTTCACCCCAAGTGACTATGAAGAGTACTTCCAGTTCAAAGCCTCCTAAGATGTCACTGCCACACCTTCTCCTAATCCTGGTACCTCCTCACTTGTTTGTCTCTCTCACACCAATACTCCTAATACTTGGATACTGGACTCAGGTGCCTCAGATCACATTTCCGGTAATGTCTCGCTTATGTCTAATGTTTCTAAGTCTAAATCTTTACCCATGATTACTTTAGCTAATGGTCTTCAAACACCAGCTGTTGGTGTTGGCCAGGCGTCACCTATGCCATCTTTTCCTTTAGAGTCTGTGTTATATGTCCCTAATAGTCCTTTCAACCTTATTTCTGTGAGTAAAATCACTCGTACCCTCAACTGCTCTATAACCTTTTGGGCAAATTCGGTTGTTGTGGAGGATCGCAGTACGGGGAAGGTGATTGGCACTGGGCTTGAGTCACAGGGTCTCTATTACATGCGAGGAGGTGTTGCTGCCAGTGCATCCACGGATTCCCCTATGCTTATCCATAGCCGTCTTGGTCACCCGAGTCTCTCCAAACTTCAACGGATGGTTCCAGGTCTTTCTATTGAGTCTTTAGATTGCGAGTCGTGTCACCTTGGAAAGCAATCCCGTAAATCCTCTCCAAGGAGAGTAAAAAATCGGGCTGTGTCCCTTTTTGATTTAGTGCATACAGATGTTTGGGGTCCTTATCGAGTCAGTTCTACTTTAGGTTTCCATTATTTTGTAACCTTTATTGATGATTATTAAATGTGTACTTGGGTTTTCCTTATGAAAAATCGTTCTGAATTGTTCCATATTTTTCAGAATTTTTGCAATGAAATACAAACCCAATTTGGTACACCCATTCGTGTTTTACGAAGTGACAATGCCCAAGAGTATCTTTCTGACACCTTTCAATCCTATATGAAATCTCGAGGTATGTTACACCAAAAGTCATGTGTTTACACACCTCAACAGAATGGGGTTGCTGAGAGGAAAAAATAGGCATCTAGTAGAAATTGCTCGTACTATGCTATTGCATTTTCATGTCCCTTCCCATTTATGGGCTGATGCTATTCTTACTGCATGTTATTTGATCAATCGCATGCCATCCTCTGTTCTAAACAACCATACTCCATATTCCATTGTGTATCCTTCTGTTGACCTTTTTCCTCTTCCTCCTCGGGTTTTTGGATGTGTTTGTTTTGTTCTACAAAAGGGTTATAAGTGTTATTCTCCATCACTCAAGCGGCACTTTGTGTCTGCAGATGTCACCTTTATTGAGTCATCCCCTTTCTTCCAGCCTTCTCCAAAAGACACCGTTCTAGAAGTCCTCCATATTCCTTACCTTGGTCCTCTTCCTCTTGCCCAAAGTACTGATCCTCCAACTGCTCCTAGCCGCCCTCTTCAGGTTTATCAACGCCGTCCCCGCCCTACACCTGCTGAGGCTCCTGTTGACTCACCCGGGCCATCTGATCCTCCTGCTGCGGTTCTACTACTTCCACTGGAATCTGTCACTGATCCCACTGAGGCATCCACTGATCTCCGAAGAGGTACACGTTCTACTCGTGTGTCTTCCCCGTACTATGCCTTCCTTTCTCACCTGTCCTCTGTGCCTATACCCAAGACTACTAGTGAGGCCCTCTGGGATCTAGGTTGGCGTCAAGCCATGTTGACAGAAATGGAGGCTCTTCAATCCAGTGGCACATGGGAGTTGGTCCTTCTTCCTGTGGGTAAGACTGTTGTTGGGTGTAGATGGATTTATACTGTGAAGGTGGGCCCTGATGGTAAGATTGATCGCCTTAAAGCACGGCTGGTGGCTAAAGGCTACACCCAGATTTTTGGTTTGGATTATACTGATACTTTTTCTCCTGTAGCTAAAATTGCATCAGTCCGCTTGTTGTCTCTGGCTGCCATTAACCATTGGGACCTACACCAGTTGGATATCAAGAATGCTTTCCTCCATGGCGATCTTAAGGAGGAGGTTTATATGGAGCAACCACCTGGGTTTGTTGCTCAGGGGGAATCTAGTTTGGTTTGTAAGCTTCGCCGCTCTTTGTATGGTTTAAAGCAGTCTCCACGGGCTTGGTTTGGGAGATTTAGCTCAGTGGTGTGTGAGTTTGGTATGGTTCGGAGTGAAGTTGATCATTCTGTGTTCTATTGCCATTCTAATGGGAAATGCATATATCTTGTTGTGTATGTAGATGACATTGTTATTACAGGAAGTGATCAAGAAGGCATATCTAAACTGAAAGAGTATCTCTTCAGTCGATTCCAGACTAAGGACTTGGGCAAGCTGAAATATTTCCTTGGAATTGAAGTAGCTCAGTCTCACAGTGGTATAGTTATTTCTCAAAGGAAGTATGCCTTGGATATCCTAGAAGAAATTGGTTTGTTGGATTGTAGACCTGTGGATAATCCAATGGATCCAAATGTTAAACTTCTACCAGGACAGGGGGAGCCATTGCCTGACCGAGAGACCGAGAGAGATACAGGAGACTAATCAGGAAATTGAATTATCTCACAATCACTCGGCCAGATATTTCCTTTGCAGTCAGTGTATTAAGCCAGTTTCTTGAAAATCCTTGTGATACTCATTGGGATGCTGCTGTTCGGGTTCTGAGGTACATCAAAAGAGCCCCAGGGCAAGGTTTACTGTATGAAGATAGAGGACATGCTCAAGTTGTGGGATATTCTGATGCAGACTGGGCTGGTTGTCCTTTTGACAGACGATTTACCTCAGGTTATTGTGTACTCATTGGTGGTAATCTTATATCTTGGAAGAGTAAGAAACAAGATGTTGTTGCCAGATCCAGTGCTGAAGCTGAATACCGTGTCATGGCTCTTGCCACGTGTGAGTTGATGTGGCTAAAGCATTTACTTCAAGAGTTACAGTGTGGCCAAGTTGCTCAAATGACATTAATATGTGACAACCAAGCAGCTCTTCATATTGCCTGCTCTTCATATTGCCTCAAATCCAGTCTTTCATGAGAGGACCAAACATATTGAGGTTGACTGCCACTTTATCAGGGAGAAAATTGTGTCTGGGAGTATCAAGACTAGCTTTGTAGATCAGTTGGCTGATATCCTAACAAAGTCTCTTAGAGCTCCTAGAGTTGGGCATATTTGTAACAAGCTTGGAGCATATGATCTATACCCTCCAGCTTGAGGGGGAGTGTTGAACCCTAAGCCCGTTTATAGATAAGCCCATTAGGTTATTCACTATTCTTGTATAAGTAGTGGTAGTCTGTACAGTTCTATACACAGAGAAATATACGAATATACATTATTCTCTCATACATTCACAATACACAACTCCAAGAAATTTGGAAGCAAAGATTTCTTTCATGCAGCTATTCTATTGAAATAAGAAATTTAAAAAAAAAAAAAAACATAAGGCAGAAACATACCACATGCCTTTCAGGAGGGTTTTGAGGTGTTATCCACCTCCGTATAATTGAAGGAATATGCTTTTGTCCCTCGGGTGTGTGTGGATAATAATCATGACGAGGTGTAATGACTAAATCAAACCTATCCAAACGTGACCTAGGGTGTTGTATCTGGAAGCAAAATCGAAAATAAATAAATAAAACCTCACTTCCTGAAGACATGTTCTCACAATTTGATGAAGGCAGAGATCTATAGAATAATTTCATGAAGGCAGTTTCATTCTTAAATGCTTAGCATAAAAGTTACTTGGAAGGGGAAAGATTGTTTGTACAGATTTATTTTGCACTTTATTTAGTTCAACAATAATATAATGTATCAAATAGCACACCACCGTGTCTCATCAAACCTGGACAAGAAAAACATTTTCTGGTGCTAACCGTTTTATCGAACTTCCAGTGGATATAGTATCTCTGCCTGATGCAACCACCAATATAGGGCCCTCCCTAAAGGTGTTAGAAAATGAAAACCAAGGAATTAGAGATGACAGAAGCATAAAAAGATTTAGAGGAAGTATTGTCCCAAGGATGCTATAAAGCTCTATTTAGTAAAATCTTAATAGTGAAAGGATAATTCTCTAATAATAGAAGTACTAATAAGAAGTTTTAACAAGCTATTTTTTGAACCATGCAGGAAGATATGCATGCTGGTTGAGTACTTGGCCACTACACCGTAACACAGGCCCAACCTTCCAAGAATCTGAACGAAATAATGTTTTTAATATAAAAAAAATGAGGATGGACACATACTTCTCAAATGTTTCACGAGCCACTCTTGCAATATGCTGAGGATCAGCTTCTGGAATAACTGAAACATTTAAGTTCAAATGTTTAATGTACCATTTAACCTACAAGCTTCCCATCTGCATCCCCATCCCCTTCATTCAACCACATAAACAACAAAAATCCGGGAAGATACCCAAGTAGAAACATTTGCAAAGTAGCAAATCAAGAAGTAAAATAACATAGGCTAATTCATTATAAGCTAACCTGTTTGCTTAGCAGGAAGATTGGTCACCTTCTTCCCCATATTACCAACTTGTAGCTGCAAATCCCCATAAATCCACTTCACGGCATGTTCTAACTTTTTGTGGAGGAAAACTGGCAACCAACGAAGCCTCTCATTAATTCCTCCCCTTGGCCTAGTGACTCTCTGCACAAGGCATGCATGTAAAGAGGTTTAACATCAAAAACCAACTAAACCGTTTTCATGTTCATGTATATCTCAATCACGAAACCTGAGTCTAAGTTAGCAACTGAAAACAACCACATAAGGTATCAATTATTAAAAGTCTAGACCTTTTTAACACTTTGTAATGATCTTACTTTCTTAATCACCAGTATTGTATTAATCAACAAAGATATATTATAAGCATATATACAGTTAAGGTCTCAGTATAAGCCTGAAGAGTTTATTCAATTTCTTAAACCTCCCTTCTTCTTCTTTAGGAGTTTGTGTTCTTTACTCGAAAAGTTGTATCATATACTCAACTCAGTTGAAATGCAAACTAAGACTAACGAATTAAGAAAAACAATAGTGGAAATGCATGAAGAAGCTCATACGTAGATAGTATGCCGATGGGAGAGGCCGAGAGCTCGAACTAAGCCGATGCACTGGTTCTCTGCGCCAGCGACGCCGTTTCCGATCACCACCGCTCTGCTGACGGTTCGCATGGAGCTATCTGCAATTCAAATGACGGAACCGAGTTGTTAATGGGGGGTTTTGGAAGGGTTTTGTAAAGTGGGCGGGTTTTGCCGTACCCGTTTGACCGGATAGTCCGGCCCATTTCAAAACCCATTTCCCCCTCTTAGACTCGACAGAATACGCGACT
Source organism: Ipomoea trifida (assembly GCA_003576665.1). Classification (NCBI taxonomy): domain Eukaryota; kingdom Viridiplantae; phylum Streptophyta; class Magnoliopsida; order Solanales; family Convolvulaceae; genus Ipomoea; species Ipomoea trifida. The sequence continues at coordinate 10,223,833 of CP025644.1, forward strand.
GAACCTCTCTCTCTCTCTCTCTCTCTCTCTCTCTCTTTCTTACAGTGCACTGTCTAGGTCTGTGAAACGCCTGCCTCCGGGGAGATGTGGCCGAGCGCAGAAGGAGGGCCGCCGGAGGTCACACTGGAGACCTCAATGGGCTCTTTTACAGTTGAGGTACTTCTCTTCTTCTTCTTCTTCAACTCCTTAGAGAAATTTGAAATTGGTGAGAATATTGATGAAATAAATGGGGAAAAAAAATAGATGTACTACAAGCATGCACCGAGAACCTGCCGGAACTTCATTGAGCTTTCTCGCCGGGGTTATTATGACAACGTTAAGTTCCATAGAATCATCAAGGTGCTTCCTTTCTCTTCTTCAACGATGCTTTTAAATGGAATTGAATGTGTATATATAATGTTATATTCGGATTAGTTGAGTGTTTAATTCATGCTTGTGTGGCTATGTCTTGTGTTATGGAGTAGGATTTCATTGTGCAAGGTGGCGACCCAACTGGTACTGGAAGAGGAGGAGAATCCATTTATGGGTACTTTTCCTTTGGTTCTTTCCTTTTATAGTTTTTTCATCCTGAACTATGGAGGAATTGTCTAATGTATGTGTTTCTGGTCACTAAAAATTTCATATTTTTAAAACACATTTGAAGTTTCTCCAGTCTCAAATTTTGGATCAATTTAAGGGGGAATTTGTTTTTTATATTCTTCTCCCAAAAAGTTGAATCCCCAACTCCAAGCCCCCTACAAAGCATGTGAGGATGTAAATCAGGTAACTCAGTGGCTCAGCAGATTGGGCCAAATGCCCGTGCACACAAGGGATCTGCCCACTTTGGACATAATCCCCACATTGCTGGTGCTGAGTTTTGATCCTTGGTCTCTTCTCCAAAATAATGTATACTTAACCAGTGAGCTAAGCCCATGCGGGCAATTTGTTTTATATCTGCCCACTGCTATGCTATGCTTACAAATAATAATTATAGAATTTTTCATGCTATGGGCCATCTCTTGCAAATGACCAAATGTAAAATGTTTCTCTCCATGTGTGCATTTTGGTTCTTTATAAGACTTGGTTAGCTCTTTCAAAACAAAAAAAAAAAAAAAGACTTGGTTAGCTCATGTATTACTTCAAGTAATTTACTTGATTGGTTAATTAGTTAATTTGGTGCTTGGTAGTTCCAATAGTTATACCAGGTGGTATGGATATGATGAAGCTAGGAACTCCAATTTGCTTGAAGTTAATGGAAGTTTGGTGGGTTAAGGCAAACCTGGCTTTTCAAAGAGGTGGAAGAACCTACAATTTTAGAAAAGATTAAGCTGTATCTGACTTTAATCATATAACGTAATGTGAATGTTGCAGCTTTTTTACTGTTAAATGTTTATAAAGGATTGTTTGACCTGCTGCTTTCTTGCTACATTCTATAAGTAAAATATGAAGGTTAATTGCCTATTAATTCTTCTTTTAAGCTCCCTGTGATAGAAGCAGGTCTTAAGAACATGTTAAATGTGGAAATTAGACCAAAAAAAAAAGGGCAGGGGAAGTTAGTCACTTAGTCTTATACTGAGAAGCATGTTGGGAATTTTATTCCCTATTGTTCTTATCAATTGGTGACTTGGCTATTAAGGAAGCTTTAGATCCCACAACCTTTAGTCGTTATCCAAAGAGAGAGCTAAAATACCATAGTTGCTACATAGAACTCAGCGTTTTCTAATGTACGCTAAGGTTTCAGATAATTTGTATCAACCGTATGTCTATGCTTCCATCTTCATTCTTAACCGCTGACAAACTATTTGGTGCTTTTAATAGTTACAAGGAGAGGAGTGCTTTTGCTATCAGATACTCTACTTGTTGACCAACTCTTAAATTAACCTTGCAGGCTGAAATTTGAGGACGAGATTACCCCACAATTAAAACATACTGGAGCAGGTATTATATCTATGGCCAATGCTGGACCTAACTCAAATGGAAGCCAGTTCTTTATTACCTTGGCACCTGCACAATCACTGGATGGTAAGTACAAATATTAAGATAGTTTACCTTAACTCTGATAAAAATAGTTTAAAATGCATTGTTGAATACTCTCATTTGACTCCCATATAATTGGTGCTAATGATTGTAGTCTGCCAAACTATTTCACAAATGTGGCAAGCTGTATGTCTAAGCCAGTTTCTTTAATCCTTTAAATACATAGCAACATATTTTCGAGATTTGCATCAATGAAATTTCAGGACAAAAGTATTTAGATACCACCTTGTAGTCAATCTTTGATTAGGTTTAGCATGGCAATTTAATGCTCATTGTTTGTACTCACAATTGACGAAGTTGCAATTTGAGCTGATGGAGAGTTACATACTAATATATTAGGTAAGCATACCATATTTGGAAGAGTATGTCGAGGAATGGAAATCATCAAGAGACTTGGCAGTGTTCAAACTGATAACACTGATAGGTAAATCTCTTTGACTGCATCTCAAAAAATTTGTTGAGACCACGGTGAGCACCCACTGCTCGACTGAAAGCTCTTAACTTGGCACCATGAAATGGTTTCGATCGACTGTTTTAGTTTGATCACATAGAATTGGTTTTGATTCATTTATCTCTGCGATGGCTTCTTGTTTCTATCTCAATGCAGACCCATCCATGATGTGAAGATATTAAGGGCAACTGTCAAAGATTGATATTTGTTTAGTAACAGAAGCACCCTAGCTTTTTGACAGCAGCTATGGAGATGATGCTATAGTCAGCTGTACCTTGTGCTTCAGAGTTGGAGAAACTCCATTGATACTGAGATAGACTTCATTTCTAAGCATATTTTAAAACATTTAAACTTTCTCCAGCGTGGCTTTATAACCTTTATTTAGCTTGTATTCCTGCCAATTGTTATTATCTGTATGAATGGTAAGTGAAGGCTTCCTATTTGTGCTGTTAACCTATACAATTTCCATGCCTGGAATGCTCTTTATTTAAATATTAAAATCATTCTCTAGTCTAGTCTATATGATGAACATAATTGTGAATGTGTTTGTGTATAGGGTTAGAAAGGGAAAAATGTTATACATTTTGACAAATATCTTAAAGTGCACCCGTGATAAGTGAAGTGCAACATCTTGAGTGCATTTTAACATTTTTTTTTTTTTGAATACAACTGACCCTATTACATTGTAGTATCTGTTCATCTATACTTTTCTCAACCTGTTGAAGCACAAAGAGTCAATTTCGAGATCTCCACCACTGAGACTCGAACTCATGACCTCCCATCTGAGGGTGGCCACTACATGCCAATTGAGCACAAGGTGCTTGGCGAGTGCATTTTAACATATTATTAAATATATACTTTGAAATTGTGATGTACTTTAAATTTTGAAAATGTCAATTTTTTTTCCAAGACAATATGACTATTATGTTTATTGTGATGTACTTTAAAATTTGAAAATGTCAATTTTTTTCCAAGACAATATGAATATTATGTTTGCTAACTATCCAAAGTGAATTTTAAAGACTAAGTTTTTACAAGTACAAAATCAACATTGTACTTGCACTTTTTGAGTATGTATAAGGCCTTCTTCAATAGTTTGAGATTTTTCTCAAGTTTTTTGTGGGTCCAAACATCCACCTCTAGCATCCACTACCTCACTCAATTTCAAAAATTCCTCTTCACATTAGTTTTACGTTTTTTTTTTGAGTTTTTTGTGGTCTCACCATTTTACTCCACTATATTTTAATTATTTCTTTATTTATTATCATTATAAAAAGTATAATTACAATTATTATTTTTATTATATTTAATTTCAATATATCAAAATTGAAATGAATTTATAATTATAAAATTGTTAATAATTTAACAATAAAATTAAATTTAACAATGTTTCCACAATTAAAAAAAAAAAGAAAAAGAAAAAAAAATAATTCTACTGCCAAAATTAACAAAAGAAATTTATTTATAAAAACAAAAACAAAAACAAAAACAAAGGAATGGCTGTTGCAACCGTTGCAATGCAACGGCCAAAAGAAAAAATAAAACAATCAACAAATGCCACCTGACAACATGAGGAAAAAAAACAATAAACAAAGCTTAAAACCCTGACAATATGGGGGTGTTGTAGGAGAAAGAATTCTCTAAAACCCAACACCCCCATCTGTTGAAAAAGTGATGTTTAAGTTTTTGGTCCTAAAAACTTGTGCCAACTTCAACTAATGGGATCAACCTAAGAGACATCGCAGTAGAAACTTCTTTGTTACACATTATATATATCATGGTTGAAAAAACTGTATGGCGCTCCTCGGACGTTTGGGGAGCGCCTAGCGCCTAGGACGCCTAGGCGGGGATTAATCGGCGCCTAGACGCCCATGTATTTTTTTTATTTTATTTTTTATTTTTTAAAAATTTGTTTAAGTATTTTTAATTTTATAAAGACTAATAATTATAAATTATATAATATTTTAATAATTAATACTAAATATTAAATATTAACCTAAAAAATATATAGAGTTTGTACAATTTAGAATTATTTTGCACAAAACGATGTTGTTCTGAGTGAAATAACCCATTAAAAAACAAGAACAATAGTTAATCGGTCGATTAGGCGGCCTAGTCGGTGCCTAGGAGGCCTAGGCGGTCAGCGCCTAAGCGCCCTAGGCGATGCTTAGGCGGTCAGCTAGCCGGCCAGCCGCCTAGACCACCATTTAATGTGATACGCTAGGCAGTCGACCGGCGCCTAGTGCCTAAGTGAGGATTAATCGATGTCTAGGCGAGATTTTTGCAACTCTGATATATATAGACAGGATCAAATGAAAATAGAGGTGAAAACATAAATTTTTTGTTAAATTCAGAGTTTCGGTATTAAAAAAAATACATTTTATTTCCGATGGATGTGTCCACACTTTTTACAGAGGAAAGGTGAGACACCTTAACCCTCTATATATTTTTGTGTATGTATAAATTTGCTAATACAACTTTATTTAAAATTACTTGTGAATTCCATCGACAATAATCTCTTTAATTAAAATAAGTTGCGAATTACATTGACAACCTCACTTCCCTTTGGAGTACACTCTAAAATGGCAATGGCAGGGGTATTTAAACCAATCAAGCACAATTAAACTACAGAAACCAGAAAAGGATGACAGTCTCCAAATTTCTAATGCAAATTATGAGAATAAAATTAGAAGGGCATTTTGAATCCCCATAATTTCTTCTTTTTGTTTTTATACAAAGACCCCATTACATAATCTAGGGGAATGTTAAAATGAATGGCTAAGACAGGCCCCCAACACTCATCAATCACTATTAACTCCACAAAACCTAAAGCACTCACTGCTGCTGCATTTTCATCTTCTAAAGGAACAATTCTCTTGCCACTTGCTTTCCTTGTGGAGTAAAACTTGTGGCGATGCAATTTGCAACTCCATAGCCAACCCAAATCTAGTTATACGTCTAACAGCACCTTAAGCCCCATTAAGTAATTATGATACACAGGCTTTATCTGGAGATCCTATTACTGGAAATTCCTGTGAATGGACAACATGGTCAGTACTCACTATTTGTCACGAATCGACATCTGATTTAAATGAACTCTTATTTTCCTCGGTCGATAAGCGATTTAATGTAGAAGATGAGAGACTGAATCCATTGGCCTTAATTGATCCCAGAAGGCCACCTTTGGAATCAGCAGTGCTTCTGTTGTTTTCTGGAAGATCAACAGTTCCTTCAGAAACAGTCTTCTTCTCCTGCTGCTGCTGCTGCTGTAACATTTCCAAATGCTTCAATGATGGCACATCTCCCTTACAGTACCGGCGCCAAATACTCCTGTATATTTCCTCAAGATTTTGGCCAAATTTTGGCCCATCACACAGAGGAGATTTCAACATAAGATCCCGAAGACTCAGTCTCAATTTTGAGAGAGCAGTAAGATCTGATGCCAACTGCAGTGCCAACTGAACATATTCATCTTCATTCTTGGCAACCAAGTTTTCCAATCCTGTAATGAAAGTACATCGATACAGCCTTCATCAAATAGGAATTAACTCCAACAAAGAAGCACAAGCAAGGTGTTCAACTTCTAACAAAGATATACAAAATGCACATCCAAGGTGTAATGAAATGAAAGATTTATGTTGCTTTTTAACTGTAATGTTAGGCCTTTTACCTTCAACCATCAAATGGTATCCAGTACACCTAGTCTAGAGTGTTAGGAGGGAAAGGATATGATGAGAGAATACCAAAGAGGAAGCTAGGATGCAAAGAAATCAAAGGAAATAATCTGGTTATTAGAATAGAAAAGAAATAAGGGAGAGAATTCCCAGTATCATTACTCAAGATTCATCGGAAAGAATCTGGTTATTAGAATAGAAAAGAAATAAGGGAGAGAATTCCCAGTATCATTACTCAAGATTCATCCGGTTGACGATAATATAATTTAGCAGAAGGGCTGAAGGATATCATCATTTCAGACCAGACCAAGCTGCTGATAGATCTAATAGCCATATATAAACAGGGTCCCTAGCATGCCAAGCAATTTACTATTCACTTCAGGATATTTAGATCATAATTCTACATCTTTTAGTCTACTCAACAGTGCTAACAATTCTGAAAATGTTGAAGCATGACATACTACCAAAAAGATTATATTAAAATTCTGAAAATCACTTACCAACTGTCTTGAGGAGACTCACACCAACATTATGAGCATGTACAGAACCTCCCATAGTGACACAAGGAACTCCCATGAATAGAGATTCACACGTAGTAGTTGTTCCCGCATAGGGGAAAGTATCCAAGCTGCATAAATATAACAATAATCACTTATGTCCCCTCATGGTTTTTACCCATTTGCAAGTGGAATGGAAAAGATACCCAAAATTGTTATGACAAGAAAAGAAATTACCTAATGTCCATAAGAGAGTATGCTTGCATATGATCATGGTTAAGAAGAATTAGAGGTAGCAGATCAACACGCTGTGGTTCCAGGCCCAACTGCTCCATTGTTGAAAGAAATCCCTGTCTTACACTATCGCAACAAAAAGGTTTACACTTTACAATCAACCGTGAATTAGGAACTGCACATAGGATCCTTGCCCATACTTGCAACACTTTTGGTGTTATCTGTCATTAGAAGAATGTTTTAAGAGCAAACAAATGGCATCAGATCCTGTTATATGCATCATTTGTAACATACGACTACCTAAACCCATAATATTACCTTTGCCAGATTGTTAAAGCTACCAAAAGTTACAAATCCATTGGACAGGGCAGGAGTTGAAGATACAGGCCCCACTTCAGGGGAAGGTGTATAACAAAGAAAGCACTCTGGCAAACGAACCAACTCCTCAATGTGTCTGTAATCAAAACATCAACAATAACTTAGATGTCTAGATCCACCACTTAAACAAACATCAGAGGAAAACCTTGAGAAGAAATGAATGTCACGTACTTTTGTTTTGTATCAGGAGGGTCAGCAAGTGCATCAGTAATTCTGTAGTCAATAGTAGGCAAGCCTGTAGTATTTGGGTAGCCAATCCAAGTCACCTATAAGAGTGGCAAGTCAACAAAAGCTTCTTCCAACAGGCCACACATAACTTTCTCAGTGAAAGACTAGTGAAGTATGTTACTATGAATTATAACCCTTATAAGAGATACTGGCATGGAATTGAGTCAGATACTGGCTGGCTACGTAATAGAATTAGCAATTAAGACAACATAAAACCACCAAAATAGTTGTATGTTCCTACTAGCATACAATTTTTTATGGATGTCCAGAAAGGAAAATAGAACATGGAAGTATGTAGAGTTGTAGACCTATGCTCTTAGTATTTATTATGCCTGTAAATTGTCACATGTTATAATGTAAGTATTAAATCCTTAAAGTTAGAAGTGACAGAGTACAACTGTGCATATGCCAAAGTGGTCAAGTATTGACCCTTCTTCTACATGGCACATCAAAATTCATAGCAGTCCCAAGACCCATGAATAAGCATTACTTACAAAGTTGGTATTTGTCAACTATCAGGAAAAATCCATACTGAGATCCTAATAAATCATAAAGTAAAAGCACCATAAATAAAAATGGTGGCCAGGTTACTTGTACACCAATCTTACCTGAACAGGGGCAGGTCGGCATGCCATCATTCCCAGCTTATTGTTTGCAGTATGACCAGTGAGTTCTACCAAGATGTCAACCTTATCTTCTCTGACCATGCTAGCAACTTTTTTCTCATCAATCCCATAGATATCCCTCCAGACCCCACCCTTTTTCAAAACTCTATCTCTAAATTTGTTGGTTTTTGCATCTGCCTGCAACACCATTGTATAACAGTGAGAAAAGAAAGTTATGGTTCTTCAAACCAATCCATGGAACAATTACTAGAAGTATTTAGAGATACAAGGAAATTTACAACTGCAATATGACAATACCTTAACAACAGCTGAATAGATGACCAATTTATAATTTGCATAGTCATGATAGGTAAGGGGAGCCTCAATAAAATATGACACAGAATGAGTGAAATAATCAGGAGACACATATCCAATAATCAGTTGTCTTTCTGGGTCTTTTGGATTGTCCCATGAAGTATATTGTGGAAACAATCGCATGAAGCGCCTGCCCCAGTCCCTGCATGAGATTCAAGTAAAAGAAAATGTAAAACCAACACAACTTAAATCAAATATATATGTATACTAGTTCATGACTACACGTTTGTTTCAAGAACTGTAGTCCATAGCCAGATTAGTTTATTTATAAAATTCAAAGTTCTAAATGACTGCCTATACTACAAGCCCTTACAAAACATTCCACAAAACTTTTGTAAATTGGAGTATTAGACTTTTAGGACATTAGGATAAAACACAAAGTCTCCTCTTTAAGAAGAGGAGCTTTACTTGATCTGATGCTATCAAATTAATCTATATGTTAGATTAACAAAGTTATCACTATGCTGGAGATTTCTATGATACAGAAACCCTTTTATGTGTGCATTGACAAGAGGGGCATACAGCAGGAGATGAGGTTCAACACCTTCCATATCCAGTACACAGAACAAAACATTTCATTAATGGTAGTAGGTACCTGTGAGCCTCATATAATTTATCATCAGTTCCTTCATTTATGTAGTTCATTGCAAGCAATCGGTTCTGCAGAGCACAATTTACAACATATTTGAGACAAAAAAGCATTACTGAAATGACATCGTAAACACGTTAACAATTGTGGAAGTGCCAAAATTTGAGCCTCATTCCAACTGCTAATGAGATCATACATCCACGTGTACAAGGAGCACTACCCCCCCACCCACCCACCCACCCCCCCCCCAAAAAAAAAAAAAAAAACTACACATCCCAATCTAAAAAAAAAAAAACAAATTAACAATCTGGTTATAAACTTAAATTGTGTAAGAACTTGGGCAAAGCTCTTATATGCCATGAAAAGCACAACATTCTTGTCTGGGAAATCAAACAAAAACCTTGAATGGAGTAATAAATTCAAGTAAAAACTATTAAGTATCAAGATGAATTTAGTTGTTGAGTTTCCCTCAATATAGAATTATGCCTTCTATCACATACACGGAATAATTAATATTAACGACTACCACTAGATGTAAACAACTGCAAGTCACACTCAAGTAATAAGCTGGTACCCTTGAGCAACATTCAGTATTATCATAGAAATCATGAATTAAACTGCGATCACAACTCACAAGTTTATAGTGTTAGGAGTTGAGGACTCTTTAACGGATTCACTAGTGTACTGAACCAGAGTTATCTAATTAGAATCTAGGCACCAGGAATATCATTATGAGAATAAACATTACCTGCCCTGCATTTCGTGAATCAGAATCTATCTTAAGGCACTGTTCATATGCTTCAATGGCAAGAGATATGTTCCCAGCATCTCTGTACAGAACTCCTGTGCATAAAAATTTTTGAATTGTAACTTAAAACTACATCTCGCCAAAGGAAGTGTAATTACAAAATAAATTCTCCAAGAATCTCAACTAAGACTGTGGCAAGGCAAATAAGCTAGTTTTTAACTTACCAGGTCAAAACACTACTTTTAACTTATTAGAGTTGTCAGTAACCAAGCTTTTGATAAAAATTAAAGCTAGCCTACAAGAAGTTTCCCGGAAGCTTATATAGCTTCTAAAAGCTAGCTATCAATGATAATGTTTTTCCAATTTTGCCCATGCTTATCAGCTAATTGCACCAAGCACAGCCTAATTGACATCAAAGATGCTTGCAGGACAATGAAGCTTCAATGAAATTCACAGGATATTAAAAGATGTCTTTCACGTCATTTGTGATATCTTGTTAATGAACTTATGCCTCAATGCAGCAATTCTTTCATCTTTTCACAAGCACAAAATCTTTTACAGAGTTTCTAAATCTGATCTAGAAACAAGTTAATAGAGATCAAAGTCTCACCATTTCCAGGAAAAACAAGAAAAGGTTAATGTAGCAAAGTATCAAATTGGAATGTAACTTTGTTCCCATTATGACCAACATCCAAAGTTCAAATTGGCAGGCCACCCACTAAACAAGCCAAATATATAAATGCTGATAAAAATAAAAAAAAAAAAGCAAGTTGACAAGAAACTCACAGAAAGACAGAAAGAGGTACCTAAGTTGTTATATGCTTCAGCATAGGTAGGGTTTGCAATAATAGCTTTCTGAATCATGCTTTGAGCTGCATCCATTTTACCCTGTACAAATCATCAATGCTATCAACTGCTTCCGGAGACGTGCATTAATAGCACTAAATAGAAAATAGATATTTTACCTGGACAGTATAGACTACCCCAAGATTATTTAGTGACTGAGAGAAATTTGGTTTGATAGACAAAGCCTTCTGCAAACATTGCAAGAGAAGAATGTCAAAAGATAATAAGCAGTAAGTTCCAATAGGTGTATAAGATAGAGAACTGCCTGATAGCATTCCACTGCTTTATCAATGTTGTCCCGATCCTTGTATATCACTCCTAAATTGTTACATGCCTCTGCACACTGAGGATTGAAGTGGAAGGCAAGTTCATAGAACACAATTGCCTGAAAAAAGGATTGCTTAATTTAGTAACATCATTGTGCAGCTAATAGGAAACATATCCTTCTCATCAAATAAGTTGAAACACAAGAATGATAGGGAAATTAAGGAAAAAAAAAATGTAAAGGGGCAGCACAGGTAACTGTTTGTACATAATGGATTAGATTGAAACATTGAAGGGAAACTTGTAGTATTGTACAGTGGTTATTACAAATACATACACCACAGACAATGGTCTCAAGCTTTCGCTAATACTTTGGTTCTAACAGAATCTATATTAGCCTATCTAAAGTTCTAAAGCCCACAATCCAATGGTTGAAAACCCAATGCAATGGCTGACATGCGGTATGCAAGAGCAAATTTGATATCTCACTTTCTTCTCAACTTTTTGACAGTGTGAAAATTGAATTTTTTTGAGTTTTGGCAGTTGACAGTTGACACCATGGTATATTGGTATCAGGACTTAAGAAATATAGTAACAAAGCTGATGTTTGGTGGTACCAGTGTACCACATAATGATCATGTAGTTAAATTTCTCATGTGTACATAGATACATATTTACAAACACATTTATGGATTTTCTTTCTCTCTTCTTGGGTTTTTTTTTATTCCCTGAGGGAGTCTCAGGACAGAATTTAAAATTACCATGTCAAAATTCAGCATTTCCCCATAAGCAACTCCTAAATTATACATTGCATCTGCATAATGCCAATTGTAGTACAAAGCTTTCTTGTAATAAGCCACACCTTGATCAATGTCCCCCTCAAGTTTAACCTGTGAAAAAGAAATATCAGGAAAAAAACATTTGATGTATTTAAAACTTGCAATTCCTAACAGAATGAGAAAAACTAACATAGATAAATACCAGATTGAAAGCAATTGAAAATCTTCTATTAATTTTTTGAATCTCTGATTATCTAACAAATATACATAAATGAGTTAAAAGTTCAAAGGCTAGAGTCAAAACCAGGATGTAAACATTTTTGAAACCCATACTAATGATGTTCTAGCACACAACATAGAGGTTTTTCAATTTTTGAAAAGATTATACCTAACTGAAATGAAATTAATTACAAAAGCACTTGAATATAAATCAACACAGTTCAAGATTACCTTTGTGCCAAAATCAGTCAAGGCAATAGCCATGTTATTCTTTGCAATCTCAAAGTTTGGAGACACAGCCAAACATCTGAATTCACATAGGAAAGGGAAGCATTTCATTAGATGAAGGAAACATGAATAAAACAGAAAGTAAGATAATGGAACTCAATTAGATGGCTACCTCTCATAACAAGCAATGGCTGATTCCAAATCCCCGCGATTTTTGTAGATAACACCCATATTGCAATATGCTTCAGCATACATGGGCCTTTCTAATGCTGCCTTCTCATAGCATCTAAGGGCCAAGTCATATTGCATCATTTCCGAATAGATGACACCAAGGTTATAATAAGCAGGCTGCATGTATCACAATCCATTAAAATCCAATATCTTTGCTAATTCTGCATCAGGACAAAAGTTAGAGAATGATGAATTTACAGCATAGTGTTGATCTATTTCAATTGCTTCGTAGTACTTCTGAATCCCTTCCTGGGTATTACCAGCAAGCTTTAAGCTGGTTCCAAGGTCTGTTAATACAATTGCAAGGCATTCTGCAGCTGCTTTATATGAAGAGTCTGCCCTAAGAGCTTTTTGATAAGACTGCTTTGTTAAAATTTGTTAAATCAGTACAGTAAACATCAAATCAAAAGGAAAAGAAAAGCAGCTAGTAAAACCTCCAATCAACTTTAAAACAAGGACAGAAATGAGTTAGCTATCAAACAAGGTAGCAAATATCCAAGAACAATAGTAGATGAACATAGGGGGACAAATGAGAATCGAAAAAGGAAAAGATCTCAATAAGCTATTATCCAGCTCCAAAGGTAGGATTCATCAAGAACTAATGATAGCTTTAAACTTCACACACATTCAAGTATATTCTTAAAGGGCATTTTACTACCTTCCGAAAAAAAAGCTGCAAAGCTCAACAAAATAATAATAATAATAATAACAACAACAACAACAACAACAACAACAACAACAACAACGATAATAATAATGAGAAACTGCTTAATGAATCTTAGAGCTCATTTTAAAGACCAATGAAGGTTATTGGACTTCCAACTTCTTCACTGTGATAGAAAAATCATGATATTCTCAACTCTCAAATGCTGGGTCATGTTAATGATCATGGAAGAGAAAGTTTAATTCTAATTAGATATTAACTTCTAGAATTTGATTACCAAAATATTATTTTCTGCTGAAAAAAAAGTGCCGAGAAAATTAGAATGCCACACACATACCTCAGCTGCCTCTACTAGTCGACCCTCATCCTTGTACAAAATTCCACAATGTGTAAGTGCACATGCATTCTGTGGCTCCAATCTGATAGCTTCTGAAAAACATTCAAAAGCAGGCCTTGCCATGTTCTGCATCTGCAGGCAAATACCTTTGCCAATGAGAGCTTCAACATTCCCACTATCCTTCTCCAATACCTTCTCATAGATAGTAAGCGCATCAGAAAACTTGTTTCTCGAGCGGAGAATGTTTCCAAAAGAAACATCATCTTTCCCTTCAACTTTATTCTTCACAGGACTAATGCAACCTGGAGAGCCTCCACTGCCTGATGAAAGCTGGTCTGTTTTCAGAAAACCATTGCTAGTAACTGAGTCAGCTTCTTTCACATTTTCAGCATCATTCTCTGTCCATGCCATTGAACTAAGCTAGCAGAACGGCCCTAAACCAAGTGACAGGAACAGCTTCTTCAAATCAAAACCTTAAAAGAGAAAGTATTTCCAGAAAAAAAGTCATAAAGCATAGTTATTACATACCAACCTTAGCTAATTACAACAATCCCCATATTGCTGCTAATTTTTAATGCTTGAATTAGTTTATTAACGAAAAGACTAATCAAATTCTCAATTGTTCAAAAACACATTTTGTATATTAATTGAAATTTAATGAACAGGCTAATCAAATCCCCAATTATTCAAAAGCACAAGAAGACATTCGAATCACTTATATACTCTTGCAATCAAACTCCAGGCAAAATCTAATATAATTCTTCGAGTATTGAGATAATAGGTTTCTTATCTCTAAGAATGGATTACATTGCCCTAACGGGAATGATTGTACAATTATACCAAGTGTAGCTAGAGTTTTGCATGCAGTATGTATAGCACCCTTATCCCCAAAGTCTCACCAGAAACTACTCAAAATGCTTGTGATAAGATGATAAACTGAAAATCTACATGATTCTCTCTGCTATTCAGCTAATAAATACAACCCCCCAAATTTGAAATCTCCATACACAATTCCAGCCGACACTGATTAAAGGCTTGATATGTTGAACAACGAATCAAGAAATCAATTCTAGAAACTGAGGCACTGCAAAAGCATCTCACCAATTGAGAAACACAAAAAAGATATAAGTGAACTCTATGAAACAAAAACAAGAACCGGAATTTTTATGCATATAAGCATATGGGTATGAGTAAAAGATTTGATACCTCCAAATAGAGACAGTTACAGAGCTTCTTCACTATGATCTTCAGTCATCTGCAACAACTTGAAGCCAGTAACGTAATTCTTCCCTAAAGTAGGAGACGATGGCGAGAGCAAGAATTACACTATTAGGGTTTGTCTTCTTTTCTATTTCTTTTTCTTTTTCTCTTTTTTTTTTAACAGCTATAGTCTCTTTAGGCGCATATAGCTGCGCCAAATGACAAATGGCAAATACCAACCCGCCCCTCAAAAAATCAAAATTCACCTCCTATAGGTGAACCAAACGAATGGTATTATTTTTTTTTTCTTTAGAAATTCTTCATTGTCAAAAAACACCTTCCTTATTACTCTACGAGCATCCCCATTAATGAAATTTTTAATTAATTTAAATAATAGAGGAGACAAGAGAGAAGGCAAATTGAGAGTGTTATTTTAGTGTAACCCTTAAAAAAATAAAGACGAGTCGGTGCTCGTTGCGCACACCAATGACACTCAACACACGCGTGCAATGTACACACCAGTTAGATGCGTCAGGATGGTTGCCAGTTGCCAGTTGGCAGCCCCTCTTTTCACTTATTTTCTTCTTCTTTTTTTTTTTTTTGTTTTTTATTGCCACTCTTTTCACTTTTAAAAATTTTTGCTTTTCCTAAATGGCATGTTAAAAGAGCAAAGTAATCCAAATGGTTACAAATTTTTTATTTTAGATTTTTTGTCATGTCATTTTTGAAAGTTTAAAACAAAAATAACAATAATAAAAAATAGAAAAAATGGTAACCACTCTAATATATCCCACGTGCACGTGAGATGCACGCACCCATTGGGTATGCACTTTGGCCCTATGCCACATTTTTTTCTCTTTTTTTAGGACAAAAATCGGGTATATAGCATATAATCCCATCTCTCTCTCTCTCTTCCAAATCGGCAAAGATGTCTATCAAATTTTTTATTTATTAAAAATACTTATTAATGCTACGCACCCTCCTATATTTCACATCCCATCTTTCCCTATTAATGTGGCATTATCTAATTAGACAACTAATTTTCGTTTTAACTAGTGATGAAAACATACAATTTATAGACATCCAATGAATTAAAGCTACATCATAAAGGAGGAAAAACTATTATTTTATTTTATGCTTTAATGATATTATGTTTGCATTGTGGTGATATACTTATGTAGTTATGTATTAGTTTTGTATTAGGTATATTTCTTAAATTATTTAGAATACTTATTAAAGTTTTTAAAAATACTTAACATATAGGCTTTAAATAGGCTTAAAACATGACTTACTTTGAAGCCTTTTTAATAGCCTACATATTAAACAAGCTTTTAAAAAGGTTTCAGGCCAAGCCATGCCAATTGTAGACTCAGGCCTGAGCCTAACAAAAAGCCTACATATAGGCTTAGGCTTTGGCCTAGGTCCATGCCTTAGATTTTCGACTTTTCGTAATAGGTCAGGCATAATTTTTTAAAGCTCAGCTCGACTCGACCTATTTCCATCCCTACTTATCAAGAAGTACATTAAGGAATGGAAAATGACGGCCTTATGTACACACACACACACACACACACACATATTATATATATAATATGCTCAATCAAAAAGGTTAATTAAGTAGTCCAAGGAACACGCTATGACCTGGATGCCCAATTAGGTATAACGTGTTTATCTAGTAATCATTAAACGCGTCTAGTGACATTTAATGCCACACGTTTAAGGCACCGCAATAGGCACAGTTTGCAAGGTACACACAAATCTTGTTGCGTACAATTGCGTAAGCGTTAATCTTAAGATTTCATGAAGATTGTAGTATAAATAAGCATATCATACAATGAACCTAGAACCAAC
Organism: Ipomoea trifida; assembly: GCA_003576665.1. Taxonomy (NCBI): domain Eukaryota; kingdom Viridiplantae; phylum Streptophyta; class Magnoliopsida; order Solanales; family Convolvulaceae; genus Ipomoea; species Ipomoea trifida. Next base: position 10,240,247 of record CP025644.1, read on the forward strand.
TAGAACATCAAAGCCTGCCAATAATATGGGCTTAATGGAGGCCACCCCGCATTAGGCCTGCAGGCCTTGGACCACCAAATTTTAAAAGTTTTATATTTAAATAAAAAATAACATAAAAAAGTTAGTAAGTGTATACTTAGTTTAAACATATATTAATGTTGGGGTTCAAACTTGAGACCTCTCATTTAAAAAGTCATAGTTATGTCGCTCAACCACAAGGTCTTTAGTATAAATTCCTTAAACACTAAAACTTAATATACATATACCTCTCTCGTTCCACTTTGGCCTGCCCCCAATTTTTTTAATATAATAATAATTACTATGTTGTAAATTAAGGTGTTCATCGCATGATTCGTTGTATCGTTCTTATTATGTAAATGCAATACACATAGCAATATAGAATAAAATGAAGAGAATACAATAGTGTTGGAGAAATTTCGGGTAAGAGGAGAAAACAGGAGAGGAAATGAGATCTTCAGGCGTGATATCACTTTCCTATAAGCTTTTAATCTTTCCTCTTCAAAAGCAACGAGGTATCAAGATTAAATCTTATGGGATACAAGAAGATGAAAACAAAGTTCTTAGGTTGCTTGATAAGAACTTACTGGAGAGTTATTGAACTGTGATATATCAAGATATCATGCAAATAATTGCGTGTTTTGATCAGATGACACTCCTAGAATTTATAGAAATAAATTCTAACTGTTAGGAGTAGTTACTGGAAGTTTATACCAGTTTTAAACTTTCAAAAATATATATAAAATATATTCTTTTGGATGTTATCATTCTGGTTCAGGCAGTTATGAACACACATGTGAAATATAATTTAAAATTATATTCACATGTTAATATCTCCAAATCACTTTGAATATGCATGGACAAGAGATATTAAAATAGCTCACGTGCACTTTAATGGAAATTTCAATCATGCGAACTTTAGTTCAAGTTCGAGACATCAAGAGTCTTATACATTCATGCCTTGCGAGACATAACTCAATTTCCATGCAAGTGTAATGAACCAAGATAACACTTCGAGAGGTGCATGCAATGCCTAATGAAGGTTCATGCCTTCAAAAGAGGGATACATAAACAACATATACGAGAGGTGAAGCTTTACCATGCATGAAAAGTGATTTAATACATTACTCACATATTTTAGTATCTTTAATTTGCACTAAGAACATGCAAAGACAAAGATATTTAAAACATGCAATCACATGCATTTATAGAACATGCGAGACATCATTTTCATGCGGACCTGCATGCGAGACATCGATAAAACGATTCACGCAAACTCAGTTCGAGACATAGTTTCTCCGCGAACCGATCTCTCGTGCGAACTGACCTCTCGAGGAATCTCTCGCGATCTCTCGAACATCTCTCGAGATTTCTCGAATAACCCAAAATTATCTCTACCAAACTCAATAATATTTACTACTCCACAGCTCCAAAATATTATCTAAGCTTTTCATGGTAGACATCTGAATCATTAATCCCATTACTATATAAATATCATACAAATAGTACATAATAGAGAATAATCAATATGTTATTATTCATTTTTCAAACCAATATATACATGATACACAAAGTTCATTCAACATATAAGTCCAATAACTAATATAAGAGGGGTTGGGAGTTCGAACCCTTCTTGTATGAAAAAACCAATCTGGTCAGCACTACTTTTCCCCTTAATTGGGCCGACCCGGTGCAAATGGGGATTAGTCTAAGTATGGTACGGGCTTAAAGGTGCATCCTACAGTTAGGATCTACTCATGACACCTCGTGACCTAACCAAAAAAAAAAATACATAATGCGTTATTTCATAAGTCAATAACAAATTATTTATACAATGTACTAATTTCTAATACACATTTTTTAATATAAATAAATAAATAAACATATATTTATATACTTCCTCTATCCCATTTTATCTATCATATTTACTATTCATTAGTTAAACTGACTCTTTATTCTTTGCTTATTTTCTTTATTAGTTTTTAATTATTTTTAAATTTAAATTTTTGTGTTTTATAGTACTTTTAATGTAGTTTCTAAATATATAAATTTTATATATTAATACTAAACTTAATATTATGAAAAATTGAATTCAAAATAACTTCAGTCAAGCCTCGTTAACAGAACCAGAGACATAAAATGGGACGAAGGGAGTATATAATAATTATATAGAATGGTGTATATAACACACACACACACACACTAATGTTCGTAATGTATACATACTAGGCCGGCTTAGCGGGTCCCGTCTACCCCCCAAAACAGACCATAAAATTCAAAGTCCGTCCCGCCCATTTGGCGAGGCGAGATGAGCTAGCCCAGCGGGCTAAACTCATTTTGACAGCTTTTGATCCAACTATAGATTATTGTATTGTTACTTTGCTATTCTTTTACTATATAGTTATAATTGAATTCCTTAAACACTAAAACTTAATATACATATACCTCTCTCATCCCACTTCGGCCTGCCCCCAATTTTTTAATATAATAATAGTTAATATGTTGTAAATTAAGGTGTTCATCGCATGAATCGTTGTATCGTTTTTGTTATGTGAATGCAATACACATAGCTATATAGAATAAAATTAAGAGAATACAATAGTACATAATAAATAATAACTAATATGTTATTATTCATTATTCAAACCAATATATACATGATACACAAAGTTCATTCTACATATAAGTCTATAAAAGATGAAGAGTTATAAGTATAATGTAGCTCATTTAATAATGTCCATATTTATTTATTTATTTACAATACCCCCCCCCCCCCCGACATTACTATAACATACTTATGTCTCGTTAAAAACGTCACTGTAAACGTGAAAAAGTTGAATTGTATATTATATCCAAAGTATCGGTTAAAATGAAGTATAAAATATGAAGGGGTACAATCTATAGATATGAGAAGTCCTCTGATTCTCTATTAAAGTATGATGATATGTCCTAGTTCCTTGCTGAAGGGCCTCCAAAGTTAAGTAGCTTGTTCTTCAATGAAGGGCTTATATGTAGCTTGATTTTCAAAGAGGGGCTTACGGTTCTCAAATGAAGTGATCCTCTGCGGGTGTATATTGTACATGTTCCATATGATATCCTGACAATATTTCGGTAGAATTTCAATATGCATAATTTCTGAGCTCCCTTTCTTCCAAATGAAGCCACTTTTATCATTTTGGATAATCTTCAAATTAAATTTAAATATTTGAATTAAATATGAGGAATGTATCGGGGCACCATCATGTACAGGTTCATGATTCCATCATATTTCAAATAATATCCAATTATCAAAAAATCTTCAAAATTATATAACCCACATATATTCTTGATGGGTCAAAACCAAGTCAAACCCACCAATTAGGCAAGCCAATTAATCCAAATAACCCGGTCCAACTCAATTAAATATTTCATTATTTTGGGTCGAGCAATCCAATACACAATTACTCTTAATTAAGTAATTAGAGCAATTAAATATTTATTACGCATTTAATCAACCTAACTAAATAAATATTTACCTAACTATCCCAATTAAAGTAATTAATTTGGAAAATTAATTATCCACCAAGGCCCAACATCACACATACCAGCTCATTTAAAACTTTAATACTTACAAATTGCCCCCTTCGAGACTTGATAATTGTGTCATTAAATGCAAAGATTAGAAAGTCTAGACGCCTTGCAAACAACACTATCGGACCATCCATGCGTTGATTTTTTGTTTCAACCACTTAGTATACATATGAAGCAAAGAAAAATAATAATGGATCTCTTTAATATGCAACTTTCACTACATGAAACCGTTGCGTAACCCATCTAATCCAATGAAGTCGTCGCTCGGTTAGGATTCAACAGTTCTTGAAAATAAAATGCAAGATATACCATTGTTCAAATATGATTGTGATTATCTGTTCAAATATGATTGGGATTATCACTTCAACTTGAACTCAAATGCTTCAAAGTAATACTCCCACCAAACCTCGAATATTGCATGTCACTATAAATAGCGCTCTATATTCATCTTTCTGCGTCCTTAGTCAGTCGAGAGCAAACTTCAAGTAATTCTCAACTCTAATTTACGCCCCATTTATACATGCACATATATCTTGCCTTTAATTGTGCAGCTTTCACTACTATGGGAAAACGAAACAAAATAAAGAACTGGAAGCATTGGATGAGACTTCTTGGGAATTGATTTTTCAGGATGTTTTCCACAATCGCTTAGACTTGCCATTGTCACAAACATTAGATCACCTTTTAAGAATCAATTTTATGGGTTGTTTTCCACCATTGTTCAAACTTCTCGCCACCTGAGATTAATGTTCAAGAAGAACAACAAGAGATATGCGAGATACATTGGAAAGGAGGTACTTGGGAATTAATTTCCAAAGGTGTATTCCACCATTCTCTAACTCTCACTGCTACCCACCATAAGAAAATTGTTGGGACGTCGTCGGGCACCTACTCCGGCATATCGCCATCACTATCACGTTCGTCGATGAAGAAGAAATCACTAAGGAGGTCGCTAGTGAACTCGGCTAAGAAGAAAGATAGAACGACGTAG
>CP025644.1:10245062-10257847 GCA_003576665.1 Ipomoea trifida
GTGTTACACATGTGTCTGTATGTGTGTGTGTGTGTGTGTAGTCAATGTAATTCATTACCCTTTGCATAACTTTATTCCGTTTGCTTCATTATTTTTGTGGCTGTAAATGTGTGTGTGTGTGTACACAATGTAATTCATTACCCTTTGCTTAGCTTTATTCCCTTTGCTTCATTATTTGCATGGGTGTACAAGTGTGTGTGTGTGTGTGTAATCCACTGATCGTGTTTGATTGTGTGCATATCAATGTGCATAACATGCTGCTTTTGTTTGCTGATTGTAGCATATTTTATAACAAACGAATACCCGAGTATCGGGTTATCGATCCACAGGAAAGTGGGGCGTATCGAACACTAGTTACTAATATGTTCTTATGAAGCTAATCCTAACGAAATTGATGTTTGATTGATTGCAAATTTAATAGTAAAAGAGAACAATGAAAGCTTAGTTGATGAAAACAATAGAGAGAGAGAGTGGAATTTTCGAGATTTAAGTGTTTAATCTCCTAATGCCAAACTAAGGTGAAGTATCTAATTTGGGTTAGACAAGTGTTTAAGATGCACTCATGAGGGGAATTATTCCCATAACTCCTACAAGACAAGAAATAGAACAAGCATCTTAAACTACTTAACTAAATACTCTTTTCCAAGAAGTAAAAGCCAAGTGCAATTGTGGGTGCCCTAGTTTATATCCTAACTCCCATCAAGACATAAATTTAGCAATTGAAACAAGCAATTGGATCCTTAATCACAAGCATCAACAATATTAAACACAATTGCATAACAAGTCATCATACCCAAATGTAAATATATCATTAAACATGAGAACATGAAGAACAAGGCAAAATAGGGTTCATAAACACTTTTCACCCAAAAATCCCAAAGTTACTTTAGCCAATCATGGCTAGTATTGAATTTAAAGCTCAAATGTTAAAGAGTTTACAAAGACTAAGAAAGTAAAGGAAAGGAAAATAAATTCTCCCAAATGTAGCTTTCCAAGCTTTCCTTCTTCCTCCCAAAGCCTTTATGGCTCCTTGGGGTGACAATCTTCTTCCTAAAAGTGGTGGATCCCTCCTTTACTCCATTAAAGAGACAACACCCTTTCACTCACTCCTTTTTGCCTAAAAAACACAGCATAGGTCCTAGGGTTTTGGGAAAATGAGCCTTATATAGTAGGAGCAAAAATATGGGCAAAATAGGCAATTCCGCAGAGCTGAAATATATGCTGTCGTAGGATTCTTGACGCGTCGAGCCTTGGGTCTTCAAAATAGAACGCTCACTAGAAGCTCTCGACGCGTCGAGCCCTGATCTTGGCTCAAATCATCACACACTGGAATATTTCGTCGCGACGAGCAGGATTCCGGACGCATCCAGCTCTCAAAATCATCATTCTTCATTCATTTTGACTCCAAGCATGCCTTTAAACGTTCCCTTGTTTTCGGATTTGATCTAAAATGATTTCAAAACACTAACAAACACCATAAAATCACTCAAATCAAGAATGAAACCATATCTACATGAGAAAGCAAGGAATATGCATTGGAGATGTCAAATTAACACATTTAAGCTCAAAAGTTGATCCAAATCATTTAAAAAAATATGCACAATTGAGATTATATCATTTGCCTTTGCACACATTGTGTGCATATATAGACACGTGGCGTGTGTAAGTGTATGGTGTATAATATATACAATATATGAGTTTCTTTGGATAGTGTGTATGTACATGTATATTTAAAGCCATAATAAGTCTTAATACAGGTTATGCCTTTTGGTTTATGTCTGTGTTGTTAGTGTTGACCTGTTTGTACATTGTGTTCTCAATATTATACATCATTTTTAAGACAAAAATGCCCAACATATTATGTTAATGTTAAATAGCATTTACAACCACGTTTCCTCCTTCATCGTGTAATAATATGAGATGTTTCCTCCTTCATCCTCTTTTATCGCGTAAGAATCTTAGTCTCAATCTACTATCATAATCAATGGGATAAGTTTCTCCTTCACTTCCTTCATTTTCACCCTAATAGTAAGCACAAATTCCATTCAAGGATTTAAGCAATCAAAGGGAAAAACAAGATATTCGAAGTAGAGATTGGGTTGAAGGATTGAAGCAATTAACGGGATTCAATGGGTTTGATCGTTGATCGCGACTCAATATTCAAGTGGAGTGATTATTGCATGGGTTCTTCTAATATTATTCATCAAATCAAAGGTAAATTTATTGATTAATTTTCTTAATTTAGGGTAATTTTGTTGGAGTTAAATTCATTTTTGTATAAGAATTAGAACATATATGAAAAGATTTGAGGTAGTGAGTTCCTTAGGTTAAGAAATTATAATTGGCAGGCTTGGATCTTAATTTATAATTTCATTGGAGAAAGTTTCGACCTTTCATTTTGTTATGAGGTAATTTTATCCTCAACTTTGTGCTACTTCGGAACCTAGAATTTTATGGAGAAAAAAGAGTATATAAATGATCAAAACTCATTAAGAATTTCTTCATTTATCTCTATTTACTTCATTATTTAATTTTGGAATTTTACTTGATGTTAGGAGGTATGTAGCTATTTAAAGAACATCCATGTACAATAAAGGCACCACAGAACAATTGTTGCCTTTTATTTATTATCTTCTCAAATATTTTCCCTGTTCCTCCACCCCTGTTATCTCTTCTCGCCACTTTTAGGTTCTTACTTCTCCTCTCTTTATTCCCATTGTTGTGTGCTCGTATATTCACATCCATCACGAGCAATACATTGACAATCTGATAGTAAAACTTAACACACTGTCAAACATACTGTATAGTCACAATATATAAACATACTATATAGTCAAACATAGTGTATAGTCACAAATATATAAACTGTAATTCAAGTATTCAATACACTGTAATAGATAAAATATATTACATAGATTGTAATATATTATAGATTTATAGTGACAATATATAAACACCCTGTAATATATAAATAAAAATAGTCATAGTGTGTTCAACACACTATTATAGTCACAATATATAAACACACTGTAATATATATAGTAAATTAGTGATATATAAACACATTGTAATATATAAACAAAAAATAGAAAATAAATTACATGTTGAATGTTGATGTTGGACTGTTGTACGGAGGTGGAGAATGGGAACGGATGCGACTACGTTGGTCGCCTGGTTGTGGTTGGTTGTGAGTCGGTGACGCGGCTGGCCGACTGTGTTGCTGGGAGAAACCGCGAGTCCGTGACAAAGAGAGTAGCGAGAATGGAGAAACAACAGAAGTCTAAGGCTGTGCTGCGCCTGGCTTCAATATTTCAATTTCATTATTTCAATACAAACTAACAATAATAATCTTTATTCATTTAAAACTAAAATAAAAATAAAAATAGGGTGGGCTGGCGGGCTAAAAAGTCCGCTCTAAAACGGGCTTCTAAAATTCGAGCCCGCCCCGCCTTTTGGAGGGGTGGGATTGGCTAGCCTGGCGGGCTAAGCCTGTTTTGACAACTCTAACTGTATGAGTGGGGGATATGTTTGTTATTTGTTATTTGCTGTCTTCAATGCCTTTTGTTTTTTGTTTTCACACTAATACTGTAAATGCCAGTATGTGCATAATTGAGCCCAAAGAATTGCAAATGACTTCAGGAATTTTTTTAAAATAGTTTTTCCTATGTGTTCAGTTGGCAGGGATTCAGTTAAAATGTTTTTGCTTTTATATCTCATACACACCTTTGATCCTAAATAGATTTCTCAAGAAATCTAGTGGGACTTCAAAAACCACTGTACCCCATCCTCATTTTACCCCAAATTTGCTAGCCATATAGATAGATAATAATTGGATAAAAGTAACAACATGTAGGACAAGGTTTAGTGAATAAAAAAAGGTGGAGACCAGGGATTTGCAGTTATCATTTTGATTTGAGGAAACCTTAATTTCATGATTGACTATATATGTCTTGAAGTGTTGTATCTTCAATGGGAAATTTTTTCTATTCTTCTTTTCCTTTGTACTCATTTCTCCATGGTTCATTAATCTTATGGGTTGTTTGGTTTACAAAATAGGTGGGAATGACATAGCATTCCCAGTAATAACCTATTCCGTCGTTTGGTTCGCATTTGTATTCCAGGAACAATGTTCCTGAGAATGAGCTATTACCATTACAAGGGTAATAGCTATTACCAGCCCCCCCTAGTATTAACCTATTCCTGAGAGCTCAGGAATAGGTATTTTTTTTATTATTTTTTACCCTTATTTAAACCTAAATTTTTTTGCGCTCATTTTTTTCCAGATTGAATTCATCGCATCATCTCTCTCTGTCGCATCACCTAAACCTAAAACTCATTGCATCACCTCTCTGTCATCGCACATATTTCCTTCCGCCATTGCAAATTGAGATTCTTCTTCGAGGTATTCTTCTCACCATTTTTTGTTTTATAAATTATTTTATATATGTATGTATATTTATATATATATATATATATATATATATATATATATATATATATATATATATATATATATATTATATATACACTGCTGCGGCACCGCGCTGCAGCCCGCAGCAGGTTTTATATATATACATTATATATAAATTGATTATGTATATTTCAATATTAGGGTTTGTGATTTATATATGCGTTGTTTGAATATTTTTGGCAAAAGTGTCATCCCGCACCATGTACCATTCCTGATTATTCATGCCGCACCATGATCTTTAATAATGGATATTTCGAGCCATAAACCAAAAAAAAAAATTCGCCTAGCCTTTTTTGTGGGTTACCCGCAGGTTATAGGTAAAAATTATGCTGACATGGATTTTTTTTTCTTTTTTTTTTTTCTGCGCAAACGTCTTCCTCCATGTTTCTGACCCAGCAACGCAAACGTATCTCTTCCCCTCTCCTTCCTCATGGCAGCCCGCGAGAGTAGAAGGCAGCAACTGTCACCGGCCTTCCTCTATCCTTCCCTCCGTCGTCCCTCTCTTCTTTGATCATCCCTCGACCTCTCTCTCGTTCCAGCGAAGTCTGGACTTCTTCCAGCGGCGTGAGCAGGCGACCGAGCAGCAGCTCTCCACCAGCGGTGACCTCTGTTCCAGCAATGGTGGCCATCGCGGCTATGAAGAAGCTTGACATGCAATCTATCGGGCAAGTGGGGGAGAGTTCCACTCCAATGGAGGTTTCTTGACATACATGGTTATCCGGGAGAACATTGGCAATTGGCGATTTTCTGATTTCATATATGCAATGTGCTTACTCTAGTTTATCTAGGGGTTTCTTCTCTCTATGATTTTCACCTGTGATATGAGCACCAGCACTTTTATTGGGTGCTTTGCTCACATATAAAAAAACCAGCAGAATCTTGTAGTGACAGAGCAATTGCCTGCATCAAGGCATCATCACCGTTCATAGAATCTGATTCACTAACAGGCTGATTATTTGGAGCTCCCTTCTTTGGAGTTGACTTTTTAATTTTGGACTTGTTTGACACAAACTTGGAGAATCCATCACCGCCATTATCATTTTCATCTTCTTCAGCTGAAGAACTAAGACCCTCTTCACCTTCAGAGGGTTTGTATTCATCATCTTCCTCAGCATGAGCATCCACCTTCTTCTTGCCCTTCTTGTCAGCCACTTTCTTATGAGCCTTTGAAATCGAACCCATTAAGAAAGCTGTCATTTTGCGATGGCCCAATGCTTCCATTCTCGCTCTGTTCTCTTCGATTCTCTTCAGTCTTTGTTTCTCATATTGTGAAATTTTCCCCTTTCCCCGAGTTTCTATTGCAGGTTCTTCAGAGTCCGAGCTTGATTCCGAGTCCTTCGATTCGGCCTCTAAGTCCGAAGATACAAGACTCGCCATTTTCTCCGACTTATCCATGGCAAGAGCTTCCAATTTTTGGATCCTTGACGAGTTGGAGGACTCAAATTCGGGGAAAGAGCAGTGATAGCGGAGTAACGGAGTCGAGCTAACGTTGCTATGGCAACCAATTCGCCCGGAAAAGATTAGAGGATCAGAAAGGGAACAATATGCTTGATGGATCGATTGACTCTAGGTTTGATCGAGCAAAAACTCAGTTAAAAGAAAGAAAAAAAAAGCCACATCAGCAGGTTACCTGCGCTATGTCATCAGATTACCGGAAAACCTACAAACAAGGCTAGGCGAATTTTTTTTTTTTTTTTGGTTTATGGCTCGAAATATCCATTATTGAAGATCATGGTGCGGCATGAATAATCAGGAATGGTACATGGTGCGGGATGACACTTTTTGCCAATATTTTTTATTGTAATTTGTATGTGTTTTTGATATATTATTTGTGATCATTGTTATAGTTTTGAGTATTGTAAGGTTTACATTTAATTTGCAGTTATGGCTCGTTTGCGTTTAATAACTCGTACTGAAAGAAGGAAAAGATGTGTAGTTGCGTTGCGTATATGGTTGGATATATGTTTTTCTGTGACTTCATTATTTATAATGATGTATCTTTTGACAATTGTGTGTTCTAATAAAAAAGGACTGAAATCTTATATTATTAATGCTTTAGGGTCTCGAGAATATATGTTACGAACAGTCTATTCTTGTGATGAAAAATGCATATCTCAACTTAGGATGAATCGACATGCTTTTGTAAAGTTATGTACAATGTTACAAACTATAGGAGGGTTAAGGCCAACAAGAAATATGCTTGTTGATGAGCAAGTAGCAATATTTTTACATATTATTGCTCATCATATAAAAAATAGGATCATTCAAAATAATTTTCAAAGGTCAGGTGAAACTATTAGTCGATACTTTAATGTAGTATTAAATGCTGTATTGAAAATTCGGAATCATTTATTCAAAGATCCTGAACCAGTTCCAGCTACATCAACAGATCATAGATGGAAATAGTTTAAGGTACTTAAACATATCCCCTACACTTGATTTATAACAAATAACTACAATGTTAATATATATTTAATAATATTTGATATAATTTCTAGAATTGTCTAGGCGCTTTAGATGGAACATTCATTATAATAAAAGTGCCATAAGAAGATAAACCTAGATATTGATCTCGAAAGGGTGAAATTGCAACAAATGTATTAGGTGTATGTACACCTAATATGCAATTTGTCTATGTTCTTCTGAGATGGGAAGGATCTGTAGCAGACAGTAGAGTTCTTCGGGATGCATTATCTAGAAGGCATCCACTTAAGGTCCCTAATGGTAAGTATTATAATATTCAATTTCAAATATGATGTAATATAATATGCATTCTCATTATATTATAAAATTATGTTTATAGGTTGTTACTATTTAGTTGACGGAGGATATGCTAATAGTGAGGGATTTTTGGCACCATTTAGAGGTCAAAGGTACCACTTAAATGAATGGCGTCAAGGTCATCAACCGACAACTCCTCAAGAGTTTTTTAATATGAAACATGCAGCTGCTCGCAATGTCATAGAACAGACTTTTGGTTTATTAAAAATGAGATGGGCTATACTTAGAAGCCCATCATTTTATCCTATTAGAATACATAACAGAATTATACTTGCATGTTGTTTGCTGCATAACTTTATTAGAAATGAGATGAATGTTGATCTTATGGAAGATGAATTGGTACAAGGTAACGGAATAAATGAAGATGATGATATTGCACAAATAGAGCCTTCAGAAGTTTGGAATAATTGGAGGACAGAATTAGCAAATGACATGTTCAATGAATGGATAGCATCTAGAAATTAAGGATATGTGCATTGATGTTTTTTGTTTTTTTTTTTGTTTTCTTGTTTTTGTTTTTGTTTTTGTTTTTTGTAATGTGGTTTATGAACAATGTTATGTCTTTAATAAATGTATTTCATTTGTAGTTAAAAATCTCTTCTGACCCTACATCTGCAACCATTGGCTCTCAAAGTGCTATTAAGCAAATAAAAAGAAAGTGAACACCCGAAGAAGACATTATATTAGTGTCTTGTTTGACCGAAATACATAATGTAGGGAAATATAATTCCGATACAGGGTTTAAGACATGTTATTTATTAGAACTTGAAAGAATGATTTTGGAAAAAATACCAAATACTACCATCAAAGCTAAGCCACATATTGAGAGTAGAATTAAAACTTTGAAAAAAGAATGGGCCATTATTCATGATATGGTGCAAGGTAAAGACACTAGTGGGTTCGGTTGGAATGAGCACATGCACATGGTTTATGTTGAAGATGCAATTTGGGATTCATACTTAATTGTAAGTATTTACCATTTGTTTTACTTACATTTATTTTTATTAATATATACGTACTAATAATTTATTTTATATGTTTATTGTAGAGTCATAAAGAAGCTACACCTTTTTTTTTTCAAAAAAAAAAGCTACACCTTTTAGATCAAGAAGCTTTAGGTTTTATAATCAGTTATCTGCAATATATTCTAAAGATCGTGCAAATGGAAAAGATGCACAGACAGCGGATGATGTTGTTGAAGAAATAGAAGCTGAAGAACAAAATGATATAAGAGTTGATACAGATAATAGTACATTTGTTGGTTTGGATGATTTTGATTTCATGAGTACACAAGTTGAGCCACAAAATGATGGAAGAAAAAGAAGCAATTCAAGTAAGAGGAAAAGGACTAATGATGAAGCTATCGAGATATGTGTTGCTTGATGCTGCGAAGCTAATAAGCAATACAATGTCAGAAGTTGGTAAGAACTTGTCTGATGGCCTTCAATATGATCGTGATATGGATATGTTTCAGAAGCTTGATCGTGTATTACAAGAGGTCTATGGTTTGACTTTAGATGAAATGGACCTTGTTTCGTTAAAGCTCACTGATCATCCTAATAAAGTCGCTTTTTTCCTCAGTCTTGATCCTGATCGAAGACTATAGTGGATCAGAAGATTTCTTGCTGGCCATTAATCATTATTCATATTTATATTTTATGAACATTGCTACTATCATTGAATTGTTTTCAGTATTTTGTTTTAAAAAACATATGTTATTCTTCTTCTGAATATTAATAAATGTTCTTATAATATATTGATTAGCAGTTGATAGAAAATTATTTGAATTTTAATTCATACATAAATTCCATCATGTATAAACATTCTTGAATAACTGATGATCCAAATCTAACGTAGTTTTCAATTACATAAGTCAAAACTCAAAAGGATTAAATAATGAACAGTCTTCAAAAAATATTAGATTCAATTATACATAATAATAATAATAATAATAATAATCATAATCATAATCATAATAATAATAATAGTAATAATTATTTTGTACAAGGGCATTTATGTCTTTTAAATATATATTTCATTTCTATTCCTTCCGCGAACCAAACGCGGAATACAATTCCCAAGTCTATTCCTTCTGCAAACCAAACGCTGGAATACAATTCATATTCTATTCTTACCTATTCCATTCCTTATGGAATAGTATTCCTATTCCCTTAAAATTCATTCCGTGAACCAAAAATGCTGTTAGTGATTTGGACAAGGGTTAGATGAGAAGTCTTATTTGAAAGACATAGTTATTGTAGAATGCAATATGTTCATTCATTGAGGGAGTTAATTCCAGCAATGGTCCCCCGACTATGTTGATTTTCCAAAATTGGTCCTTGTCTTTTAATTTGGACGAAAAAGACACTTGACTATTGATTTTGTTCCGGCATTAGTCCTTCTGTTAAAATCTGGTTAAATGGACGTCAAATGGAGGGGCAAACCCGTCTTTTCACATACTCTGCGTATAATACTTGTCGGCGACTTCGATTCACTGTGCGTCACGGTTGCAGTCCATCTCGACTTAGGCAATAGAGCACAACAACATTGAATACTTGCTAGGGCAGAAAGAACTCTCAATAATCCCATTTGCATTGATAAGAGCTAGACGTGCCAAGGCATTAATCTCCATTGTGTACCGGAAATGAGGTTGTAATAGTCTGAAAATGGGGTGCACTGCACTAAGCTGCCGATTACTTGCAATTATATATGGCTCTGTAGCACAGTGAGTTCTCAACCTACAAACATCACAAACAAATTATTACGTAGTATTTTTTTTTTTTTTTGAAAACTCACAAACAAATTAATTAATTCCCTAAAATTGTAAGTACTTGGTAAAAGATCAGAATCACAACTTTTGCATGCATGCACTTACCAATGACTGACTAGTTGGTGATAGCCAGAGTCATGAGCAAGAACATGGGCTTTACCAAGCTTCCATAGCCAGGCACCAGTGGAATCCCAGGTATGGCGCAAAACTCTTGCTTCCGTTGCGGCTTTCCATCTACAGGCGGTCGAGTTAGCTCAATGGCTACGGGCATCAAACAACCACCGGGTGTCAAGAAAAACACTGTCCCCTCAAGTTCGTTCACCCTATTAACCAGGGGCAATAGCAAATCATGGTAATCCATATCTAAAATGAAAAACTTCTTCTGCTTTACAGCCTACAAATAATATAATATTTGTGAAGGTAAACAAAATTACACTGTGTTGGATGCTAATAATCTTTGGCTTTTTTACTATCCAAACCTTATCAGATACTGTTTTCAAGTCAATATATACATACATTACCACAGCAAAAATTCGGAGATCAAGTGAGTACTAAGTATTAGAAAAGAGATACATATACGTAGGTGACGTCGCCATGGATGAGAGGTCGACGATGTAGCAGGTGCCGTAGGTGACATGGCCGACGAAACAGTGGGCGACAGAAGTGAACGTAGAGAGGATATCGACAATGACGAGGGAGGAGGGAGATGGCGGCGTTGAGAGCCGAATCATTTAGTATGGAGTTCGGGATTTGGTTCTTCACGAAATGCTTAGGGCGCAGCAGTGTCTTCAACGACGACGATGACAACCGTAGAAGTTGAGTTTTCACAGAGTATGTTAGCAGAACACTCTTGGCGTATAGGGAGGAGATCGACAAGTATTATACGCAGAGTATGTGAAAAGACGGGTTTGCCCCTCCATTTGACGTCCATTTAACTAGCTTTTAACGGAAGGACTAATACCGGAATAAAATCAATAGTCAAGTGTCTTTTTCGTCCAAATTAAAAGACAAGGACCATTTTTGGAAAATCAACATAGTCCGGGGACCATTGCTGGAATTAACTCTTCATTGAGGTTAACTTTTGAATATTTTATACTCCCTCCGTCCCGAATTAGATGTCTCATTTGCTTTTTGCACGGTTTTTAAGAAATTAAAGTAAATGTGATGTGTTTTCCAATCTTGCCCTTAACTTTTTCACTTTTGGGAATAAAAGCAATAAAGAAAGCAAAAGTCATAAGGGTAAATTGGAAAAAGTAGAATGATGGTGATGTTCAATTTTGGAAACAGGACAACATTTTGGGACAAACTAAAAAGGAAAGTAAGACAGGTAAAATGGGACAGAGGGAGTAATAAATATGATGAGTAGAATGAGATATAGCAAATGACTCTATTTATTCCTTTTGTTGTGTGTTTCACACCCATTACTCTGTATATGCACATATCACTATATGAGTGGGGGACATGTCTGTTGTTTGTTCTTTGATGTCTTCATTGCATTTTTTTCACACTAATACTGTAAATGCAGTATGTGCATAATTGAGCCCAAATAGATGCAATTGACTTCAAGATTTTTTTTTTAATTAATAGTTTTTCCTATGTGTTCAGTTGGCAGGAATTCAGTTAGAATGTTTTTGCTTTTATGTCTCATACAAACCTTCAATCCTAAAGAGATTTCTCAAGCAGTCTGGTGGAACTTCTAGAACCACTGTACCCCATCCTCATTTTGCCCCAAATTTGCTAGCCATGTAGATAGATAATAATTAGATAAAAGTAACAGCATGTAGGACAAAGGTTTAATGAATAAAAAAAGAGGTGGAGACCAGGGATCTGTAGTTATCATTTTGATTTGAAGAAACCTTAAATTCATGATTGACTGGATATGTCTTGAAGTGTTGGTGTTTCAATGGGCAATTTTATCTATTCTTCTTTTCCTTTGTATTCCTTTCTTCATAGTTTATTAATCTTAGTGATTTGGACAAGGGTTAGATGTGAAGTTTTATTTGAAAAACATGATTTATGCAAAATACAATATGTTCATTGATTGGGGTTAACTTTTGAATATTTTATAATAAATATGATGAGTATAATGAGATATAGCACATAATTCTCTGCATGTACTATTATTAAGCATTAAATACGAGTATAGCATGACCATACAAACATTAACTATGAATAATGAGAGAATTCAATGTGATAGACAATATATCCATGAAAAAAAACAGCTCTATCATGGTAAGACTAGGTTCTTATATATTGAGGAAATGAGGAAAAGAGCAAATTTTCAATGCAATAATAATATTCTTTAAGTTCTAAGAGAACATTCAAATTTACAACTATATAAGCTGCATTCTAATACAACACTGCAACCAAATCTTTTACTTACTATTCTTGGACTGATGAAGTGATGAGATATAGTTGGGATAATATTTATGACTTATTGTTCTTATGTGTGTGTGTGTGTGTGTGTGTGTGTGTGTGTGTGTATATATATATATATATATATATATATATATATATATATATAATATAACGGATCATGTCAAACAATTGCCTCAGGTGAAAATTAGGGTTTAATTATATTCATAGATTGAGTTCATATCAAGGTTCAAATTGGAGATATTTTGGTGCATATTTTCTCTTCTTGTAGAGCACAATGTTATGTCTTATAGAGTACAATGTTGTGCCTTCCAGAGAAACCTAATATACCTTCATGTGCACATTATTTTTCCTTACAGAACATATTGTTGAGCCTCCAAAGCACAT
>CP025644.1:10258016-10270698 GCA_003576665.1 Ipomoea trifida
TTTTTTTTTTTTTTTTAGTACTGCTGAGATTATTCATCCATAATTTGGTAGATCATGCCTAAAAATAATTATGGAGGGCAAAGAAGAGATTTGATACCAATTTTAATTATGGGAAGATTTTAATTAACAAATATAGAATTGGAGTTCAACTATAATTATGGTATAGTCTCCATTCTTCCCAAGAAACGTGAAATGCATATTTTAGATGGGACAAATATGGAATTTGTATTTATGATTTACAATTCGTGAATGGAAACATAGTTTTTACGAAATATGAAATGGTGTTTTGTTATTATAGTTTTTTGATAAAGTGTGTGCCAATCTGTGAAAGAGTGTGTACCATTGTTTGTTTATGTGCGTGCTAACGTTTTATATATTGTATGTCATTTATGCTTTAGGCGGAGGTTAAAAAACCTATGTACAAAACTATGCACAATTTGAATAGAATATTAATAGTTTTTTTAAAGATAATATTAATAGTTTTTTTAATAATTTTTTAATTACTATAGTTATAATTAAAATAAAATGGTCGCACACAATTTTTAGATTTATGAATATAAAGACGAGTAGAAAGCTGGATTAGTTAGTCATGTATGTGTATAGCGTATGCACTATCATATTGCACACAAGAAAATTCCAACACAGATCCCAATGAATAAGCAGGCAAACGCGGGAATAACGGACACATATTCAATTTTTTCCAAAATTTGAAATACATTTAGACATGAATTAATAAGAGCAATTCAATGCTATTTAAACCTTAACATGATTTACGAACGGAGATATTAAACATAAACCAGAAACTTGGCATACATAGGTAAGTAAAAAGGCATACACCATACCCAAGAGGGCACACAATGCAAATCGCATGGGCACAATAGATTATGTTAACAGTGGTGTGTGTTGTACTCGTTTATAACATGTGCCACACGGGACAAAATCGCGTGCACAAAATTAAAGCGAACTATGAATTGATTTTGAGAGAGCGAAAATGGACACACAATCGCGAATGAAAGGCATTCAACTGCACATAAATCCGGACACATGAAATATGCTAACACAACAATGATCACAAAAATAAGCTAACATTGATCAAAACTTAGGAGACTGCCATGATAAACAACATTGATGTCAAAACAATGCATAAAACCAACAAGCTAAATCAATCTTGGGCATTAGTGTAGACGGCACCCTAACTCTAACAGTTAGGAAATCGAGCTCGCTCCTCTGGGGTTAGATCAGTATCCGGAGCATCCCATAGAAGGTCCTGCCGCATCCTTTCTAGGAAAGCAGCCGGACATTCAACAAAATCATCATCATCATCATTTGGTAGTTTGGACGAGCACCCCATAGAGGGTCTCGCCACATCCGTTTTTGCTGCCACCAGTAAACATAAAAAACATCAAAGGGAGAAATCAATGGTGCAGAGTACGAAGGTGCACACAACATATTCAAGTGTGACACACAATATATTAAAGCATGGCACACAATACATACATAAATGACTGACCACAACATTTTCAAACAACATTATATTCATAACTTAAAAATATGTGCATGGGCATATGTCTTTCCTTCCACTTTCTACCCATCCAAACACAACATCACTGTTTCAAAAAAAAAAAAAAAAACTAATCGAGTAAATCAATGAAATGAGTTCAAAATTTTGTTCAAGTTTTAACAGAACCATTTTGTGTATTTATAGTTAAATTTTCAATTTTTACAAGGAACAAACAAACAAATGAAAATAAAGCTGGATAGATACAACTAATTCAAGTACCATCTATTATCACATTCAAACCTAATCCAAAGAAGAAGAAAACTAGCCTAACCAAAATCTATTCGGATTTCAAATGTTACGTGATACATGGAACACTGAACAAATGATTTTTTAAAAATAACAAGAATTAATAACATGGAAATTCTGAAACAAACCTTAATAGGACATGAATTCATCGCATGATAAACCTACCAAAAATCTGAACAATATAGTGAGTTATTGTTCCAAACTGGAGCACCAGAATTGGTTGTCAATAAAAGTGAATTGAAGACACTTGATGGATGGTGCTGCATCTAAAATCAGAATTCACCAGATTGAATATATTTTTTAAAAAAAATAAAAATAAACAAATGCCTTTTCACTAACTGAATTAGAATTAGGACAACACAAAAACCAGGAAAAAAAATCAACTTCATGACGAACAAAATCAACTTCGTGATGAACAAAATAAACTTCATGATAAACAAACCAGAACAAAACATACAAAAAATTTTGAGAAACAAAAACCCTAAAACCCTATAACAATGACAATACACCCCAACAACACCAAACAACACACATGCAACAACAAAAAGCGACTCAAAAAAAAAAGAAATAAAAAATAACCATCTAAAGCGCCAAAAAAGTCAAAAAAAACCCGACCAGAACGGCGACACCAACCTGGTTCCAACGCCGCACCTACAACCCTTTTGCCCGGCCGCGACCCTCTTCGCTCCGGCATTGACGGACTCGACATCCCCGGTGACTAATAACCAACAACAAACCTTTCCTTTTACGATGAACACGCAGCCGACGATCAGCGCCCTTCACCTGCAACCCTTGCCTCCCACAATCAACTCGCAAACGCCAATGACTGCTCGCCAACCACCACCCGTAAGTTTCCAAAACGTCAAATAACATATAGATAACCAGTGCTACAATTGACGCAGGAAGACAAACATATACGCTCGAAAATTGAAAAAGTATAATGAAAAGCCTAATGAGCCGCCAGTTGCGTGTAATACCATAATTAAATGACCCCATTATTATAAACACACTACAACATACAAAAATACCCCCTACCTTAAGTAAGATGAAAACATGTCATATTTAACCTAAATAAAACCTAAAATTGCATTTAATCTACACCATTAATTTTTAAAATCCAATGCACAAGATTTGCCCTCATAATCCTCTATAATGTATGAGTCCTCACTTGAATACGCTTCTATATATATATATATATATATATATATATATATATATATATATATATATATATATATATATATATATATATAGGGTCATGTTCAAGTGTGGCCGTGCTCTTAGGTGTGAACAGTGCGGCCTCACCACTATGTATACAGATATACACCACTCAGTGTTAGAAAATGCACCACACAAATATGCATCATTAGGGACGCATCACCCAAAAACACACCACTAGGTATGCAAATATACACCACACAGTATTAGCAAATGCACCATTAGGGACATGGGAGTTATGGTGCATTATTTTGGGTGTGTGGTGTGTTTTATGGTGTTTTTGTATATTTTCATTGTGGTGTGTTTCTTAACATTGAGTGGTGTATTTCGTAACATTGAGTGGTGTGTGACCGCACGGCCACACCTAAGAGCACGGCCACATTTGATTAATATTCTATATATATATATATATATAATATTTTTCAAGAATGGAATCTCACCTTTTAATCTCTCAAAACACAATTGAGATAAAACAATGGAGTTGCATTGTAAAGTTTGTGTCAATGAAAAGTAGAACACAAGAGAGTCAAAGAGCAAACTTGGAACCTTGTACAAGCCTATAACATTACAATATGAAGCGGTTACTCCTTTTATTATTTCTGATCTTTAAAAATAATTTTATTATGCATATGTTGTTAAAATGATTGACTATATTTTGAAATAATTACTGACATTTTCTTTGAAATAATTACAGGGCAACAAAGTTCAAGGAATGACTTATCAAAATGATATTGAATTACTTGATGAAAGGCTCAAATTATACTCCACATATATTGTCTCTAATGCAGTAGTCTCTCGTGCTAATGAATTTTTCAATATCCCAAATGAGAGATATAGATTTGTTTGGTCAATTAATAGGAAAACTCTTATGCAAGATGTCGATAATGACGACCAATTGGATTTGCAACCTTCATTTAACATGGATACAAAACCATTTGGACAATTATATGCTTACAAATCTAAAAGACAAGCAATACGTGAGTTTATATTCTTTCCATACATTTTTTAAATTTCTTTGAACATTTATTCAAATTTAGAACATATTGTGTCAACCTAATTGTACTATTTTTGTAGATATCATTGGAGTTGTGATTTCTAAACTACCAAGAGAATTTATTGTCACCAACATGACAAGACAACAAAAAACTAATGACTTTGTGATGGTTGATAAAGAGTATGTTTTTCAATTTATTTAACTCTAAAGTTTTTTAATTGTCCATTATAGTTTGTGAGGAAGCATGATATTTGTATTATATATTTTTTATTTTTGTTTTTATATTATTTTCATACATTTTTTATCAATTAAAATATTATTATCAATTCAACTTGTCATGATCAATTCTAAGTTCTTTATTAATCTCAAAGGTTTAGGCCTATCATTTTCACAATGTTGGGAAATTTTACCGTTTACCAAGGACTTGAAACTGACAAAGAACTCCAATCAGGGAAATATCCAGTTGTTCTTGGAAGAAGGATTACAGTCACCCCATATCAAGGTTTTAATGCATACTTATTACTCCCTCAGTCCCATTTTATGTGTCTAGTTCGATTAACGAGGCTTGGTTGAAGTTATTTTTAATCCAATTTTTCACAATATTAGGTTTAGCATTAATATACAAAATTTATATATTTAGAAACTACACTGAAAGTAATTAAACACAAAAAAAATCAAATTTAAAAACAAGTAAAAATACTAAAGAAAATAAACAAAGAAGAAAGAGTTGGTTTGACCAATGAATAGTAAGTAAGACAGATAAAATGGGACAGATGTAGTAATATTTATTATTTCGATAAGAGTACCATAACATGATTAAGTCTTAAATCTACATACTAGAAATTATAAACTTTTGCGGCATGAACATTTTCTTTATCAATTAATTAATTGTCAATAACAAAAGCTACATGTTTAACATGTTAAATAGGAATTTCCTTATCTACAAGAAGTGACTCTGGTGTAGAAGTGAATCCGTTGGGTAAACGCGCCGAGACCCTTAAAGAATGGTAAACAAAATTGTTAGGAACATTCTGTAATTAGATTTTGATGGTAACAAGCCTAGGTGTTACACCCCCCAATTCTTTTCTCTCTTAGACTTAGGTCGAGTCCTTACTTAGTTCGAATCGTTATTCGAATCATCAACCCTAGTGAACATAATAAGCGCTCATGGATGTCATTCAAGATGCCAACACTCAAATAAATCAAGGATAAAGAGTCGAGATTTAACTCGAGTTGTTATCACTCAACGATTCGTAACCAGAAACGAAGAATAGAAGAACTAAAGACTCGAAGACCTGAAGATTCCAAGACAAAGGCCAAGAGGTTGCAAAAAACCGAACCATGAAAGGGTTTACCTCTTGTGTGTTATCAAGGTCGAATGATAAAGAAAGATCATTCAAGGAGTTAAGGAACAATTGGTAAAGTTAACCAATCGTGTTCGAGTAAACAAAAGGACTGAGTCGTCATCACAACTAACAACACGATAGGACAAGCCAGAGACATTCTCTGAGTGTAAACAGTCCAAAACCTTAAAAGTGAGGAATTGTGTGCCGTACAAAACGAGTCCTAGGTACATATCTCAAGTGAAGTTAGTCAACTTTCATTAAATGTCATGTCCTTTGTGCAGAACAAAAAGACAAAAGGTTCAGCACCTTTTATGGACCTAACGGTTGGAAAGTCAGAAACTCACGTACAATCGAATTACCCAGCGGTCTCTACTCACTAGTCAATATGCTTTTTGAAACTTTGTCCTCCCTCCAACAGAACAAATTTTCATGCCTATAAATACCCTCTTCACTCACTGAAGAAGGTGTTGGTCTTTTGAAAAATATTCAAGTGCTAAAGCTTTGTTGAAACATCAAGTTATTTGTAACCAGTTTTAGAGAGATATTGTTTAAAGTTATAATCCAGATTTACGAAGAAGTCTTGTGCTGCTACAAAGATTATCATCGAGATTTCAAGCCAAGCTATTCAATTGGAGGAAGAAGAAAACTTATTTCTTCAATCATGTTTCCTCTACTTAGATAGTAGATAGAGGCGGAGTATACTTGGGGAGTTGGGGGAAGTCAAAAAAAACCTGTTGTGCAAGATTGTATCCAACTTTGTGTCAAGGAGAAATCTTGGAGTGTGTTTTGTACTAAGGAGATAGTTCAAACCTTCACGAGTTGTGAAGAAGAGTGGAGTAGACATAGTTAACAGCCGAACCACTATAAAAACTCTCTCTCTCTCTCTCTCTCCCTCTCTCTTTTATATTTACGCTTGCTTATCATAATTCACATTCAAACCTTAATTCTTATTAATCAAACCTACGTGCAAATACCTTAAAAAAGGAGTTAACTAATTTCCGTTGTGCATACAAACTTTGAGCGAGTTATTAAGTTTACACTTAACGATTCGTAAAGATTTTTCAAAATCTAAATGAATCTATTCACCCAGCTATAGATTCGTTCCTTAAACCCTTCGGGACCAACAAGTGGTATTAGAGCAAATACCTTGACCGGTAAACACTCTGCGTATACTACTTGGTAGATCCCAATTTAAAATCTCAAAAACCATTTTCCTCTTTTCATGTAATTTTTGTGAAAAATGGATCATCATCATCACTCTAAGACCCTTATGTTTAATCTCGCAAAATTTGATAATTGGAAGGTGCACATGCAGACACATCTTTCTACCATCCATGACGAGATGTGAGACGTCATCACAGAGGGACCCATATGATCATGATGGTAAACACAAATAGAGTTGCTGAAGGACCAAATGCAGTTGAGCTCATTCCCAAGCCTAAACATTCATATACTCTAGAGGAACGCACTCGTAGCAACCTTGACAATATTGCTGAGACATTCTGTACAAAACTCTGAACGAGACGTTGTTCCCAAGAGTGAGGAAATGCCAATCTGCCAAAGACATTTAGGAGACGTTGATGCTCATAGGAGAAGGAGATGAACAAGAAAAGGAGAATAAGCTTACTATAGCCATGAAAGAGGTTCGAGGACTTCCAAATGGGAGCCAACGATACCATCAGCGAGATGGGAACTCGATTCATGAAGCTTCTCATTGAGATAAGTGATCTTGGAAAGGAGCCGGGTTAAAAGAAGATCGACTTGAAGATTCTCCGAGGACTGCCCAAAGCATAGGAGATGAATATGGCAGCGATGCAAGACCATAGAGAGCTCAAAATGGTTCATACCTCACAAAGCTTCAGTGATCTGAAAGCATATGAGTTCAAGCATGAATCGAAGCGAGATGAGGAACCCAAGATGAAGAATGTGGCTCTAGTTGCTGATCAGCAATCATCCATATCTACAGGGTCAAACTCTAACCCTTATGATTTTTTAATTGACGAGCAGTTTGCGTGTTTGTTAGGAAATTTAAAAGGATCACGAGAAAGAAAAATTTTCAAGATTCGCCAACTATACCAAGCTCATCGAGCCGAAGGAATTCAGAGAGAACAAATATCTCCAGAAGGAGAGAACTAGAGGAGTTATAGATGCTATGCTATAACTATAAAAAACCAAGGTATTTCAAAGTTGAATGTCCTCATTCAGTGATCTGCAAGCACCAGGACCAAGTAAGAAGCTCCAGCACTCCAAACAACTTGAGGAATACTCAAGTAGAAACGAGTGGACAAAGTTCCAATCAATCGGCTAATCACTCAAAGGGATAAAGGAGGAAGGCTTTAACAGTAGAAGAAGTAGCCGAGAAGGCAGACCCTTAGCCATGCACCTCCAGCTCGAGTTTTGATAGTGATAACTCAAAAGACGAGAAAGGTCCCATCTGTCTTTACAGTCAAGAGCAGTCAAACCAGAACTTATATCAAATGGCGAAAGACCATTAGGTAGAATCTCAATCCTTTTTTCTCTAATCAATGTGAATCTAATTCAAGTTGTGACGAAGATCCTATTGATTCTGTATTTAAACTAATGAAGGACTTCAAAGTTGTCAAAAACACTCACGTCAAAGTAAAAGAAGAGAATGCTTGACTTTTGGCCGAAAATTAAGATCTCAAGAGCATCATGCTAAAAAAAAATGAGATGATGATCACAATCGGTCAATTCAAAGGTCCATGGATGGTAGCTGTGAGAACAGGAAGAAGGAATACGAGAAATCGGGATAAGAAAAACCAATATGGAAATGGGAATGGTAAAAAGGATATGCGTAGTGAAGGAAAAGGTAATGAAAAAGTGGTAGAGGATAATACGGGTGATGACGATATGGGAAATCAAGAAGTGTAAGTAGAGCCAAACACACAAAGTGAGAAAAAGGGGGACAATCGATGCCCAAGTTCTTCAGGTCCAACGAATGGTAGAAGATCCACAACCCAAGTATCTGAAAAGTAAATTGGAGGGAATAACAAGCATGGCAAACATAAGGTGGTGGTTGAAGGGACTACTAGCAAGAGCAATAAAGAAATAACACAACCTAGTTAGAGGAAAATAGCCTACCAAGCTAAGGCAGTTAATGAGCACACCTTGGTCAATGGGAATAAGAATGGAGTAACGACGACATAGGTGGTGGGGACTGACGTGGAAACAGGGCCTAATTAATGCGAAGATGGACTCCTTTGAGCATCACGGCGATCCTCCAAACCAGATTGATGGTGGAACCGCATGGTCTACGGAAGGAGAGCTCTTTGAGGACAACCTGAATGTAGTGGATGAGGGTGACATGGAGGTGGAACTTTGATCTGCTGTTGTTCTTTTTTGTTGTGGTCAAGTTTTGTTTCTTTTCCCTTTGTGTTTTTTTTTTCTGTTTGTGTCCTTTTGTTTGCATATTTGTTTTTTGTTTGTTTTCCAATGAAGTTCATCACTTGGAATTGTCAAGGAGCAGCGTTTAGGAGTTTTCTTAGAGCTGCTATATTTCGTAACACGAAGAAACTCACCTGGCGATGATTAACTCTGATCATTACCCCATTTTGATTAGCATTGATTGTCCCCATGACAATTATATCAATACTTTCAAGTTTCAAGGGGCCTGGGTGAGGCATCCCAACTTCTTGGAAACTGTCAAGGAGAACAGGAACGAAAATGCTATTGTTTGGGATAATAAAGATAATTTAGCTACCAAGCTGAAGGATTGGAATAGACATACTTTTGGGAATATCCACGTTAGAAAAAAAGGCGTCTCTTTAAACGTCTTGACAAGATCCAAAAGCATCTTGATAAAGTTAATCACTCAGGGATCATCAAGCTCGAAAGGAAACTCATGGGTGAACTAGAGGAGGTTCTGAACCAAGAGAAAATATTATGGTACTAGCAAGCTAGAGAGGAATGCATTGCCTCATGTGACAGAAACACTAGCTTTATCATACAGCCACTAAGGTGAAAAAAAAACCAAGAAAATGCGGTGCCAAATTCTTGATAATACATGTCAGGAGGTGCTTAATGAATAAGAAACTGAGAAGGCCATTCTTGCCTACTTTAAAGATATTTTCACTAGAGATTGTGACACTGAGGATGGATGTTCTTTAAAGGGAAAGTTCCCGCATCTTAGTCAAGAGGATTGGAATAAATTTAATGCGGATTTCACCATTGATGAAGTTAAAGCAGTTCTTTTCGATATGGGCCCTCTCAAAACCCTAGAGCCCGATGGGTTCCATGCTTGTTTCTACCAAAAAGCTTGGAATGTTGTTGGGAGCTCTATATACAATCAGTTCCATGGATTTATGGCAATTGGTACTCTTGAGGCGGGAATAAATGGCACGCTGATTGCTCTTATTCCAAAGAATAACTGCCCCTCTAGTGCTAGCCACTTCCGCCCAATAAGCCTGTGTAACGTAATTTACAAAATCATTACCAAGGCATTAAGCAATAGGATTAAGCTCATCATCAGGAAGCTCATTGGGGTGGAGCAAAGCAACTTTGTACCAGGTCGCCAAATCACGGACAACATTCTAGTGTACCAAGAAGTTCTCCATTCTATGCGCACTAGAAATGGTAATACAGGGCACATGATCCTAAAAATTGACCTAGAGAAAGCTTATGACAAGCTGGACTGGGACTTTGTTAGGGATACTCTCAATGATGTTGGGATGAATAACACATGGGTTCGAAATATTATGACTTGTGTCCAATCTTCTAGTTTGAACATCCTTTGGAATGGGAAACAACTTGAGCAAATTATTCCTATATGTATATATGTATGTATGTATACATACATACTAATGGTTTTAACGGATCGGGTCCACCATAAACCGGATAAAGAAGGTCGGGTCTAAGACCCAAGCGTTACAAAGGTAATTACAAGAATCGAACCTGCGACAGGGGGTTGAGAATAAGGAGTGATACCACTAGACCGTAGTATTTCCCGTGTTTCTGATGTGTCCCTCATGACAACCGCACCGCCTATTTATACTAAGCCACCCCCCTCCTAAGCCGTCCACGTGTACGCTTCAGAGACCTCACCCCGCTACTCGTGCCACGTGGTCCACGTACCCCGCCTCACACGCCACACCCCCACACCTCACACGCCACCCCCCACGCCTCACACCACCTCCGGCCCGCGACGGGCGCGAAAGGGGGTGCCTGGCCGCGGTGCGGCCACGCACTTGGCGCGCTGGTCGCGCCGTGCGGGCGCCACCAGCGCGCCCACCGGCGCACCGAGCCCCGCCCGACGCCCCGCCGGCGCCACCCACAGCCGGTGGATGCATGTGGGCCTCCTAGTCCTGCCTTGGCCTGGCCCATCGACCCAAGCCCAATTTTCTACGGCCCGTACCCAATATCCCCATCACGAGTCTCCCACTTCATTTAGGTAATTTATTCCTAAATGAAGTAAGAATAAGTCTTTGAATCAGAATCAGATTGCATGCCCCAAATTTCAGGAACGATCTCCGTATTTAAAGCTAATCCATCCTTGAACCCCCATACCTCCCCCTCTATTTAAATCTGATCCCTCCATAGTACCCCACACCCTGAACCCTAAATCTCTCTTTCCTCTTCCTCACTGCCGCCTCACGCCGCAAGCGCCCGGACCTTCGCCGCCATCCCGATCCGCAAACGCCCGCGTCGCACGCCGATCCGCAACGCCGCAGCGCACGGTCACACCGACCCGCAAACCCGCCACCGGGTCACACCGATCCGCAAACGCCCGCCACCGCCGCACGGCCACACCGGTCCGCAACAGTCCGCGTCGCCCAACCGCACGATCGCGCCAGTCCGCACCCCTCGCGCACCTCACGGCCACCGCGATCCGTCGTCCGTTCGCTCAGCCGCACGGTCGTCACGCCAGTCCGCAGCCCTCGCACACCGCACGGCCACCGCGATCCGCAGCCCTCCGCAACCGCACGGCCACATCGCGATGCAGCCGAACGAATCCTCGCCTGCCCGTGCCGCCCCACCACCGGCCGCCTCCCCGCGGTCCCTCCTCGCCTCACCACCGCAAGACATACCACCCCGCTCCTTGACGCCCACCAAGCCCATGGTTATTTCGCCTCCCAACACTGGTTTTAGGACCTTCGGGATCACCAGTTCACCCTTCACTCCTATGCAAACCATGCCCACGATTATGGAGACCCTCTCGCGCACCACTAGGCCCCCATCCTCT
This sequence comes from Ipomoea trifida, assembly GCA_003576665.1. NCBI lineage: Eukaryota > Viridiplantae > Streptophyta > Magnoliopsida > Solanales > Convolvulaceae > Ipomoea > Ipomoea trifida. The sequence goes on from CP025644.1 coordinate 10,269,581, forward strand.
TCCCATACTTCGCTTCCATTTTCCACCCAAGGCCGCAGCCTGGATCCCACGGTCCCCCGCGGCGTTCGGTCAAAACTCACACAGCCGGAGTTGAATTCCCTAGACGAGTGGCTGGGAGAAGGGGTGCAGATGATGGTCCCTCGGGACCTTCAAAATATGGTTGAACCTCCTGACAATCGAGTTATGGCAGTCCACTATCACGCGATCCAGGGGGTTTACAGTTTCCACCCCACCCTCTGACGCTGGCGTTTCTCGCGAGTCACAACATCGCGCCTTGTCAGCTCACCTCTAATGGACACAGGTTCATCACATGCTTCATCACCCGGTGCTGAGAGGTTAAGGTAGCCCCTTCTCTATCTCTCTTACTGCATTTATTCCATGTGAACCAGAGCGGGCCCTTCCTCCACCTTCAACCCATATCCGGGTATTCCTTTGTAACCTCCTTGCCGTCCTTGGTTAAGAATTGGAAGGAAAAGTTTGTGTACGTGAGCTACAACCCTGGGGCAGCCGGATATGGCTTCAGCACTGCCTGGGTTCAATTCGTTGTTCCTTTCGCGGCGCCTTCTTATGAGGGGTTGGACGCGGATCGAGCCAAACTGTGCGGGGATGGCCCCCACGACCATCGGAGATATCATGACCCCTTATTGGCGAATCAACTCAGCGATGGCTCTCCTTTACGTGAGTGCTCTCTCCCTCTCTCTATTATTATTATTAGTTTTTTTTTTTTGTTACTGATCATGCGTGCCATGCAGCCCCTGTTTCCAGTACGCCCAGCATGCTCTGGGTGTACAATACCCGCGGTAAGCCCACTCCTTCGCACACACAATCGGACGATGAGGAGTCCTCAGTCGACGTGATGGCTGATCCCACCTTGGATGGCGTGGAGTCTGGTGTCCTTTTCTCTCCTTCTCGCGCAGCTCCCCCGGTTATCGCTCTCGACAGTCCTGCTAGGGTCGATCGCCCCTCTGGGCCTCCCAGGTGTCCATCAGTCGAGTATGATCCCCATGATCCCCTGTTCGCGAGGGGCCACAGCGGAAACTCCCGTCCCAGGCCACTTCGCCCTTATCACCCGGATCATATCGACTTCATACGTCGCGGGGTACGAGAAATGGTGCCTG
>CP025644.1:10278907-10290332 GCA_003576665.1 Ipomoea trifida
TACATGTGGGCCTCCTAGTCCTGCCTTGGCCTGGCCCATCGACCCAAACCCAATTTCCTACGGCCCGTACCCAATATCCCCATCACATACATACATATATATACATGTATATGTATTTATATATACATACATGTATATATATATATATATACATACATACATATATATATATATATATATATATATATATATACATATGTATGTATACAAGGTAGTCTTCGCATGAGACAACCTAGTTAGATGAGAAATAAGACTTAATCCTAGCCAGCTTGTGTGGGTTGGTATAGTTTAAGTGAAATTCGCATATAATCTTGTTGATAAACATGGCTAACAATGAGGCCGAATCTGTTTAATTGGTCACAATGTAAGAACAGGGACGAGTGGTTTTAAGTGCAGCAGAAATGCTTTGTTAACAAGAGAAGAACTCGTGTGTATAACATAGTCAACAAAGTGAAAACATGAAAAACTTGGACACACCCAGTAGTTATGTGCACACGCTATTGCTTTGAAATGCATGCGTTGTTAACCTTTGATTTATAGTGGTTCACGGCACACGACCAAACACTATGGTGCACACACTCACGTACTTAATTGTCTTTTCTGTTTGGATCAAATCATGTGGCTCACGAAACATATTATTACTTTGTGAATGTGTATATTTGATTCTAAGAATCCTTTACTTTTATTTATATATTTATTTATTTATTCTTTTTTAATTTTTCTTGGTGGTATGGTGCAAGTTGGTTTAATTTCTTGTAATATTAAAGTTGGTGAGGTATTGGTTTAGGTTTTATCTCAAATCTAGGCAAGTAATTTTGTTTATATCAGCAATTTGTTGATTGGCTTGGTTCACTATCAATTTGAAACAGTAAATTTCTATTACTGCATTTTGAAATAAAGCCTACAAAGGCAGTGGTGTTGGAGCTAGTTGCACCATTATTAATGTTAATATGATGGTGTATCTCAGAACATGATTTGGTATATTATACTGTAAAATGATGCCATAACACAAAATTTCTATCTTTATTATTCAAGTGCTGGATGGCAACGTTGGGTGATATATGGTGATGTTGGTGCACAGCACACGACCTTACATTGTGGTGCACACACCCACGTACTTAGCACTACACTAGTCCTGTCTCACATGCACACACTACCCCTAGAAAGTGCACACACATGACGAATTACCTGAATCTCAATAGCTTAGAGTAATTTGCACTTACATGCACACACAGACTGGAGTTGGTGCACACAAAGACTAAAGTTGATTTTTTTTTTTGAAAACACTAAACTTGATTTAATATACCCCTATTTGATTAAAGAGATAGCTTTGTGAATGTGTGTGCACTCTCACACCATGTGGTGTACTTATTGTAATTGAACAGTATAATTGTGTGCACTTAAGTATAGAAATTAATAGTTTGTGGTTTCCTCTTTCAGTCAACCAACAACGGGTTGCTCAACAACCGCGTCTACCAGCATGAGCAATGAATGAAGACGATGACTTCGTCAGCCCACTAGAGGATTCCTACAGAGGCTCCAGGCCGAAGAAGCGTGGAATGTGCATGATAAAAGTGGTTATGGTGATGGATAGAATAGTAGTTTACACGTATTTTTGTAAGAATAGATATGTATTTTTGCCACAGTGCACATGCCGTTGATTTCTAATGCACAAGTACTTACTAAATGATCTACAGTTGCAAACCATTTCCAAAAATTAAATAAACGAACAGTGTACACCATGGATGAATAACTGGCATAAAGTCAACACACAGAGTGCCCATGTCATGAAACCACATTTAAAATGACTACACACTGTATTAGTATGAACGACACACAGTCTTAACTGAGGTGCACACATCGACGTACTGAACATCATAGGAGTTTACACAAACATGCACGCACCCCCTGTAATAGGTGCACACACATATTAGACCGTATGATCCTCAACAACTTCCAGTTAGTTGTGGGGAAAAATTTATGTCAACCACAAAATAAAATTCAGATTTAATTTCTCATATTAAACCCACAGAGTTAGTCCAATTCTCATCAATAAGTTTCCCAAGAATGGAGAAAAGATTAAACGCATAGTGCACATCAAATGAGTCTGAATGGCACACTGTGAAATACTGGGGTGCACACACCAACGTACTTTACAGCACAAGAGTTAAAATTGGTATGCACACACACCATAAAGTAGGTGCACACACACGACCATTCATATGTATCTCAACAGCTTAGCAAAATACATAGGGGTAAAAAAACGCTAAGCATAGACTAAGAACCTGAGCAAATTGTTTAGATTAAACACATATAAGTAATCAATGTCTCATCAAAAAATACAAAGTTTGAAAAAATGCACAAGTAAAAAAATAACACTACGCCTTTAGCAGACAATTGCGGCTATCATGATGCATATATTGGTGGCAAGTCTTGCACTCTCGTGTTGATTTCGACGCTTTCTCTACAGCTATCTCTTTCGACGATTTGAACTGCTTCCCAGAACCTTTATTCTTAGCAATGGTTGGGGTGGACAACAATACCAAGAGTCGTGAGCACACCACCAAACGCCCGTATAACACCGAGCTTACGACCGGACATACCAATACTAAAAGATGTTGTCACATGGTAATGGGAAAAAAACACAGAAAACATTCCACCCCTAGACTACCCTACAAACAATATATAATTTAAAATTAAAAAAAAAAGAACCAAAAACTAAGGGTAATCAATACCATAGGACACATGTGGCAGATGGCAGAATACATACTTGCACATAGCTGAATACTGATATGCACACATCGGCGAAACAAAAACAAAGATTACTTTCGAGATGAACAAGAATGAGAGAATCAGCTGTAAACAAACGTTAAATCACCAACATAAACAACCAAACAATAATCACACTCCCACCCTTCAAAAATGAACTAAACAAATTAGGAGCACATACCTTCATGAATGTCATCCATGCTTCGGCAAAGGTGAAGAGCGATGGCTGCTTCGACAAAAGTGAAGAACGACGACGGAAGATGAAAGAGAATACGAGAATCAATGGTCAAACAAGAAAATGCAATCCTACCAAAATTATACCACCTATAATATATTAATAGAATTCCATTCAAAAATAAAACACAAAGACAATTACATAAAAACCCCCAATAATTAATGTTTGCTAGATAAGGAAGACAAAAAATGAATAATCTCAGCCATAAAAAATCCAATGATGGATGTACCGGATTAATTCTTATTTCTCACCTAAGTAGGTTGTCTCATTTGATTATAAGTATACATATACATATATACATATGTATACATATACATATATGTATAGATACATATACATACATATATATATATAGAGTTAATTACCGTTTTGGTCCCTCGACTATAGCGAAAGTAACGAATTGGTCCTCGGCTTTCCTTTTTGGCCGATTAAATCCTCAAGTATTGAATTTTTGACCGATGTGGTCCTCCGTCAAATGGGGTGTTAAGTTAGGGGCATAAAAGTCACTTTAGTCGCGACGTTGAGGGCTTTAGAGTCCTTTTACGCTTTCCCGCTTTCCCGCTTTTCTTCCCTTCACCAGTGTGGACAGTCGAAGTAATGGAACTACCCTAAACCTAACTCGCCAAAATCCCCCAAAATCGCCCAAATTCCCCAAATTCGCTAAACCTAAGTAAGTTCGCGATCGCGACCAAATTCCGGCGAAAATCTGTGGAAGATCTGCGATGGCTTCAAGCAACACAAGTAAGTATATTTCTTCCAAAGTTGAGTTTTGTACAGAGCATGATAAGGTTTTAGTGAAATGTATATATATGTATGGTGTGGATAATAGGTACGGTGGTTTTTATTATGTGTGATTATCTGTAAAGTGAGGGTACCAGTTTAGGTAGGCAACAAAATGGAGTGTGTTTTTCGGATGGGGACCATCCCTTTTTGTCAAAGCAATGTCCGCTTTTACCAAATATTGGGGACCAATGTTGTTGTTGTCTGTAAAAGTTAAAGTATTTGGTGTTGTTGTTGTTGGGGGGGGGGGGCATGCATAAATGTTTATTATTTGTTTCCACCTACCAAGTGTTGTTATTGTTAAATATGCACTGTCTTTTTCTGAATGGGGACCCTCATATGTATACTTTAGTCTTTTTATTTTGTTTCCTGTTACCAAAGAATGAGACCAGTTGCTTTATTTTTTGAATTTTGTACGGTGCTTTGAGGTTTTGAGGTTTGGACAGTTTCTTAGTCACTGTATTCTTTGTGTTTAAACAATTAGGTGGACAAAGTTATACTTTCTCTCTTAAGTTAAGATATGGTGGTAGGATAACTCTTTGTAACCCACCTAAATACTTAGGAGGGAAAGTGACTACATTTTCTGACATGGACTCAGATGAATGGGGAATAATGATACTTAGGGAAAAGGTTGTTGAATTAGGTTTTAATAAGGATGATAATCTGAGGTATTTTTCTTTGGGTGAGAAAGGACTATTTGAGTTCATGACAGATTTGGAGACATGGAACTTAGTAAATAATGTGGTTAGACCTAAAGTTGTAGAGATATCGGCAATCATAGGGGGTACTGGGGATGATGCAGATGTAGCTGAAGATGCAAACATAGATTCTGATGAAGAAGGAGAAGGTGTTGGGGGTAGTTCAGATGGGTCTGATTGGGAAGAAGGGGAATCTGCAAATGAGTTAGAGGAGTTTGAGGGAAGTGAGTATGAAAATGACAAGGGTGATGACCAAGAGTTTGCTAAGCATGTTGATCCACAGGTTGAGTATGGAGGGGTTCAAGTTCCTACAAATGTTGAGGCTGAAATGCATGTTGAGGGTGAAATGCAGGTTGATCCCCAGGCTACTGATGCATTGAATCTGTCAGATGATGGGGCTGAATTTCAAACTACTGCTAGGCCTATTCCTCAGTTACCATCTCCACTATGGTTGGGTAGGACATTTAGTAAAAAAGTGGAGTTCAAAGATGCAGTGAAGGCATATGCAATCCAGTATGGCAAGGAGTTGAAATTCATGAAGAATGACAAAGTGAGGTGTGTTGCTAAGTGCATGCAAGAGGGTTGTAAGTGGCAGGTGACTTGTAGAATTGAAAAGGATGAACAGAACTGGCAGATAACTACTTATAATGACAGTCATGAGGGTTGTCCTTGGGTTCATGACAACAAGTTTGTGACCTCCTCTTTGATAGCCAAAAGATGGAAAAATGAAGTAGGTGTGAACAGTAATTGGACACTTAGGGAGTTTAGGAAAAAGGTGTGCACTACAGAACATATTGGCATAACTAAGAGACAAGCTTTCAAAGCATTTACCAAGGCAAAGAGTGAAATCAAAGGGGAGTTAGAGGAAAATTTCAACAAAATTTGGAGTTACTGTATGGAAATTGAAAAAACAAATCCAAAGACTACTTGTAAAGTGGAGGTGTCTAAGTTGACCTATGAAGGGGGTAAGAACAGATTCATGAGGATGTACTTATGTTGGGCAGCATGTAAGGAAGGGTTTAAGCATTGTAGAAAACTCGTTGGGGTGGATGGTTGTCATCTTAAGGGTAAAGCTGGAGGGATGCTACTGACTGCAGTAGGGGTTGATGGAAATGAAGGCATATTTCCAATTGCCTATGCCATTGTAGAAGGAGAAACAAGAGACTCTTGGTGCTGGTTTTTAAAGCTGTTGAAAAAGGATATTATTGGACCTTTTCAAGCAGATTACACCTTAATGTCAGACAAGCAGAAAGGACTTATTCCAGCCTTTGAAGAGGAGTTACCCCTGGTTAGCCATAGGTATTGTGTTAGACACCTGCATGGTAATATGAAAGTGGCTGGATTTGGTGGGCAAGCAATAAAGGATGCACTTTGGCAAGCAGCAAGGGCCACTACTGTGACCAGCTTCACTACAGCAATGATAGAGCTTAAAAAACTGGATATTGATGCATTTGGATGGTTAGGTGACAAACACCCCACAGAGTGGAGTAGGTCTCATTTCTCCCCAACTCCAAGGTGTGACATGCTTGTAAACAACATCTGTGAATGTTTCAATGCAATGATATTGGATGCAAGGGATAGTCCACTGATTACCTGCCTTGAGATTCTCAGAAAACAAGTGATGGTTAGGTTGTTTGAGTGCAGAAAACAAGCTAGTAAATGGTCAGGACTGTTATGTCCAGTCATAGCAAAAAAACTAGAAGTGTTTGAAAAACAAGCAGGAGGATATTGGGCTTATCAAAGTGATGAACACTTGTTTGAGGTAAAAGGACCTTATGACCAACACCAAGTGGATCTCAATGCAAAGACATGTTCTTGTAGAAAGTGGGAACTAACAGGCATACCATGTAGGCATGTCATATCTGCCATTTGGATGAAGAAATTGTCTGTTTATGACTATGTAGAACCATGTTACAGGATTGAAACATATCTGAACACTTATGCTGGTTGTATTCACCCAATGGCTGGGTCTCATGATTGGCCAGTTAGTACTAAACTACCTCCACTTCCCCCACTATACACTGCCAAAATAGGGAGGCCAAAGAAGCTCAGGAAGAAATCAACTGATGAATCAAAAAAGTCAGAAACACATCTGAGTAGAAAAATTGTCAGTCTGCACTGTTCCAAATGCAAACAAAAAGGCCATAATCGTAGGAGGTGTCCTCAGCTAGCACAGAATGCAAGGGCAGTGCAGGTAATTACATTAATTGATGATATAAATTCATGTAGATATGCAAGTCAGATAGATATCAATAATTACTTATTTTCACTGTCATACTAGGGAGAACAGGTTATGGCTGAACAGGTTATGGCTGAACAGGTTGTGGCTGAACACGTTGTGGCAGATCAAGTTGGGAATGAAGAAGTTATGGCAGATCTAAATGTCCAGTCTGAACAAGTTATGGCAGAACATATTGTTGGAAATGCACAGGGAGGCCAGGTAATATACTTAACTCATTATTCATTTATAAGTTCACTTAAATAAGTATCAATGCAATCTATTGACTTATGCCATTGTAGAGAGAGGCTGTGGCAGAGGAAATTCCAGTCAATACTCAACCATGTGAAGAACTTACAGATGATTAGCTACTTAGACTCTTTGACTGTCCAATCTTAGGAATTCCAAATATAGGTGTTCATTCTGTTAGAGGTAATTACTTACTACCATTTTACTATGAAATCTGTACTCAAAGTGCAATTATATTTACTAATTGGTTCCTGTATTCCCATGTTGTTGATCCATTATTGAATGTTGGAGACAATATTATTGCAAATTCTCTAACCAATGCTCAGAACATGGCAGTTGATACTAGTCAAATGGAGATCATACCATCAAGTATTCTATGTTACTTGTTTAGAATTTGTAAATGTCATTTATGTTTAGGTCTCATTTCTCTGTTCAGCCTACTTACAATTACTTGGTAATTTACTTTGTATAGGTCAATTACAGTTTGAGGAAATGGATAACACATCACACCAGCAGCAGGAACAAAAGTCAACAAAAAGAAAGCACAAATCAATGGAAACAAAGTCACTTGGACTCACTAAGTCAAGAACTACAGTGGCAAAGACTTACAGGACAAGATCTTCCAACATTATGAAGTTCAAGAATGACAAGTCTTCTGCAATTGAATTAGATTGACAGATCTTAAGTTGTGAACAATGATTTTTGTTTTTTTTTTTGGGTTTAGAATGTGTCTGTTTTGTGGCAAACAAACAAAACCTACTAGCCAAAACTAATGGTCATATTTGGGAATCAAGAATGTTTTATTTTCTTTGTCAGCCTGTGAATGAATTTGCTTTCCTTTATGCTATTTACATATACTGTATCAAATGAATAAACACCAAACACTATTTCATTAAATGAGCAAACAACATTACATAATTTGAGGATACAAACACAATTGCAGTACATTACATTTTTAGCTCTTTTAGAAAATGCCTAAGCAATAGGGAGCCTTTTCACCACTTTCACACTGCCACCACATGTACATTTGAAATAATACCACATCACAAACATCATTGACAGTAGAAACCAAATCATTACAACTCTACATGGACAATTCAATTTTGATTTCTTATCCCTACTAGCAGTAGCTCTTAATTTCGATTGCAGTCTCTCAATTTCTTCATCGTTCCGATTTAACCTTCGTAACAATCCGGGAATTATTGACTTTGATCTTGAACACATTGGTGGGTCATACCAGCTTACAAATCCACACCCACCAACACTCATTCCCTGAATCAAAATCCGGTTCATAATCAAAACAAAGAAAAAAAACAAGAAAAATCAAATGATTACAAGGGAGAAGTACTAACCCTATCCTTCGTACAAACCCAAAACCTCCTGCCCGGATTATCGTTCGTCCACGACGTTCGAAGCTGCAAAGGTTGGCTACATTGACAAATCGGAATCGCCGTTGAACAACTTCTTGATGAATTTTGACTCCACTCACTATCAGTATTCACCGCAGATTGCATGATAATTCCCTCTCGCTGTTGAAGACTAGATCAATTTACGAAATGGGTAGATTAAATTAGGCATAGGGATGGAAAACGCAGTGGGAAGCAACTGGGAAGAAGGCGTATATGTAACACCCCAATTTTCACATCTTGGATTTATTACAAAATCCTAATAATACAATACATTTCGGAAGCGCCTATCCAGTAGAAAACTGGGTGTTACCGCCACGCTTGGGTATCTCTCCTGTACCCAAACGCTAAGGCTAAACTTACAACCTCAAATAACCATATCGACATCCAAATATGTACATATGGAAATAATCCTTCCAGGGTGTCTATTCTAGAATAGAGTAATCTTCAACCTCAACTCCCATCCTATTCAGAGCTCATCGGCCACAGGGCCCACGCTAAACTGCATCTAATAAAGGACACAATGAAGTGTAGTTAGCGCGACGGCTAAGTAAGAAAATTCATTGTCACTTAAGCGTAGACAAAGGTTTTTAAAACATGATAGCAATACAAAAGCTTATAAAGTTTTTACCCATACTTTGGAAGTTTACCTGAAATCAAACAATTCAAAGATAGCATAACAGCATATATTTAAAGGAAATTACATAGAATTTTCCTTCATAACAAAATACTGACATAATTGTCATTCCAAATTATATTCTCATATATTTTAGACAAGTTCATAAACTTTCCATTTTCAAGAATTTCACCCTTTTTCAATTAGAACCGCAGCTCTAATTCTTTTAATTATCTGAACCGCAGCTCAGTATACCGTTCATCTTTTTAATTAGAACCGCAGCTCTAATTCTCTGAATCATCTGAACCACAGCTCAGTTAAACATTCATCTCTTTAATTAATTACTTAGTTTCCCCCTGGATAAGTATGAGACATTCTTTTTCACATTTTTCGATTCCCCTTTCTCAAACCTCGGGCTATGGCATGCTCCAGCCTTCCCTGTAGGTCTCCTTATCCCAACCTCGGGCCATGGCACTCCAGCCCTCCCGTAGGTCCAACCTTATTCCAACCTAGGGTCGTGGCTCTCAAGCCTCCCGTAGGTCCCCACCTTACTCAACTTCTCTATAACATATCCAGAAACTAAGATTTTTCCAAAACATTCTTTCATGTACGTAATTAGTATTTTCTTTTCATTTCTCAAAACATTTATTTCAACCAAAATCAAGCTTGTTTGCCCATAGGCTTTTCAAAAATTATGACACGAGCATACGTAAACATTTAACCAAAAATAATACAGTTGAAAATAACTTAGACATAGCTTGACATCATACCCAAACTTTTTGGACTGAAAAATACTGAACAAAACATTCTGGACGTATGTGGACGCATGGTGGACGCGCGTCCTCCTTGGCGTCCACACCTACGGCTTTTTCTCTTATTTTCCGAAAATCACTGGACGCACGGTGGACGCGCGTCCACTAGGGCGTCCACCCCTACGGCGTGCCTAAAAAAAACACTGGACACCAGTGGACGCATGGTGGACGCGCGTCCACTAGGGCGTCCACCCATACGGCATGAAATTTCTGGTCTGTAAAACAGTGCAAAAACGTCTATTTTTCAACCTTTTTCGAGATATTAATATATATAGGCATAAATATAGTATATATATGCATGCATACGTTAAAATTCATGCATATCAAGAGTAATACAAGGCTCAAACACATATTTTTACATAGAAATTAACTAAGAAGTTAAAGCTTAATACATAGTTTTTCATAGTAAATTCTAACTCCATAATACATATACCTATACAATTGTTTATGATCAAGTGACTAGCCAACTTAAGGAATTTCCTTACCTTTTTAGAAGCTTTAGAACCGAAGCAAGCGTTGAGGTTCCTTATTCCAAAAATCCACCGAAGATCCTAAACAATGTCATCATAATAACATTCTCAAGAGTTCTTACTCTATGATTAAATCTTAGAAAGAGTTCTAACTCATTAAACCAAATATTTCCATATCTTACCTAGTGTTGAAGAGCTTGAAGGTTTTTGGCTATGGAGTTTCCTTTGAAGATCAACTATGGAGATGAATAATTATGATCTATACTCTCTCTCTCTTCTCCTTATAATTTCGGCCAAGGGAGGAAGAACTCACACAACCTTGGAGGCTAAGTTACTAAGATCTTATCCAAAGAAATCATTATTTTAATTTAGGATATTTTTGAAGAAAATGCAAGACTTGGAGCTCAATTTTCCTCAGCTAGCTTATCCCATACTCCTCCCTTTCAATTAATTAAATTAATACCATGTGGTGGAAAGGGATGCCACTTGTCACAATCCTATGGTGGCTCTTGTAGGGCAAGACTCCTTTGCCAGTTTGGGGTTAAATCAGATAAAAGTTCGGAGGAATATAACTTAATTCGGGAAAATTTCGATACCAATATTATTCTAAAATTAATCCCGTCATAAATCACCAAAATTGGGAATTTTTCGGTATCTCCCGAAATATAGGTACGAAGTCCGTAACAAATTTCACTCTTACAGTTCGTCTAATTTTTTTCCACTAAACGGAGTTTGAAGTTCATGCTTAATCGTATCATACTCAATAATCCATTTCCTAGGAAAATTCGAATTGTATATACGTCCTTAAAAATATTTTCGAACCTTAACTTTGTCGGAAAAATCGAGGGGTTACAGTATATAACTAACGAACGGTGGGAAGGTGGAGACTGAAGTGACTTTTATGCCCCTAACTTGGACGGCCACTTAACACCCCATTTGACGGAGGACCACGTCGGTCAAAAATTCAATACTTGAGGATTTAATCGGCCAAAAAGAAAAGCCGAGGACCTACTTTCGCTATAGTCGAGGGACCAAAAAGGTAATTAACTCTATATATATATATACATATACATACATATGTATACATACACATACATATGTATACATACATACATATGTATACACATATCTATACATATATACATAAGCATACATATATACATATGCATATG